>BOPP01000019.1:3389753-3427206 GCA_017312745.1 Gryllus bimaculatus | reverse complement strand
ACCCCCCACCACCCTCCTGTGGGATTTACAAGCGGTCACTACCGCCCACAGCGCCGTGCGGAGCCGCGCTGCCTGCACACACGCACGACTTTTCACTTGCGGTTTCAAACACTCGCCAAGCACTCATGCCGCACTCGATCTCGAGGCGACTGCCATTTTTATACTACCGTGTTGTTGCTTTACAGCACATATTGTTAATTTCCACGAGGAATCTTTAAATTAGAGAAAAACAGGCCTAAAAAATTACAGCTTATACTATGGTACCATGACGGATTAATACTATTCAATAATACATTACAAATTGAAGTACAATATTTTCCAGAAAAGCAAGAGAAATGTTGAAGGGTCTATTCATTCATTGTATTCATTTACCATACTTCTACATAAGCTGAGTTTTCTTGCTTACTATACCATGCGTGCATTGAAAATCTCCCATATTTTCCCGCCTAGCAAAGTTACAAGGGGCTTTACTAGGAAATTTCCATTGCATGTATGGTTTTTAATAAGACTATTCCAGGAATGAAGTTATGTCCAACAGAATTTCATCATTCGCCAAATATTAATTGTTTCAATGAAACTTGCAGGTGCCTCAGTTTCAATGCACGCCACCTTTGATGTATTTCAGGTGGGCAGTAAAGTGAAGAAGTAAGAAAAGATGGAGAGGACAGACTGTTATTTAAATACACCGCTCTGATTGATCATATCATATTCATTGTCTTTCGCCCAGTTGGTGTTAATTTAATTAGTGGAGTAGAAATAGGGGATATCACGAGAAGTTTTAAGTCAACCGATCCATTCAAAAACAGTACGTAATCAGTAAACCTGTACTTTTTATGAATAAAATTTCACGAGCAAAGTTGATTCTTCTAATTTTTAACTTCTTCTTTCTTCGTATTCTTTTTTTTTGCTCTTAATTCTTGTGTCTCCTCTTCCTGATCTTCTTTGTCTCGTATCTCCTTCTTTTTTTCGCCTGCTGCTTCGTCTCCACCTTTACTTCCTTCATCTTCAGGTCTCCGATGGGACATACAAGCGTAACGCAGTGCTCCAACTGTTCAGCAACCAAAATATTATGGGACAAAAGCGATAATTTTCGAAGAGAAGCTATGATAGACCCTGTCGACTCGAATACTTTTTCGTTGGACAAAAAACCACGCGAGTGAAACGACTGCGAAAAATGCATTATAATAAAACATTACCGAACTGAATTACAAATTATTATGGAAAGATGATATGGTTATGCCGTCTTCAAATGAATTAATTGGCCAGTCTGTATGTCCTTTTGAAAATGAGTTGTGTTTATTTTAAGGAGCTAAAATCTTAATAGAATTATTTTTAGAATTGGTATCCAAAGGATACTTTTAATAAACAAAATGGTGTATTAACATGTGGTATCCAAAGAAAAAATATTACTGAAAGATCTCTCCTGTAAAATGGAATTCACATCACTTGCCGTTTCTAAAGGTGCAATGGCAAATTTCTCACTTGTGTCTCTGACTGATACTCATGATCTGGTTTTCCGTCTGCCTGTTTGCGTCAACAGCGCACTGTGTGGGACAGCAGCGTTCTCTCGAGGACCCTTGTGTAGACTCGCTACGACCCCAATTGCCCTTTCGCTGGCTCGGTGACAGCGGCGCGGACGGCGGCGGTGGCGGAGTACGCGAAGGAGGCTGTTTGTACCGCAGCCGCCGCCGCCGCCGCCGCCACTCGCCGCCTACGCAGCCGGACAGCCCAAGAAAGCAATCTACAGCCCGGAGAACCCACTTCAAGAACTTACGAAACAGTAAAGACTGCTTAAGAGCTCTGCAAAAATAGGTTCTTCTTTTTTAACATCATTTTTTCGAACTGTGATTTAGACCACGTTTTTAGGTAAAGATATTAACTCGTTTTCTAAAAAAAAGTTTCAAATAAATGAAATAGGATTAAATACTGAAAGAGAGCATTGTATTAGTCTGCAATTGTCCGTTAATTACCCAAACCGTCTTTTAGCATTTTGCTTTTTGGGTTCTGCTTAAGTTAAATTGTTCGGAAGACGCCAGCTATCTTAACTCTTTATTACGATTACCTCAAGTTGATTGATCAGTGGAAACTCGACATTTCGAATGCAAGGGAAATGTTTGAGTAACCAAAACATTGAATATTTTGACAAACCCAGCTTAGTATTTTCAGTTAATTAGTTTTTTCAAGGTTTCAGTTACCGAACGCTATATACGCTACGATAAACGAGAGTAAAGGGAAATTAAATATGTTCTCATTTTCAGAATTCTATTAATTAGCAATAATCGTCGCTCCGTTGAAATTTAAATTATCTACGTGTACCACTGCCATAAGAAATATATATTCTGTTAAAAAATTATTATTATTATTATTATTATTATTATTATTATTATTATTCATTCCTTTGTATATCATGTTGTTCGTGTTTCTGGAGACATTCTGTATAATTACACGATTGTCTCATCAATTACAACTTTCAAAATATCAAGTACGGTAACAGTTTTTTGTACCTACATAGCATATCTTGTGAACGGTGCTTTACATGTAGTTGTAGTGGGATTTAGTATGCCTTAATATTTCTATGTAGTGTCAAAATATTATGGCTTATTTTGTGCATATTTCAATAGTATGTAGGGTTTAACGTTTGTTGTGTGTGCCATTTTATTGTAAAACATCTAATGAGACAAACTCTGTGAGATAAACAGATACTGCTTTTCAACGATTATTCTCTTTATTGGAGTTAACATCAGGTATATAAAGGTAGGTTCTTAAAATTTTAGACGATATTATTGAAATAGTGATAAAATACATCTCAATTATTTCCTAAATTAAATTTACTCAAATAAGGACCGTTCTTTTATGAGGTAATCTTCTAGCAGAATAAATTAAAATGAATAATTAAAAAGTATTTTACCATTATTGTGGTATTTTCTTCTATTATTAAGATTTTTTATGTCGATCAAAATAAGTTTTTGTACGCTTGCACACACTGATGGACGTGTTGAGAAATATTTATGAAACTTTTATTTATGGAATAATTAAATTGAAATGCATGAGACTGTGAGAATATAAGTTACACCAGCTACAGCAAGCCTCCCTCTATTTGTAAATGTACAAATCTCTATTTTAGTAAAAGAGTGTGCCCTCTTGTTACTACTCCAAGCCCTTCATGAACAAGTTATGAACGTAAACAAGTTAATAACTTAAATTATAAATTAATAACAATTATAATAATATTTATTATTAATTTATATTATTTGTTTTGTATTATAATTTATAATTCGTAATAAATACACAATAATAATAATAATAATAACAACAACATTCACCGCACTTTGTCCAAAATTGACATATAAGGTCGACATATAGGTCGAAAATAGACATATAGGTTTTGGGAATATTCTAATTGGTAAACAGTTCCTAAATTTCCATAATATCTACTTTTCTAGTACGGAGTGTAAATTGAAAATTTTTCCTACAATATGAATTGATCGTTTTTACTTCATTTAAAAACCAAATAGTTTTATAAAACACTATCATATAATTAATATTGTTAATATTATTGTTACCAAATACAAGTGTTATGCTTATGAAATACTTTATTTTCCAACGTTTTCCATTTTTCTCAGGGCCACTTTTATCAGGGGACATTTTTATCAGGGAACTCGATGCGTTTTCGTTCGTATGCAGACGATATTTACTCTGTCTAGTCTTCTTTAGGGAAAACTTAATAATACGTACGTAATCTTATCTCCTTCAAAACCTCTGTGTGAAACATTTAGTAATAATTTATAACATTTCACTAACTTAGACAAGATCCGTCCAATCCTTCCTGTAGCTAATTTGCTGAGTCAGAAAATATAATTTATCTAAATTGTGAATAAATTCTCACAGCTTTCTAATATACTTATCATTAACTTTAACACATCCCTTACTTTAAATAAATACATTTCATTACACTCATAAATTTCATTTCATCAATGCTGTGAGAATATTCCCTTTTCTATCTACTCCTTCCTCGCTTACATTCCGGCTCCGCTTACTGTCCAATATGCGTCCCTCTCATCCAAATTGCGTACGTATTTCCCTTTGAATGACCTTTTTTCATTAACTATTGTATTAAATTTTTTGAAAATGGTCAGGCGGAAAAGCAGGCTAAATGGTCTGAGCCTCGCCATCAATAAAGACATTTATTTATATAAATGCTTACATGACTGGGAAGCCTTACATTGATTTTTTTTATTCCTCCCACCAAGGCCTTCAAATGAATTTTATTACTATTTTAATTTCTTCATTTTCAATATCCTGACTTTGTAAACTAACTGATGAAAACTCCAAAATAGTTACATAAATTCAAACCAGTATTTTTTATGACACTTATTTTGTTCTCCTTGTTCAGATTTTTAATGTACTAGCAAAATACCCGGCGCTTCCCGGGCTTTCTTCACCTTCAACCCTTGTGAAAGAGAAAAAATATCAATATTATATAAATCACGGTGTTTCAGATTAATATTTTTAATGTAATTTTTTGTAATAAAATAATACATTTTTTAAAATTTGTTTACAGTACAATGCTGATCTGCACCGCAACTCCCTCTAGCGGAATTTATTAGGAACCGTCCATTAGGATACGTTCTGTACACGTATCAAACAGTGGCACAGTTAGGCCCTTTTCCGGCTACTTAAGGATGCGCGAGCATTCAGCTAGCGGTCCTGGTGGAGACAAAGTAAAAATAAGATGCCACACGTGGCGCAGAGGGAAAGTCGCTTACCTCTAACCAAGCAGGTCCGAGTTTAAATCCCGAACAATTTTATGTGAAATTTGTTCCGACAAAACGAGTTTGCCTGTTTCACAGACCAGGGCCCTTCACAGTCCCTGAACTACCTCAACCTCCATGAAATCCTACCACTGTCTAATTCCTTCTCATTTCCTGCCGCTGTGCAGGGACGCGGGAGCGCGAGTAAGGCTAGTCGCAAGATGAGACGCAGGTCTGTGCGTGACGCAGTAAGACTAATGGTGAGTTTCTGCGAACCATTGCTTATTGGCGCAGAACCATGAATCAAACGTCAAGTCTGCTTCTCATTTTGCAAGAGGCGCGCACGTGTAGATGCTACCCGGCTGTCCACTTAACAACTGACTACTTTTACAGTTACTCCTAAAGTTAAAAAACAACCATGTGGTTACTAATGACCTCGCTGTTCATTCAACATTAAATAAGCCAAATAAAAGAAGTAAAACTACACATAGCTGAAGTCAACGCCATCTTGAATTAACGTCCACACCCGGGAAATTAACGCCGTTTTGCTTTCCAGAGGACGTTGCTGAAGTACACTTAATTGATTTTGTGAAGTTACATTTTTAAGGACTGGATATGCATTTAAAAATTAACCATTTTTTTATTTATCTTTTCCTGATCTAAGATAAAGAAACTCTCCAAATGAAATACCCTCACATTTAGTGAAAACAATTGCTTCACCTCTAGCAGAAATAAACGTGGAGGAATTTCAAATAGATTTAGCAGAAATGAATGCCAAGCTCTGTGTTTTTGGTTTTGTATTAAAGAAAGTTATGGAGTTGCATCCTCCTAAAAAATGAAAAAAATTATTGAGTGGAAGCCTAGAAGACATGACAAATAATGTTATGGCTTTAAAATATTCAAAATAACTTGAAACTTAAATGTGTTCTGCCAGTTTTAATTAAAATTTGTCTGTGTGAAACATATTTAATGACAAAATTTGGAAAATTAATTGATTTGCAATAAAATTTGCCACTTAGCTATTACACAAACTCTCTAAAATCAATTTTCTGAGTGGTTGTTGTGAAGTGAATAAAATAGTCTGAAAACTTTTGTGAGAGTAAGAATTTACTATTTCATGAAGTTTACCAACAGAGAATTACTTCAGCAAGGATAAAGCGAGACAAATTCCAGCATTAGGGATGTTAATAGTTTATTAGTAAGAAGAAATAGAAAATATTATAGATAAAATATTGAAAATAATTTGTAGTACTGTGAAGAATGAACAATCAACACCGCCCTGTTTTGTTGTTGTTTTTCTCGTCAAAATACAAACCTTTTTCTCTCAATAAGCCCTTCTGCATAGATTCATAATTTTTTTAAATTTTTGTACTGATTTAGATCAGCAGTTTCTCGGCATTTTCATGAAAAAGAAAGAAATAATGGTTATTCTTCAGGGGTTTATTCAATTTCAATGGACATTTATTAGTTTAAAATATTTTTTTCTTAAAAATAGTTTAAAAATTCTACTTCACCTTCTGTATATTTGGTTGTATTCGAGACGAAATTAAAATATACATAAATATCCTTTTTGGCCGCCTTTAGCATAACGAACCTGTATTACGAATGTGATCGGTGCAATGTTCCTTCGTCGCCACGCGAACGCTAGAGTCGGTGGCCAACACTTCGTCACAGCGCATTTAACACGGAGCTGCGCTTCTGTGGTTCTGCCGCACTGCAGCGAGCCTCTGGAATATATTAGGAACCAATCAGCTCTTAGCGACAGGCGAAAAATAATGATCGTAGTGCGACTGCCAACATATTATTTTAATGATTTATTTTTAGACTTTGTGCTGTATTGATTTTTACCAAACTTTTCAGAGGCACTGCGACAAACCAGAAGAGCGTGTAAAAACTTCGTATCTATTTAATACTTCTTTTACTGGTATCAATGTTACATGATGTTGAATTCAATTTTATTTGCACACAAGATTCCAGTAATATATCGAGTAAAGATAATAATATTTGTTATGAAGTTAAAAATCACCAAAATTACCATTTTCCACATATTTTAGAAAGAATTTAGAAAGAATTTAGTAGGCAGAGAAATAATTGCCATAATATTTTTTTATACATTTTTGATTATATAATAGGAAAAAGAAAATGTAGAGACATTATTCAGCATATTTACAGCCAATAATAGTACAGTTTAATTTTGTAAGTGGATGTGACATATGTGTAAAATATTACTTCGATCCTTTGTTCGTGAAAATATATTGAACGTAACTTTTTAGCATTTAAGCCTTTATTAATAGGATGCGTTCCCAACAAAAATGTAGTTTCAATCTTTACGATTGATAGTTAAACTACAAACAGAAAAATGTAGTTGCATGTACAATTATTATGATCAGAAGACTCTGGGAAAAGTTTTAATATAAAATATTGGTAAAATGATGAGATTTTATCGCACACCACTGTTATTTTTGACCTACTAATTCAATTTGTTGATATTTCATTTAGGCAAAGGCAGTGCACAGGGTATTTTAAGAAATATCAGTAAGTCAATGACAGTGAAAGAGTCCTATGCGCAACAATTAATTGTGAGTTTATTTTCGTAGAAGAGCAATTAACTTTTTCTCTTAATAATTATCTTCTGATGAAAACAATGCGTTAACAGGCCTCAAATAGATCCAGTTAATAATGTGAAATCGAAAATCTCCACGCAATGCTTTAAACCATAGTTCTTGCGTTGTGAACAAGGCATGCAGTAACTAGAGCGAAGATCAAATCTTTCAAGCGTAGAAATCGTTTGGTACGAGTGCGTTCGAAGAGAAGAAGAATTCAGAAGTAGGAAAGCTTTGCGGCGAAGCCGAGTCCACCGAGGCAAAGACAAGATCTGAGGCTGCCCCGCAAAGGCAACATAAGACGCGGAAAAGGAAGCGAGGAGAGAGCGGTGAAGGCTGTCAAGCTACTGGGACAGCGTGGGAAGAGGAAGAGAAGGAGGAGGCGGAGAAGGAGAAAGAAAGTGGAAACGAACGGGCGGGGTGGAGCGAGCACGCGAGGGTGATGGTGGGCCGTGGGCGGGGGCGACGCGGGGGAGGCGCGAGCAGCTGGAGCGGGGGCGGAGGTGCCAGCGAACGGTGGTGGGTCGTGGACGAAGGCGGGGGCGGGGGCGAGCGGGTAGGCGGGCGAGGCAGGGAGCGAGGCGGAGCGAAGCGAGCGGGGTGGGCCGTGAACGATGGCGTGTGCGGGGGCGAGCGAACGAGGCAGTGAGCGGGGGTGGGGATGGGGCGGAGGGTGGCGGAGGCGGCAGGGGCACGGCAGATGGAGCTGGGGGCGTGGCGGGCGGTCGCGCGGACGAATCGGGGAGTCGGTGCGCCTTCCACAGCAAAGACAAGGACTTCGGAAGCTTTACTCAGGCGATTGGGCAAGTGAGCAGTTAGTAGCGCCATTGGGAGCGCTTGGGTTGTCGGAGCTGGGCTAGGCACTTCGGAAGTTAGAGCTAATGTCGGGAACGCGATGAACTTCACGAGAAGAACTAGTACGGCCGGAGTGCGAAGTGGAGTGACGGAGACTACCTTAAACACTTGGCAAATGGGTAATGATGCAATTGTTTATGGTAGGAACAAATGATTAATTTTAAGTGAAAAGAACAGGGTCTTGTCGGTTACACGAAATAGGTTCTGTTTTAAATACTTTATATATCAAGATATGCTTTTTAATATTGTTTTTTTTCAAAGTGTTTAATCTGCAACCGCACTGTATATTTACACTCCACAATGAATTTCAACTCGAAACTAGAAAACCATATCACGTATCTCTCCACACAGTTTTACCGTGGCTTACCTCAAATCACAAGAATATGTCTCCTCTGATTAGGCAGATATTCCACTCATGATACGCCATTAAAAACTGATTCTTACAAAGTTTTCCGAAATGTAAATTCCCTGAGTTCTCCCCATAAAGGATTCCCCCCAAAAAATTGTAATTTTTATAACTAAGTTATTATCATTAAGTTTATACCACGCCAACAATACAAATAACCTGTGTAACCTGAACTTTGTGAAACCTGAAAATGTTTAAAATTTTTAAAAAAGTTAAAAAACTGCGACCGCCAGACCCTCTAGGTTGTCGGCCAGGAGCACTCGAATATTTCGAGCCCACAGCACGGTCGCCAGACGCAACTGTCAGTTCCCTTTCCAACAACCTTCGCGATCTGGAGCACGTACTTCAAGCCTCGCACTAGTCCGCAGAACGCCACTATAAATGACCTCCTATGCACGTAGTTGTTGCGCCCACTGCTCACGAGTTACTGGCGCCGCATAAACTTAAAGTTGAGGCAGGTCGACGTCGTTGCAACATGGCGTGCGTCAATTACCTGTACGCCTCTGGCTGGACACTGATAATTCATCATTCACCACGTGAATGTTAAAAAATCGAGCATGAATGCTAGCCAAGTTAAAACTCAGGAAAAAAAGAATGCCTATTGGGGGGCTCAGGGGGAGGGAAACGTTTCTCGATTTAGATAAATTAATTCGGCAAATACGTGGATTTACTGTATATTCAAATAAAAAACACAAGTATATAACAATAATGATACACATAAATTGTGTTAACTGAAACCGCACAATTCCTTGGAACTTTCAATAACAAATCAGTATCCCAACTGATTATAATCAAATCTGAATAACTCGTCTTGTGAGTATTTGAATACTTACTGTGTACCTCCACACTGCCTAAGGTGCACCTTTCTTTCATGAAAATTTAACCGCCTTCATATACTTAATTAATGTATTTTTGAGAACAATACTTAATCTTTAACATGAAATTACAATTAACTAATATTTTAACATTTAACTTACATTTCCTAGACATGCAACATTGTTTTCCTCTCCAGAAACTAGTCCTTAACTGCCAACAATAATTCCGAGAACAAATAACTGAAATACTTTTATTTTAGAAGAATTTTAGATTATTCACATACAAGTTAGGATTACGATTAATTCACTCATAAGGCATTTATTTTTTGTTCAATTGATAGATTTACTCTGACTTTAATAAAATATACGATTCTCAAATAAATACAATGAATCTCAGAGAGACTATTTGATAAAGAACCATCGCTCTGTTCTACTCTCGTTTTTAATTTGTCTGGTTTCTATGCGACCTCGATTCCAACCTACTCCTTTCAATAAATTCTGTAGGTAATGGTATCGACGTTCCTCGTGGATGGCAGGTCACATTATGTTCCAGCGCCCCGTCACCTCACGATCGTGCTCTCGTACAGGATGCGGCTGGCCTGCACTTGAACGCGCCCTGGCTCTCTGCTGGAATAACCCAACAGATGAATTGTTTTTCAGAATTGTTTGTTCGCACTCGAAGTACAAGGGAATGAACCAAAAAAGTAAATCCGAAAAAAAAGAAACCTGAAAATAAATGCTCTTGTATTGCACGGTAGTGTTGCTATGCCATTTACATGAAAAACTACAAGACTTGCATTTTTACATATGAAGATTTTACTTAATATTAAAGGTTAGAAATTATTTGATTCTTTTGAGCTTCCTAATAAGCCAACTTTAGAGGTATCTCCTACCCTTTTATTCGCTAACAGCTGATTGTAGCAACATAGTCCAGGAGCTGTTCTCGGGTAGGCAGCAGAAATGGGCCGGACTAGGCGTGAAGTGCTTTCACTCTCCCCCTTTCCCTTCTCTCTTGTGCTACTTCGTGCTCGTCTACCTCCCCTCTCTTGCCCGCTAGTCGATGGATGTTTGGTGACCTACCTCTGTGCTCAGAAGCGCGCATTCCAATGGTCTGTCAGCCGAAAATGAAATGCGTACCAGCCTACCCCACGCTGGCGGCCACACTACATAGAACAAAATGTATATTTACATAGAAACACGTGTGGAAAAAATTGTTCTTACAAACTAATCAAAATCTATGTCAAAGCTAATGGCTTCATCTTTTAATAGTTACTGCTACTATTGAAATTTTTGATGTTGATGGAAAACATGATTTCTATCGTTCCACAGTGCATTAGTTCCATTAGGTAGATCTCCGTTGTAATATAAGGTCATTTTGTACCTCTCTTAAGGCAACAGTATATTGCGATTTTTCTTCAATTTAATTGTTTACCTTTTCTTTCGAAATGACGTATGGAATACTTTCTGTGTGTATGAAGTATACCAGTTCGAATACCTACTGCAGTGACAATTTATCATAGTCTTATGTTGCTTGACGTTACCAACCTGCCTCGTTGCTTGCATATCGTAGCTTGACCTTAAATTCATCTCTCTCCAAATCATTTCACCTCGCCTTTATTCCTAGTATATAGATAGTGCCTAGTATATAGACATATTTTAAAGTAATTGATAAATTTGCTTCCATAATTTTTTTCTGTGTACATGTCACTTCCTGATGTACATTTGATTTATTGGGCCACGAAAGTAAATAATATACTCGCATGTAATGAAATCTCATATCACGTCTGTTATTGCAGATTGGTCTTTTATCATTGTGATTAATTACAGGAAGCGCATATTGCTGTACTTTGCGCGTGAGGGCACATTTTTCACTGCGAATGGCAGTCATCAAATATTTATTCGTAAAATCAGCGCACAGCTCATTAGATGTCACCGACGCGCCATTCGCGTAATTTTCCGCGGAGCAGTTTGCAAACGAAGAGCGCAGCTGAATGTCCGCCGTTTGATCCCCGACTGCAGCGTAGGTCCATTCTGCGCGACGCCTGCCGCGCTCGCGCGTGTGTTGAAGCGTTAACGATTTTGTCGGAGAGCAACGCTCGGCCAGGCATTAAATATTAAAATGCTGGAGCCGCCGCCTCCCCTCCCTTCCCCGCGCAGTTGATGCAGAGGATGGGGCGGAGAGGGTGGAGCAGAGGGTAATCGCGCGCGCGCGATCTATCATTCGCGCGCACCAGCAGCGGGGGACGCCCGGTCGACGAGCGGGAGGGGATGAGAGGGGGAAGGAGGTGAGGGAGTAGGGGAACGGTCTTGGGAGTCAATCACGGCGGGCGATGCGGCGATACACTTCGGTCCACATGGTGCGCCCCAGCTCGCCCCTCCCTCCTGCGTTCATCCCGATCACAGAGGCAGTAAGAGCGCAATCTTCAGGTAGATCGTAGCAATTTTTATTGACGGAACAAACTAAATATAACGCAATAATATTTTAGGAAATTTTAGTTACGGGCGTAAGATGTCATCCTTAAACTTCAATGATTATGTGACTAACGACGTTATACGGTCGTAAGGAACAACCTTTAGATGAGCTTTAGCAATTCCAAAATTGCGTTTTGCATTATAACAAAAGAACCATTTCAAACGTTGATCAAAGAAATTGCACAAGATGTCAAAGAGTCTAGACTCATCCACGCTGCGAATCTACAGTAAACAAAATATCTTCAGCGTGCAAAAAGTTTCAGACTTTGTGGCCTTGCGCGATGACTTTGTAGTCAGATTTATTTTTTTATTTAAGTATTTTGAACATAAAGATATAACCTAAGACGAAGGTATTGATGTAGGTGAGGAAATACTTTTATCTCTCTCACATAAGATAATCATTTAATCATCATCCGTTCATGCTTATCAGTGGCCATTTGCCGTTTGTAAGGTGACCTTAGAGACTGCCACAGAAGTGCACCATCAGTGTAAAATGTATGGATAAGGTCGTACCTTAGGAGTTCGGTAAGTCGTTATAACTTTAAGATCAGTCACGTGATGGTAAGTGCATAACGACGACACATAGGGGTTAGTGCAATCATGAAGATTTACGGGTAACGCTGAGAAGGAATGCAACCCTTTTGGTTGAAAACATTTTTTTTCATTGGATAATATAATTTTTCGAAAGATTAATACTCGAAGAATTATTCCGCTACGTTTCACGGAGATTTTACATTCTTAAGGACTTTAAAATTTAAATAGCTAGGTTCGATGCGCTGACGTTTTCTCCTTCCATGCCTACTCTGCTGCCAATCGCGACGTTCCATTCGGATTGACAGTGGAGTTTCTGAGTTCTGGCTTTTATTTTATATAAAAAGTCCGTGAACTGAATTTTTCATACTACGTTCTTTCCAACTTTGTTATGTTTTTTTATGTTTTTATGTTTTTTTCATTGCAATAATTAACTAATTCTAATCTATTCAGTTAAAAACATCATAATAATAAATAAATCCGGATAAAATTAGCATATAATTACTAAAACAAGTTACTACTTGTAGATGAGGTAGTTAATGATTACAAGTTTTCCCTGGTTCCTCAGATCAGCACCAGACGAATGCCGGAGCAGTACAAACGCTCCACTGTGCACGCGCGATATTTCCTTCCTCTTCCTTGCCCTCTCCTCAGCCCTTACTTATACACACTCTTGCTCTACACCCGGGACACAAGTTGCGGGCTCAGAGCTTGCCCCGCTGGTAGAGATACCTGGTTGGGGAAAAACCGCAAGCCGAGGTATAGGTCGGCGTCTTATCTTACCATCCAGCGGGAGAAAAAGCTCCCAACACCCTACTTACGAGACTAACGACCTTATTGGTTGCCGCGGCCGGAAACCCGAAAGAGACGATCATCCGGAAAGAGACTAGCGGATTTATCCTCAAATGTAGGAATAATTTTCTGCAAATCCAAAAATGAAGACATACTCCCATATAGAATTATTTTATAAACAATGTTGACTCTCACAAAACCTAAAAAATCGTGACTGTCCCAAATTGGGTCATCATACGGTGGCTGCCTGAGTTACGGCAATGTAAATAAGGCTGGAGTCAGTGTCGAACATCGCGGATTTAATTGCGGACACCAAATCATCGAAAACCAATACCTAAGGAAATTAACAAATGTACCATGGTATGTTACCAACAAACTACTCTGTAAATAATTCATCCTAGAACAATTAGCCCACCACATTCACATACCTCTCCTCGAACTTGTATAAAAACCCTTATGCAAATATAATCGTTATCCGAATTCCCGCAGTGCGGAAATCCAATCCACAATAATAGAATGCAAAAATCCATTTCATCTATTTCGAAATTTGTTGTACGAAATGGAATAAATAGAGGTGTTTCAATACTCTTGTATTAGTTGTAATTAATTAGTTATAATTTAGTTTGAAGCCACCAATGCATGCGACAAAGTTGTAAGAACTGAGCTATGTATATTTACGACCTTCAACTGAGAATTTTCCTTGTACTTTAAATGTCAGTGAGTTTGTGACTCTTGCTGGAACAAAATTTGTAGATCGACATTCGCTCTCAGTGGATGCCTTGCAGCGAAGGTCGGAGGAGCACCTCTGACACGAAGCGAGCTGTCTTTGCTTCGCATTTCCATTCCTTTCCAGCCCTTCTGTTAATGCGAAGCGAGATGGCATTAGAGACTTCATTCCGTTTGTTCGTCTTCATAACCGGCATAAGCCTGTTGGTAAGAGGTCAACTTTCAAAATAAAGTAATAAAATATAATAAGCATAAAATTTCTCCTAGCATTCTCAAAAGTAAAATAGCTACCTTACGAAAACGTTATTTGTACTGCATGCGGTAAGTCTAATGGGAGGTATATCTCAAAATAAAATTGGTAATAGACGTATACAAATATAGGTATTATAATATAGAAATATTACGCGTAAATTTTAAAATATTATATTAATAAAATAATTTTGCTTAAGTATATTGTATAGACAATTTTGATCATTCGCTCAAAAAAACAACTATCGCACATATTCACCGTTAGAATAATGGTACTACAAAAATAACCCAGAACCCGAAAACAAAAGAATCCATTAGTCACCAAAACGTATTAAAGCAAGAGCGCACCTTTATACAAGTATCAAGAAACGTCCCCACACAATTACTTGCTTCAGAAGCACGTTCTTGCGGCCTACTGATATAACCTTCCTGTTATAGCAGCTATCGCCGCATTAGTAAGCATTGTAGTCACAAAGCACATAACATCATAAATGGCAGCAGTTAAACCGCGCCTTCGATCCTGATGTCATTCTGACGTGACGTCACGGCGACCCACACCAACTCCTCCACTTGCGCCATGCGATTCCGCTCCTCCCGAGGCCCTCGGCTGCCGGTGCAGAGGCGACCACATCGCTGCATTGGGAGGACGCCCCCACCTCCCCCTCTCCCAGAAAGGCCCGACGGCGAGAGCGGCACAGGGACCCTGCCCCCAACAAAAGCCAACGTTTTGTAATTTTACTCCATTTGTTGAAAATGATTACCATACTTCGTACTTCTAAAGCAGCATATTTCAATACACTCACGCATATTTCACTTTCTTCTGTACGTAGAGTAAATGAAACTATTACTTACGTAGAGAAAAAGAAACTATTGTAAGGCTACAGTCGAGTTTTTCAGGGAAGTGATGGGACAACGAAGAGAGGAAAGAACGCGCTGTCCTGGTGCGTTTGTTGAGGCACTTTTACGGAATTCGCAAGCGCAGATATCACGGAAAACTACAGATCAGAGCCGCAGACTTCCAGTGTTCTCCTCCAGATAGTGGTTGAATTCAACTTAGTTTTGAAGCTAGTGTTGAAAAACCCCCACTATCAGGGATCGAGACGTAGGACTGTCCCAGTCAGCGGTGGTCAAATACTCTAATTGTTATGAATAATTATTAATAATAATAATATATTAATATTATAATTATTATTTTTTATTATTATAATATATTTTATTATTAATTATATTTGTATTATTTATAATTATTATACTGTTTAATATACAAAAAACGATATATGATTGTGATTGCATTGATTTGTGATCACCTGCTACAATCAATTAACATCAAGACGAAAATAATGTTTATAATAAAATCATTTGTGGAAACCTGTTGAAAAGTAATAGTTTTCATACTTTATAAAATATATTTTATCCTCATTCTATTGCAGAACTTGATTACAATCAAAAGTTATGCTTCGTTTTATTTCCCGACTAAATAGATCATGTGTTTGAAAGTGGGTAACAATTGTCATTAGCGAGGCGTGATACTTTTCTGTCGCACTCATCACACGATAAGTCGAATATCCCGGTCTTTGCTTTCTGAAATGTCTGGGAGATTGTAATAAGTTTTCTTACGACATTTTTTGCCAAAGTTTTTCAAATTCAGTACATCCTACTTACGAAAAATTTCCATTTTTATTTTGAAAGAGCGATGTGGGTATTTAATACGTATTATGTGAATGTAAGACTATTTACAAGACTGCCATTAATTTACTATTTCATATGTTTCGACCATTCGCAATTTTTAGGCAGTTATTATTACGACGATTAAAATACATAAACATTAATATGTACTTGATTTTGTACTTGTACTTGATATATACTCTCTGGATCAGGGCGTAATGCTGAAGAATGTGGCAGAATGGCGGCTGAAACGTCGACACCCATGTCTTGGACGCGGCGTCTGCCGCACCGCCACGTCGTACATACTAACTCCGGCCGCGGGAGTGTACTCTCTCACATAAACATTAAACACAATTAAAACTCGGTGGTCAATTCGGTTACACTTCAAGACGTTACTCTGTTCTTCTGTACTTTTCTCCTCTTTATACTATCGCTGAAATCCCTAACGATCTTCCTGAATTATCAATCTGACTTCTTAATACGTATTACGTCGACATTATGTAAAAATTGAGTTTAATCGATTTGTCTTAAAACCTATACATTTAAACGAGATAATGCACTCGGTTTCATGAATTTACACTATATAAAAGTGTGTCTCTCAGATATGTTTTCGACCTGTGGACCCAATGTCTATTTCTTTTCAATAAACCTTTTAAATTAAACGATTTAATGCAACCATCATTTTCATTTTATTGTGATCAATTTTTTAAATCAATACGTATATTGTAGTCGTTTACAAATGATTTTCTCCATCATTGAGTTCTTTTTAAAGACTATATAAATACGTTTAGTTTCCCTTTATTCACTGTTGCCTGAATTTCAAAACAATGCGCAGGGGAATCTTGTTGAACACTGCAGAAAATTTTTAATTGAAGGTAGAAATTGGAAATAAAAGAAAATCTTCCCTGTGACCCTCGTTTGCCTCTGTTAATTAATCGTTTGTCTCTACGTGAAATACTAACTTATCAATCTCCTAATATAACGCATATACAATAGCATTGTCGAGTGAAGATATTTGTGAAACAATCTCAGTGAGTAATGAGAAACTAATGTCATTGTCGATTTGTACTGTATGTGGTACAAACACCACACATGTTCCAGTGACAATGCACTACGTATACATGTCAGAAACCGTACCGTATTTACTGTAAGGTAAACATATTTGTGACATGAGATTATATTAATGTGAATATATAATACTGTTATTTTATTGTTTATATTGTTTTAATGAAATTAGAATAATATTGGCTCTTGTATATTATTTTAATATTCACAGGATTTCGAGTGAACGTCACTGCCCGGGAGACGTTTCATTCTAGGCATTGTTGCCAAATGTTTCGGCCGGTATATCGTCCTTCGGTACGTAAAACGCATCAAACTTAACAAAATAAAATCCTTCGCTCTGCCGACACAGCTGCTTGGTACGTATCAAACAAGCAACTCCACAGATTTTGTTATTCACACGGTTGACCATTAAATCATTAAGTCACCAATCATTTTTGTCTTCCCTTATCATCATTCCCTGCAACTTATTTTTTAATATTCATTGAATAAAATAACTTTTTTATTATTGCTATCTCTAGTGTGAGTATCCTCTCTCTCCAGTTTGTGACTCTTAGTACTATGCGAGTTAAGTTGTAGTTATTATCACCCTTTTAATGAGCTTGCATCGTTATATAAGAAAATGTAAAAAAAATGAACGTCGCAGTGTCATGGGCGGAACGTGGGCAACTTGGCTTCGGACGCGGCGACTCCCCGATAACCAATTATATATTGGCATAAATAATTATTAAGAGAACTGACGGGCATTCATGTTAAGGTAACATTAAACAATTATTTAATCAATTTTCATGCAAATTTTACAATGTCCAATTTTTTGTTGAAGATTGGAATTTAAAAGTTCTAGTTAGCACATAAACTGATGAAAGAAAGTAAAACCTATAAAAGTATATTTTAGTTACTGTTTCTAAAAAATATTATTTTTGTAAGATAATCAAATTTCAATAAGGAAATGTTTACATTTTAAATTTCCAACCTTTCTTTAAAAATGGCTTTAGGAGAAATAAAATCATAATTTATTCCTGACAAAGCGCATTTTGAAATGTCTGTGTATCGCCTAACAAACAATGATTTCATGGAAATTTTGAAGGATTCGTGTTAAGCACGCCATTTTGCGTAACTATAAATTAACAATTACCTACAAAATCAAATGTTCAGTTGAAACAAAAAATTACAAATTGAGGAAGTTCACTAAAATGTTGTTCTAGGATTTTAAAATCGATGTGAGGAATGAAATTAAATATTTTTTTAGATTCGAAAACACCAACAAATTCACGAAGTTCAGTATGAAGTTTCTTATTTTGGGCAAATACTTTTAGGTAATGACTATTAATTTTCTCAATTATATATTTATTAAAACATAACTCAGGCATTTTTTTGTGAAGGCAAATTTTAACACTGAAACCTGATGCATTATAATGTTGAATTGATGTAATGCAAAATGTGTTACTAACAGACTAATAAATGAACTTGGGCTTCTCAGTATAAACATTAGTTTTTACAAAAGATCCATTTTTAATAAGTCTTCTCTAATTGTTTGAGATTTGGCTCTGTTTGGCGAGTTCATTGAACTCCAAATTGGCTCATAAAGAAATGCATGTTTTACTTTAGGGTTAGTGATTGCGTGTCCTTTTTACAGCCAGGGCCACGCACAGCCTGATCTCGTAAATCTAAACGAGCCTTCCGACGGAGGGGCAGAAAGGGTCACGGCACCAGTGTTTCAAATAACGCAGCAACGCTTTATCATGATAATTGCTTTTTCTGAATACATTTCTTTGGGGTTAGCACTACTTTGGTCGACGTCGTATGCGATATTCTCCAACTCTGGCTATTAGGTGCAAATTTAAAAATATTTTAGCCCTGCAATTATTATACCTTAGATTTATTTGTTATATTTTTCTTGGATTATATGTGTACAGTATTCTCATAATTATTACATTCTAAAGACATATATTTCAAAGATAAAATCACGTAATATAGACGAATTCAAAGTACATAAAATTCACACTTACGTAGATTTTAAAAGTAGACATCAGTGGCAGAGGAGTTGGGGCAATTTCGAAACGGGCGGAGCGGGCAGAGTGGACGGAGTCGAAGACTATAGGCTCGCATCTCTTTCACCGTAATAAGCATTCTTATAGTATTACGTTTCATGGTTTAATATCATACTGGCCACAGTTAACATAATTTCTCATTCAACTACCAAAATCACTCATAACAACAGTGGAAAGACATGGTAAATCAACACTGTGATCATTGGCTTGGAAAAGGTAGGATGCAAAGGCTTAAACCACCTTCGTCACCCCCCCCCACGACCCATCACTCTCGTCAGCCTTTTAATTAGTAATTGTAGTTAAGATTCGAAGGCTTGTTAGACTCCTATCCTCTGCTCATCTCGGGAACGATTGTTGTTCTTTCAGAACTTGAAACGCAGTCGAAGGAGTAAATGCTACATATCAGGTTAACTGTGAGTGACGTAGACTCTCGTCAGCCAAAAAACGAAGTCTCTTGCTTCACTACTCCTTCTCTCTCTCTCTACAAATGAAAATATACTTTCAAAATAAAACAAAACAATTTAATGTGCAAATAATTTTAAAATCTTCCCCTAACATTTATCTATTTATCACAGATACAGATTATTAATTTATTCAGTTTATTAAATTATCCCCGTTGTCTTAGTGCCTGAAGAGCCTCAAATGAACCTGCTTATTGTGTAAGATGTGATGTCAGACGCTATAAGGGATAATTTCTATACATTACGACAGACAATACACAACACACAACTTTAAAATGGCTCAATACACAAGACACACAACTTTAAAATGTAGATTAACATAATTAATTATCAGAGGCGCCTGGGGCTCCTTCTAGGGGCAGGAGGGGTCTGACTTCATGTTTTCTAACAAAGAATTTTTCATTATTAATTAATATAACATGTATGCTTATTTGTTCACTAAGAGCTAATTTTTATAAAGTTAACAATCGATATACTGAATGACTTTCGGTGGAATAGAAAATTAGTAAAAGCTACATTTTTGAATACCTATGTATCATTGGGTTTGTGAGAAGGTCTGAAACCCAAGAGCTCCCCACCCCCAACACTTGGTACACCATTGTTAATTATTTTAATTTAATTGTTTTGTTTCATGTTACAAATAATCCTATACACGACCAATTAATTAAGACAAACAATAAAATTTGTGAAACTTGCATTGCGAAATTTCTCACAAATAATCAGTTTATACGTTTACCAATGCGTTGCTTTCATTGCACATAAAATTACACGAAGCAAAATATTCTCCAGAAAACTTTCTCTATTGCAACATAGTAATTCAGGCAATCATATCCTAGAGCGAAACGAACGTAAAACAGTACAACACATTGTGAAGTCTATAGTGTTTGTGCAAATTAAAACGTTGATCTTTCCATTTGAAAGGGATTTTTTCCATATACGTCAATTAGCTATTTGTTTTAAAATCTAATTCACTTTAACAAGAGAGTTTTGGAGCTCGATCTAGTCCATAACAATAACACATGTAATTCAGGGCAATCACGCATAAAGCAGAATGTCTGGTAACCCTGGAACATCTACTTTACTTTCCAGATGCGTCACTCACTCTGAAATTTCATATCAGAAGCCATATTCCTTATTGCCCTGTCCCCGGTACTTAGGACTCGTACTAAGACGTTAACTTCGAGATGCGGTCTTAAACCACCAGGACGCGAGGCGACGGCCGTAGCGCAGTCACGCGAAAGGCAGATTTTTTTCGGAATGTTCTCGTTGCGTCGCTTAGCGACGAGCCACACGCCAGCGCTTTCCTGATACGCGCTTTGATATTGCCACCAGATTATGAATCAGCCCACGACAAAGGGGAAATGGAGTGAATTTGTTTTAATAAAGGCGTGGCGTATTTTCTCGGTCACGTTTCGCCAACGGTTCTTTCAAGCCTTTTGCAGTTAACGTGCCTACACACTCACGACTGAAATGAGGCTTATAAAGAACTGGGTTCAGGAACACTTGGTCCTACACATTTTAAATTTCTACGGATGCAGTAGATAATCTATTTTTTATCTTATCGTGCTGTTAAGCATTGTTTATTTGATTTTTTTTATTTTGAATACGGCAGAATGAGATGAATTGTTGAGGTGGACAGAGCGTCCTGACACAACATCCCTCTCTGAAGAGTCACGAGTTGGAGTACCACCCTGAGCGCGAATGTTTATTTCTCCAGAAATGATTGGCGTATATTTCGTGTGTGTGTGTGCATATGCGCGCGTGTGTGCTTCTGGAGAGCCTCGCGTGCTTCTGCTGCGCTTCAGCAGATCCGAACAGCCCCAAAGTGTATTTGTGCTTAGTGTATGATTGAAGATTCATCCCATTCAGAAATAGGGTTGAAACATCTCTCCTAATCACTCGCAACAAATCCCACAGTTAATAAAACAAAATTTCGACCATTTTTATATTGCAACTTCAAACAACGATGTTAGTTTCTTTACGTGTTTTTCTCATATAGAAAATACCGATCATATATTATTACGTGCAAAACCAATGTAATGAACATTTATGATTACTTGTAGGAATCACTTCTCTTTCCCCGAACTGCGATATTCCGTACTGCATTCTCCGGGAGCACTTTACCTGATGGCAAAGCTCCAGGTACCTCCTTCACGCAAGACGTTTTCCAAGAATCAGAAACATTAACAAGATAGCGTGACTAATGGTGCGGATAAACAGGAAAAGCAGTCAGTTCGATGCTTGTTAGTCATTTAATTCTCATTATCGTCAAAACGAGTTTTTAAATATTTTTTTCTTCCTGTACTGTCTTCCTCGTGAGTCATTTTGCGTTGCATTGTTTTACAAATTATTCCCATTACTACAAAACCTTACTTTTTAATAGTTTTTTTTATGTTGACAGACCGAAGGCATCGGACTTGCTTTGTATTAAGGCGACTCCCCACATTCGTTATTCGGCGAGTAGCGAGCAACCGCTCGCCGAATCCCGAGTTGTGTAGATGAGTTGCTTGCTACTTGCCGAGTGACCCTACCCACCGCGGATCGGTCTTGAGGACACATCAGAGGGAATGAACATTCGCCGAATACATCAGCTGTTCGGGACTGGGCAAGCAGTACCTCGCTGCTCGGCGAAGGCCGAATGTTTGGCGCCTCCTTTGGCGTAATCGCTCGTTCTATTTCGCTACAACGTATTTCTCTCTTGATTAAAACGCTTAATACAGCTTCCTGCGGAGAAGATCCGGTTCGAGATTTAAACTACGCAGGACAGCCTTAACAAGCTTACGAGTACTTGGGTAATCAGACAGCATTTCCATTGCATGCGAATTTCACCATTTTTAAGAAAAGGTCTATTCATCACACGAAGCACATTCTAAGTTCTGAGAAATTGAATCCGTCTGATGGCATCTAATGTTATTCAGTAATTACGCTAAAATAATATTTTTCACGGAATATGAATATTTACATGAAAATAAGTGCTCTTGAAAATGCATGCCCATTGTTCCGGTAATGAAATTTCTAATTTAATATGTGATTGCATTATTTACTATAATCACATTGTTTTATTAAATTTCAAAGTATATGTTTGAGTATGTTATCCAATCTTAAACCCTACATAAAAACATGTTCCCCCTATTCTTAAGTCTCTTAAAAATACAACTAGATATTTGCCAAAATAGCCTACAGATATTTTGTCACATTGTATTTCCTTAGCACAAATTCTATCAGAATCTGACGCAAAAATGGGTTGCTTGCTACCAATTACAAGGTCAGACATTACGTGCTACTCCGTAACCGTAACTTCTTTAACTCAAAACGTTCACGTCCAACGTTCTTAGGTGGAATTAGAAACCTTCATCGCAGGGCAATTATAGGGCAGCAGACGCCCGAGATCGCGTATACAAACTACACACACATACTATACAGGGAGTTTTAAAACAAAGGAAGTTTAGGAAGTTTGAAAACAAAATTTGAAAATGTACTTGAGGCTTCATGCAAAGTACCCCCAAAAATTAAAATATACGTTTCAAATTCAAGGAGCCGCGACATCAGCTAAATCGATCGAAGAAAATCAGTTTTGGAGAAAATCGGGTGAAGGATTTAGCCACTATTGTTTCTCACAGACGGACGGATAGACATTCGTTTCGCCGTGTAAACGAATTTTTTGGTGTCAAGGATACAACACGAGCATTCTCACTACACAACGTGATAAACGAAATAACTAACTACTTATGTATATATGTATGTACTTGGCGCGACAACCCGTGAACGGGCTCAGGCCTAGCCGCGACGTCCCTGCCTCGCTGCCATGGGTTAAGCGCTTACGTGTGGTTAGCACGTAGACATCTCCACGTATAATACGTATTCCAGTCTTATCAACCTTAGAATTGAATTTGTGCATCGTCACACAGCAACATATACTGGGACAATGCAAGAAAAGCGCATACTATAATCTTGCCTTACCAGGAATCGAATCCGGGTCTGCGTAGTGGAAAGCGAGCACGCTGACGAACAGCTAGCTGAGAGGACACTCGTTGTGGGAATAATATTTATCCACTGTTTCGGTAATAGGACGTACAATACGTATTTTTCTGTCGAAAAATCTCCGATTTTTGCTGCAGAAATATTATATATATATATATATATATATATATATATATATATATATATATATATATATATATATAACACATAATACATAATACATAAGATCGGCTAACTGGCCGATAGTTCTCAAGACAGTGACTAGCGTCTTGTAATCTCTTGTGGACAGCGCAAATGATAGTTCGGAGGACATTGGCACTAGTTTATTGTAATGCCATTGTCTAAGCACAATGGGCATGACTACATAAATGATTTGATGGTTAAGTGATAATGAAAAAAAAGGCTCGATTTATTCTGGAGCAAAGGTCGAATGACAGACAGGGGTAAAGGAGAACCCAGGAAAACCTCCCGCGATTCTGCCTTGTCCATCACATTTGACATGAATTGGCCGTGATTTGAACTGTAGTCCTGAAGCAGGAGTGCAAGCGGATTGGCCGCATCGCCAGCGGAAGCTCCGTGTCGTGGGGCAGCACATACCTGCAGCTTACTGCACTGCTTTGTAAGTACTAGGTTCCAGAGTGGGCATCTATATTTTTGCCTCATCCTCATTCTCATCACCTGCGCAAAGAAGCAATTAGTCTGACATCTGAATACATTAGAACGCAATGCCTTTAAAACATCTATCCTTATACCTGGGTCGCTTCGCTATATCGACGTTTACCAGCTTTTAATGGAATGGAATGGAATCATACGTCACTCAGCTGCGTGGAACAAGTCCCTTTTCCATTTCTCCTGAATCGGAGGAGCGGGGTTGCGGTCACGATGAATCCAGGGTCCACCTACGTTGATCAGACCCGGGCACGGAATCCGGGCCCGTCTGTGCGTCACATCGAGAAACTAGGCAACTGGGCGTGAGTTGCCCAATTCATTACTTAGGCTTTTAGAGCACGTGGACCCGAAGGCTTTAACCCGCTCGCGTGCAATTTGCAGGAAATAGGGGTATTCTGTCACATATTCCGAATACTCATCACGTTTCAAGGCAGGATAGAACAAGCAGTCATCCGACGTTGCGAAAAACAGAGTTGCCTTGCATAACTTTACCTACGGGAAAATTATCGCAAAACTCCGCCGTGGAGTTCAGCAATAGTGTTTATTCCTATTTTCCGTTCCAAAAGAAACTTACGTTGTTCCTTTAGCCCTAGAAATACGAATGGAGGGGAGGGACCTCAAGGAGCCCACCACCTTGAAATCGCTTTCTGTTCACTTGATTTACGTGCTTTTCGTCTTTGAGAATGAATGTAATTGTTGTGGCAGTTTCACTCTCCGTTTTTCACACAATTTCTCAATATTTGTATATTTTTATTTTTCTGCGTTTTTCTAGAGCTGGTTCAATAAACCCCACTTCGAACAAGATAAAGTTTTGCCCTTGTGCTTTTAGTGGTTGTATTATTTATATCGCCTTTTTTTAATTAGGTTCAAATTTTTTGGCCTATCCGTTTACATTTTTCTGATAATTCATTCACACCCATACATACTTTCATGTACTTTTCGACAAGATTTGTACCAAATCTTAGCAAATTCATTTTAGCGACTGCAGCGGAACAACAGAAATCACTCCGGAAAATCGACCCTTCCCTTTCAATGGCACTGGGTCGACATTTTAAGCCATTAACAGCTGACACGTAGCGCATCTCGGTCGCTAAGCGATTTATTTCGCAAAGCTGTGAGATCTTCCGCGACGCTCCATTTCGCAAGGACTTGTTGAAGCACCGACTATTGCCCTGAAGTCTTAATTGGTCCTGAAGCGCGAAGGCAGCCACGAGGGGAGCGACTGTCTCGTGAATCGCCTGTCAGCTGGCTGTCCTTTTGAAAATGGGCCATAGGTTTGCGCATGCGATCATCCGCTCTGTCCGCTAGGGCGTAAACACAACGGCGCAGTGTGGCGGAGCGAGTCAGGTCGGCGTTGAATTTCCCGTGCCGCGCGATAACGGGGCCGGCGGCGGCGGTGGAGGCGGGCGCGGCGACAGCGCTGCCGCGACAGGGCGCTGCTTAATTGGACTCGTCATGTGTCGCCGCTAATGCGCAACGCGTCAGCCCCCCTCCCCTTCCCCCACGGCGTTGAGAGCCCTCCTCCACTGAGTGCGCAGTGCGCTCTTCCGGTGATTTTTCAGAGCGTAATCAACAATTGGAATGGAAAAGATAAAAGTACTGCCGGACTGCAGATCAAGTGCTCGGCTGTTGCGTGGCCATGAAGTTAAACGTATTCCTGGATTTGGCGATGTGGGTGTTTGTATCTGCATTAAGTTATCTTCTAGAAACTGGTACTGTAAATGTGGCATTAAATGCTCTTGCACATTTTGTATACAATTATTCGTACATATTTAGTGTGCGTTCATAAGGACCAAAACTATCTTTCGCTCATTTTTAGTTTTTCATAAAATATTGACAAGAAAACTCCAATCTTTCGTTTGACGTTGGTATTAAAGGCTTCATCTGGGAGAAATACTCCGATGCTCTCAGCCGTAGGATTTTAATACCAAACAAAGACTTGAGTATTTCTTGTATCGTGTGGAAAACTAACAATGGAGAA
Source organism: Gryllus bimaculatus (assembly GCA_017312745.1). Taxonomy (NCBI): domain Eukaryota; kingdom Metazoa; phylum Arthropoda; class Insecta; order Orthoptera; family Gryllidae; genus Gryllus; species Gryllus bimaculatus. Next base: position 3,401,136 of record BOPP01000019.1, on the reverse strand, counting down.
AAGGTACCAGGAGTCTGGATTTAAAGGTTCGAACCACGCGTTGATAGATGTTTGCTCGTGTGCTGTGACATTGTCGGACTCTCCCAGCCAACATGTCCGTTCCTTACCGGGCCGCATCGTGGAGAGATTTGAATAATTTGCGCCCAAGTACACGTTACACTGGGACAGTAAGTTTGAAACCCATACGAAACGTTACACCCGCGTAAATACAATGTGTGCTGTGGCTTGGTTTACATTCCTAGCACACAATTAACATTCTTGAAGCTAAACCCTCCCGGTAAGTCCATCTAATGTCGATCGTACCGTCGATCGATACAGGCTCACGTGCCTCTTCAGTGCGAAGGAGTGTGGCACGTAGAACTAAGTTGGCTGCGTTTGGTGGAAACAGTTTCAGCCCGATGTCACCGGAAGTTTCTCACCGAAACGTGTGTGACAAAAACACGAAATACAAAAAAGCTTACAATATGCATCCTATATCCAACCTGCGCTGGATACAACCTCCAACATTAAATGTTCGGTCGCCTTTTATTATTCCATCTAGACATTTTGAGATTAGGGCTCATTGCGTTTTCTCTATCTAAAATACAAGTATGCTTCGTAACAAAAAAATATTTGTCCTATGCGTTGAATACGTAAGACTTTGTTGTGATAACTGTGATTTGACAGCATCCCACTTCACAATCTATTAGGCGGATTCCCTAAGAGGTAAGTAGAAGAAACAATTTCATCTGCATTGTTTTCTTCGTGGCCGTCGAAGAACACTTAGTTTTAATTTTCAAAACATACAGAAGTGTAGATTTTAACTATTTTTTTCTGTTTATGTACTTACACAAGGAAATTGATATAAAAATTGTTTTTATTACATTCTACTAATCATTTAATAATAAACACTATCAGCAGAAATTGTGAAAATTTTAATTTCTGCACTTTCTTCAATACTTTATTTCGCTGTTATCTGCAGGTCCGTACTCATTCCGCAATGTGCAAATATCCCATAACTACAGTATAATAGTGAGAACTCTTGTTTGTGAATAGAATTTGTCGCTTTGTGGTGAATTCCAAGAAATGATAAGACACGAAGGCAGAGCTTTTGAACCAACTAAACTAAACAGGAAAAACGGTACCTCAAGAACTCCTATGCACCTAATGTTGCACGCTATTCTATTCAGTTCTTCATTATAATTATTATTAATATTATTATTATTATTATTATTTATATTATTAATATTATTGTTATTAATATTATTATTAGTAGTAGTAGTATTATTATGTTCCGGTTCTTTGTTTCAATTTTACGAAAGCAATTTTTCTTTGGAGGAGCAAGAAGAGTTATTAGTATTGTAACGCAGTAACATGAAAATTGAGAGGAGGACGTGATATATACAGTTTTCCTCCTTGTTTTAAAGAGTTAATTACATTTTCATTAAAAACGACCTCTCGTAAACGAACTATAGTGTTTTCCATATTATGAATTTAATGAGATGAGCAGCAAAAACAGAACGTGTTTCGGTGTACCACTCCGAACTCGCCGCGTGTAGAAACTACAAACATCGAAAATCATTTCAATCAAATATATGCAGAATCGTTAGTGGAATTATAGGGCAATCGTTGGTTGACAGTGTTAATAAACACGTTAACCCAAAGTCCATTACAAATTCTGATAGCAAACATAACTGTATTTCGGAAAAGCAAAAATAATAATGAAATGAACGTTTATTTATTATTCAATCGCATTGATACAGCGGACAGTTAGTGTACTGATAATTTCTTGCGTGAAATAATTGCCCAATCTCATTTTTCACATCTACGAAGGGAGAATTTTCTATTCACTCAACCCGTAAAGAACTGTGGATGACAATATCGTTGTTTTATGATTAAACTAGTAGTGTTACAGAATAGCACAGACTTTCTCGAATTATTTTTTTTTATTTTTTTCATCTAGGCTAGTTATTCGGACTTACTACGTATTCTTTTCAGTTACCATCTAACGCTACCCAAAATACATTTTTTGTTGACATTTTGTCAAATTTTCGGTATTCTAATCGTAGAACCGATTTATTATTTCAAGAATATTATAGAAAAGTAAAACCTCGACCTTTATGGCAAAATTGAAAAATTTGGAGTCATTTTAAAGAAAATGGCAATTAAGCGGCATTGAGAATGCGAAATTAGAGGCCCTTTTACATACAAATCATTTTATATTTCGAAAAAACTCATTTGAAGCACTTCAACTTCCAAATGCAAAAATATTTACAACACTCTGAAAATGTGCATAGTAACGGAGTGAGAGATATTTTAAAAATATTAATGTTTGTGTAATTTTTGAAAAAAAAAGAATACAGCAAAATTAATTTTATGTCATCTTAAACAGTGTAAGTAGCACTCTTTGTACGAAAAGATTTTAAAAAATTGAAGCTGTTTTTGAGAAAATGGTGTTTTATCGTTTAAAGTAATGCTGTGCTAATGTAATGCTGCGGAAAATCGTTTTTGGGATTTCAACAGAAATACTTGATTTGGGGCCCCCAGATAATAAAAATGTTTTTGAGAGTTTTATTTTTGTACCCCAAATTTTAAAAAATATTTTTCAAACTCGCAAAACTTGAGAGAGGCCAGATTGACCGGGTAATATTCATTTTCGTTAAAAATTCTAGGAATATTTTAGAGGCTAGTGTTGTTCACAGGTGGACAGACGGACGGATGGACAGGTGGACGGATGTTTAAAAAAAGAAAATAACACTTTTTCGTTTCCAGGGGGGTCTAAAACAAGTATTTTCATTGAAATCCCGAAATAGATTTTCCGCAGCATTATTTAACTTTCTCTATACTACGTATATTATTCAGCATATACCTACGTATAAGAGAATGCAAAACTAATGTTTAAATGCGGAAACATGTGAGGGCATTCCTGGTTCGCTTGCTCCTTACTACTGCCGTCCAGAGGGGGCGGCGCGCCCACGCCCTAGCGGTGGCGGAGGTGGGGACGCGCGACATGGGGGAGGGGGGCAATATATTTTGACAAATTTCACTTTACGACGCACCTATTCATCAGATTTGAACGATTGATACGGCGTTCTGTTCAGAAAGTACGTCGCCATTGCACTAGACGTCCACATTTAAAAAAAATTGATCTCGCAACTACGAAAGCAATTTGAAAAAAATGGAAATAGGTTTTGGAAAAACGACTTTGTAACGTAAATTCTATAATAAATACGAATCAAATGCCGTTTATTGATTGAAAATCGGGCCATTTTTTCATACAGTATTAGTAATATATTTTTGACTTTTTTGGTCCTGCAACGAGTTGGTGACATATTGAACTAGTGTCGGTATATTTCGCCTTAAGACACGTATCACTATTCCCTCTTTTAGGCGTCTACCTGATCCTGCGACTGATACATCTCGTTGTTTGATCTGTATTAAACGGTCGCATCTGACGCAAGATTTAGCGAATTTGAACCAAGACAATGTTGAAGGTGGAAGAGCGGTTAATTCCGTACTCACCTTTGTTGGAAAACATTTTTCAAAGAACTTTGAAGAGGGATATCTACAGTTGCTTATTTCAAGGGTCTCTTTCCAATAACAATAAATTATTTCAATGCATATTCTAAACATTGCTAGTCTGTGAATTGCATCATGATGTCTACTTGGGAATCAAGCTTACGACTGGCGGAGATCGAATAGGGATGTGAGAAAATAATGCAAGAAAAGTAAATATGAAATTATAAAAGGTCTGCAATGAACTTGCTTTCACTAAAATTATATCAAACGTTTATCCATTTACACAAGAAATTATATTATCTTGGTTAATTTGTTCAAATTGGTACACCTCAATATTATAGAGAGACATTTAAAACCTTGTATTACAAGGTTTTAACAATCACACATTGTTAGTTAAAATGTACTCAGGAATAAAAATTACTTAAAGTAACAAAAAGATTTACAATACAATTTAAGACTTTAAAATTTACAACAACAACAACAATAATAATAATAATAATAATAATAATAATAATAATAATAATAATAATAATAATAATAATAAGTTAATGTTTGTATTAAAGTAAGTGAAGTTAACTGACAACTTATAATAGAGGGTACCAATTTACCATTCATTAATATGAATCAGATTCCATCTCACAACGATATCCACAACAAAAACGTTCATATTAAAAATGTACGTCATAATAATATATACTGCAGAAAGAGAACTGGTAAGGAACTACCGGAGAATAATTTTACATAGTTGAAAAGAAGGGGGGTCACAAAAAGTGGGTCCTTATATTTATGTCATTCTGTTTAACAAATGTGCCAAAGGAAAACAATACATTCCCAACCGTACCGAAATGTGTAGGGGTAATTCGCACCACCCCACCACCCCGTCGCGGCACCAGCAACTTGATCTTATCATCCAATAAACACTCCGACACACTCGGCATCTAAAAGAAACATTTATTCGAGAAATTGTGCCGTCAGTAGAGGCCGCAGTTAATCGGTTTGCATTCGGCGATGGCAACAATAAACGCGCGTTGAAAAGATCGCTGAGGGCGGATAAAGAGGTTTTGTGCGGGCGTGGCGTGAAGGCGCGTGGTGGCGGGGGAGGAGAGGGGGCGTGGGGGGGCCGGTTGAGAGGTTTCTTGGAGGCCGTCCAGCGGGGGTTCCGGCGCACACGCTTCCGCTTAGGCGGAGGAGGGGATCTCCAAGCACAGCCCACGGGCCGCGTACGGCGCTGAGAGTTACATCTCGTTCCCCTCCTCAGGCTGAATTCGTTTACAAATGACGCGAATGGAGTTAGTGCTATGAAGACACATAAGAATTAAAGTCCGTTCGTTTGGTCAGGAGAATTGCTTCGCACGCCTTAAGAAACAGTTAACTAATTGTTCACGTTCTTTAGCTTGAATAGTTCATGTTCTTCACAAAAAGGTTGACTAGAGAAGGCACAAATGTCTGATGTTTGTTTTCTTCAATTTTTCGAATGCTTCGTTTGGCTCTATAAGTGTTTTTTTCTGACTCTCTACATTCCATAATTATACAAAAAGGGTAAAGAAGGATTTACAAAGAATACCAATGTGAATTTATTTACTATTTATTAACTAATATACGAAATATAGATGACTCTGTTCTTGTAATATATATAGTAATTGCTTATTTTGATATCTTCCTAATAAATATTAGCTACATTATATTTATTTGATTTTCATTCCGGCATTACAATTAGCAGAGTTTGAAGAGAAAAACCAGATTCAGAATAGGCAAAAACCACTGATGAGTTCGCATTCACAAAAAGAACTGTCTTCGGAAGATGTGGAAACTATCAGTAAAATCACAGTTGCTGATACTATCAATAAATTTACTAAATAAAATCCTAAACACCAGTAATGTTTGTTAATACTCTTTAAAATGTTACATTAAAAGAGAATAATCTTACTTTATAGCTAATAATTTGAGCTTTATTCGGAATAATGGAGAATTTTTAAGGAAGAAACTTAGATATGATTCGAAACCTTCCTTAAGGCTGTTGTCTATGTCTGGTCTGTAAAAATCGATACTTTTTTTAATAATACACGTATTTTGAATAATACATATTTAGAATGCAATAAAAACTTTTAAACGGTGTACCTACGCTTATTTTGTATGGATGAAGAATTCAGACATCATACACGCCATTTAGCTTTTACATTTCTATGACAAGGAAAACGAAAGGTCACAGGAAAATGGAAATATTTCTGTGAAAAAATATTTAATACTTAATTACGTCCCGGGTCATATTTAGATACATGGAAGCTTTAACATATACCTTCTGAACCAAATTCCTTCTGAAACTAATTCTGTCGTAGTGAGGTACCTGGATGCACTTCTTCAAACAATTTTCTAGAAATTCCACATTACGATAAAAATCTTGAGTGTAAGATTCCTTAGGAACGAATAGAAACCAATGAAAATTAATTCTGGGTAACTATTTCTGCAGAAAACGTTAGATTATAAACTATTCATCAAACAGTGAAGTGTTTCTGCATTGAATTATGCCTTTGTTGATTTATGAAAAGAAGACTGTTTGATTGCGAGGCCTTAATCAACCTACACCCAATCTTAACAGACCGTCAGTTTAGGATTTTGCAACCGCGGTCCGTTACGAACAATCGAATCAGGTAAGTTGAAGCTAAAGAAGGCTCCTGAGTACTCTTACGTCAAGAAAAGGTACTTCTTATTTACATTTTTTTCACTTTCCTGTACACGTGCGTATATACGGAGTAATATAGTACATGGAGTAGTACATGGAAAGTATATAATGCTGAGGAAAATCGATTTCGAGATTTCAACGGAAATATATGTTTTGGGGTCCCCTGATACCAAAAAAGTGGATCTTTTCAAAACGTCCATCTTTCCGTCTGTGGACATCACAAACGCCTACAACATGCGTAAGATTTTTTCCAAATTGAAGAAATCCCTATGCATCTGGCTCAAGTTGAAGCTTTGAGATTTTGAAAAAACATTCTTTAAAATTTGGCGGTACTTTACATATATCACTCCAGTTATTTTAAAAAAAATCTCAAAAACGGCTCCAAATTGTTTTAGAAGGAATAATGCTAAATGTTCTCTATGAGATGACATGAACTTTAGTTTGTTCTATTCTTTTGTTTTTTAAAAGATTACAAAAACGTAATTTATTTGACTTGTCTCTGATGTTAATATTTACATTAGCGGCGATTTGTACACATTATTATATTGATGAGTACATGTGCTTTAAATACCGTCACATTAAGTTTCTCGAAAACACAACCACTTTCTGCGAAAACTAGCTCAAATTCCGCATTTTCACGAAAACATTTCCAAATTTTTCCTTCAAACTTTTTGAACGGATAGTGCTAATTGCACTCTTTAATATGACAAAACGTTAATTTTGGGATACTTTTTGTTTTTTCAAAAATTATTCAAATGTTTCTTTTTAAGATATCACATGCCGCAATTTAGAAACACTACTGTGATAAAGAGTTTCAAATTTTGAATTTACAGTAGCTCTTAGACGTCATTTTTTTTAAAAAGGCTCCAAGTTTTCAAAAAAAATTGGCAATTTAGTAAAACGTTTTACTGGAAGTTAATATTCCTAAAATAATATTTCCGTTCTACTACTGTGGCGTCATATCAGTCGCCTTGTACAAACGTGACAAAATGTTAGCCACGTGCATTTCATGCTCATGGAATGCACGAGGAAATTTTTGCGACAGCGCTGGCGGGAAGCGATGACAAACCTAGAGAGCGGAAGGGAAGGGGTCGTGGGTGACCACTTGTGAAACCCGTAGACCTCTTGGGGCAAACTTGTGAACCCTGTAGACAGACTGGGTGTGGAAACGCATCGGCGGAAACAGCGAGATGACGCAGTTCCGTCAGTCGACCGAGAAGGTAATATAAACGGACCCCAGACCTAAACTCTTTCTTCTGATTCTTGGACGCGTCGATAGGAAGTCGTGTGGGTTGTACGCGGCGCTGCATTTCAATGCATAGGCTACTGAGGCATGGAACTGAAGCCGGCGTTCTACGTCGAGACTGGAGGTGCGGCATACTCGCTTCTATGCTCACGTAGACTACTGGTGCATCACACCGAATAAGATATCAAATTATCAGGCCAGCGGTGTTGGTGGCTAGAAACATTCCTTCTGGTAACGGGTCAATATTGTTTATTGTAAGTATTGTACATAGTATTCAGGTGTTGGAGCATATTTCAAATAAATACTCAATACATTACAAACCGTTCACGACTGTGATTTATTGCTCCGGCAAAGACGCCACAGTATTAAGAAACCAAAATAAAAAGAGAAAAAAATGTACTTGGGCGACGATAGCCTCTTGCAAGAGTACGTGGCTGAGACCAAAGGAAATAGAAAACAAACACTGGAAAGTGTGTCCCATTCTGTAGCAGCACTATTTTTCTGAATAACACACGGTCAATATAATATTGTATTATATGTAATGCTGAACTGAATAACACACGGTCAATCTAAACAATTGAATTGGCCCCCTTGGGCAATATCGGCCTATGTGCTACTTCACCTCTACCTCAAGTTGTTTGGTTATTTGTTCTATACGACGTTAATAACTAGGGTTTCATTCTAAGCACAAGCTCTTCAGTACTTCGTAGTGCAATCCGTGTCCCTATACTCTCGCGTTGTATCGGTTTCTGCGCCCCCCGAAACCGCGAGGAGTAACGAGGACCCCGGCGCTGGTTTGGGCAGCCCTGCGGAGCGGCTGAGACGCGCCCTCTCCACAGGCCTAAGGCCTTATGCCTTAGGCGGCGCCTAATGGGAAGCAGAGGCCGGGCCTCCTCGCAGCGCGCCCCGCAAGGCACCGCCACTTGGGCCTCCTAAGCAGGTTACGCCGGCGGAGGCGGAGGCACAATGGCGAAACGCGGCGGCGGCGCATCCCAGATTCCCACGGTCACCGGCGGCCGCCGCCGCCGCCTCCGCCTCCGCCTCCTCTCCGCGCTGCGGTCGCGCAAGAGCAAACGCGCCGGCACGATTCAGCAAATTTAAAAATTAAATAGTTTTCTAGCCGTTTGTGTATTTATTACATCAATATGTGTGACTAATAATCCCGTAATGTTATATTACTAGACTTTTCTGTAATATATTATAGCCATAGTAATATTATATAACTATTATTCATAACTATTTCCGTGCAATGAGATGTGGAGATATGCTGTGAATCTTGCACGGTGAAATTAAACATAATATTTTGCAGTATTGTATTGTTGGTCGATGTAAATTCAATGAATGAAAAGTTCAGATATTTTTCCGCCAAGTTCTCACACTTCATTGCAGAATGAATAATAAATATTATCAAATTGTGGGTTTGGACAGTGTTATTTGTACCCCGAATCCTCTACGAGGAATTGGAGTGATTTGAACTAATTTTTGTCTTCTGAGAGGCATTTGCAACATTAAAAAGACTACAAAGCTGTTGCGGCAATGGGTAAGAGCGTCGCGTCCCCGACACTCCTGAACATTTTCATGATAGGAAGCATAAAATACTGACTTCACGCACTCTATTGATTGAATGTTAGTGATTCCGGGCGCGTCAACTGCAGTCATTAGTCCCGTAAGTGTAGAGCCCTGCTTTTGCCTCGGGAGGTGAGTTGGTCTTCCCACGCTAGATGGCGATATCCAGCGCCGACCTACCGTCAGCTTGCGAGAGTTTCCCCAAACAGTATCTCCCAACAGCCGGGCACCCCCTCCCCCAACTGGGACAAGCTCTAATCTCCCGACCTATCTTCCTGCATGTTGGTAGTGTAGTGCATGTTGCTGTGTGTGTGTGTAAGTAATGTGTGAGGAGAAGACAAGGACGGAAATATCGCGCCGGATCCATTAGGGTACTGCTCCTGCATACGCTTGGTGCTGATTGGAGAAACCGTAGAAAAGTACCGATCAGAGCAGCCGGCCACTAGAATTCTCCTCCAGACTGCGACTGAATTCATCCTAGCTAACAAGCTAGTGTGGAAAATCCAGCCACCGTCGGAACTCGATCCTAGGACCAACCTGTCAGAGGCACAGCAGACACATCAGTTGATTCCCTGAGATACCTCTCCCGGTATTGATGTTGGTGACGAAGATCTGAGATTGATACTAAATGTGTCTAAGATTAGTGAATTGAGATTTACTTGTAAGTTTCTGATATAATCATCCCTTCAACCACAACAGCTCCAGACGAAGAAGTTCGTATCAGAAGCCTGCAGTTCAAAACCTACGGCATGTAGAGTTTTAACTTTTAAAGCGTAACTCTTATACGATATCTCTTTAAGGGGATGTATTGGATTGAATATGAAATATACCAAAAAAACATATTGAAAGTTATTCAAATGAAAATTCAATTATATATAAAAATGAACTTTTAATATTAATACAATACAAAAATAATGCCCAACTAGTTTCAAAGTATGATTTTTGCGATAACATTATGCGCGAATCAGTCACAAACTCAAATATTAATTGTAGGAATAGGTGAGGTGAAGGCAATGGGAGAGCTGGCAGCTTCACAAGTATTGCGGGAGACAAGTATCAGATTTTCCAAACCATTCGACTTCTTTGTAACAAGTAGGAATACTTTTCAGTCCAATATTTTCCAATTTGGTTGTATTCTAAATTAGTTCTTCACTGAACAGTAACGTCATCATTGTTTTCAGTTTTCTTCTTTCTGATGTTAAAGTAGTGGGAAATGTGAGATAATTGGACTACTACATCGCTCGCATACCAGCTCGTTACGAACGCCTACGTTACGAACAATTGAGAGGAATTTTTTTTCTAGTTTACTGTAGTTCATACTATCCACTGAATTTCTTCTATCTTCTCCTGGCCGTCTGACTCTTCATTTTTTGTTTCCAATATATTTGAGAAAATTAGAAATGATGTGTCCCCTTGATTATATGTTCTGAAGTGGTGAGCAATGTCACAGCACAAATGAAGGATTCTTGAATCTAGCTTATGTTTCAATATTTCTTATCTTAAATTAAAAATTCGAAGTTCAAGATGTAAAGGGCATCTCTGAAATTATCTCTACAATGTACGTTTCAGACATTTCTTACTATAAATGAGAGAGAAGAAAATGCTATTTTGTCTAGAAAAGAAAGGATAAATTAATATTTCCATAAAAGCTGATGAGTTCTCTAAGATAAATTTACAGACGGTGATTGCGGTAGTTTCATTCCATTAGGACAATGAGAGCTTCTGCTATAAACGAGAAATAATCACCTTTCAAGATAAACCTATTTCGTCCAGAATACAAGAACACAAGAATATTGCTCACGAAAGTACCCATAAGATATCTCCATAGGAAGCCTAGCAAATCGTCCTCTTTATGCAGTTTTAAGGCAAAGTTGAAGCTATGATTCAAACTGAATGTAATGTGTACTTTTCTGTAGCAACAAGAAACTTAACTGACAACGGGAATTGTGTCTTAGTCCACATCACACTGACAGAAAATATATAAATATTATTAGATAATATTTAACAGCGGACCACTTTTCTGATTGCAAAAGACCCATTAGCTTTATTTCGGATTTACGCCAAATCTCAAGGGGCCAACGTTAACGCACTATAATGAATTATTGAGTTCAATTTGCAGAGAACGGTTACGCGACTGTCATATACAACGTCGCCGAAGCACCCAGGCGTCCAGCTTCTGCGAAAGCTCGGTAAGCTTGGGAATAGCCATGCGGAGGGCCACGAGCGGGCGAATTGATAGTCTCAACGTGAGCCTGACCCGACGTCCTCGGGGGAGGGGCGGCGGGGCCCTCGAGACAAACGGCCAAATTGTCTCCGCGAGCGAGCGTCCGCATCCGCCGGCGTGGACCTCGAGAGGAGCGCAGCGGCCGCCTCCGTCAGCCACCGCCACCGCC
>BOPP01000019.1:3359215-3389728 GCA_017312745.1 Gryllus bimaculatus | reverse complement strand
TCCGCCTCCGTCGCCGTCGGCCTTTCGTCGCTTCGTCGCGGCCGCGCGCTTGCCCTAACGATCGCCCACTGAATGGCCTGACGTCAGGCGGGCCCCGGGTCCACAGCGTCGCTCTCCGCCCTCGCCGTCTTGGCCGCGCCGCCCACCGCGCCCAGCGCCGGGCATCGATCCAGGGGCGGCGCGCGCACGGCGAGAGGCGGCGCGGGGCTCTCCCAAACGAGTGCCGGGCGCGGGCCGCGCGGCGCGGCGGCGCCACGCGAACGGCGACGCGAGGCCCGCCGACGGGGCGTGGAGTGGCCGGCGCGCCGGCAGAGCGTGCCCGCGCCGGCCGCGGTTCCGCCAGCGCCGCGCTCCCGCGCCGCGCCGTGTTTGGACCGCGCGGGGGGCCGTGACAGGCGAGCGCCCCCGGCCCGCGCTCCATCACTGTTTGGCGGAGGAGAGAGGCGGCGGCGGCGTTGGCGGGCGGGGGCGGGCCCCTTGCGACGTCACGCGTAGCGCCGCCCGCAGCGGGAAGGGCCACCGCCGTGAAGGAGGGCCCGCCGCGACGAGGAGCCGTTGCTGCTTCTCGGGACGGCGACTCGGCGAGGCTGCGGGGAGCGCGCGGCGTCGCACGACCAACGCTTGTCTTCGTCGGGCGGCGGCGCCCAGCTCCTTCCTCGGCCGGTCGTCCATCGCCGTCTCCTCGCCACGGCGGGACAGCCGGCGCAAGCGGGGGACTCCATGATTGCTGCGCGCCGGCGCAGGCGGCGGCCGCGACGGACTGCCTCCGCCGCAAGCCGCGCCGTCGCGTGAGAGGCCCGCCCGCCGGCCGGCCCGCGCCGCCCGCGCGCGCTTTTCCCCGCCGCGGGGGCCGGTCGTCGTTGACGTGTCTCAGACCGCCGGCCACCTCCGCCCCCGCCGCCGCCCCGCCGCCACACGGGCGAACGTCCTCCCGTGGCGAAGCGCGCGCGCGATCGAAGCGGTTCGGTCACGGACTTGCGCGCCGGGCCGGCCGGCGGAACGGATGACGGACGCGCGCCCGGCCTCACTTCACGGACGGGACGGGACCAGCCGCGACGCGCCACGGCGCAGCGGCCGCCGCCACCGCCGCCAACCGCGCCGCACGCCTAAGTTTTAGCCGCGCCTGGAAAACCCGAGCCCGCCCGCGGTCCCGCAGCCGACATCGCAGCCAGCGCCGCCCGCGCGCCGCGCCGCACGCGGCGCGTTATCGCCGAGATAGGCCTACACGCTGGCCGAGTCAGCGACCTCGAGCGGGCGGCCGCTGCGACGGCGAGGCGCCCAGCAGCGGACCTCCGAATACGGCCGCCGCCCCGCCGCTGAGCCGGAACGCGACGTCGCCGGCGCGCTGCTTATAGGCGAGGCCGCCGGAAGTGCTACGTCACTGGGATGCGGGCACGCGCAGGAGAGGGGATGGGCGGAGCCGCGAACGCGCTGACGAGGCGGCGCGGGTGGGGGCGTCTGAGGCGCGTGAGACGTGGGACCGACGCGGTTACTTCACGCGGTAGGAGTCTTGGCGCAGGCGGGCCACCGCGCCGTCGTCGCCTCCGCCGCCCGCCGCGCTGCCGCCGCCGCCGCCGCCGGCGCGCCGGTCCTGGCGCGCCAGCAGCAGCGACATTTGCCCGCCGGGCACTACGACAGAGCCCGCGCGTGATGAGGCAGCGGCGGCGGAGGAGGCGGTGGCGGGGGACACGCGGCGACGTGCGAAGTTGGCCGGTGCCGCCGCCGCGACCGCGCGGCGAGCCGCGTGGTCCGCGCCGTTGCCGAAGCCGTAGCACGGCCAAGCGGGGCTTGGGCGTGGCGCCCGCCCCGTTAACGCACCGTTTGCCGCAGAATCCGTGCGGCCGCGCACCGGCCACCGCTCTGCAATAATTGAAGGAGAAGAATTGAGAGGGAAGGGGGGAGGGATCACGGCGATGCCACCTCGCGCGCTTTCCTGGGCAGAATTGGTCTCGTGGTCGGGGCCTATCGCCTTACGCACGTCCCGCGAGGGTGGCTCTCTCCCCCCTTCTGTAACCTCCTTTGATCTGCCGCCGCTGCCCTTTGTTACAAAAGAGCGACAGACAGACAATTGCTCCCCGTCACACTTTCCTTATTAAGAAGCTACAGACCAGGAATTCTCGTAAAATGAAAACTTCCTATTTTATAGGGAGATGTGAAGTTCAAGGCAAATGTTCTGAATGATACAGTGACAACCCTAAACTAAAGGGGTTGAACAATCTGTAATGATGACAGCGGGGAGTCTTTAGCCGTAAATATTCTCAAAGGACTGCAATAAAAGTTATGAAATGATTTATAGATTTATTTCCTTTCAAAATTTTTCAACGCAATAATCAAAAACAAAGAACCACTCAACGTATATCATGCCCAATGCTTCAACCTATATGTACAATTAGAGTATTGCAATCAGGCATATCTTATTCTTTGCCTTCCTGGATCACTAAAGAGTGAATTATGAGGCATGAGACTTGTAATGAATTCAAGGAACTATATATAATTCAGAAAGGAACAAAACGAATCAGCTAACACTTTGAGCAGGTTGGCTTTCTTTGCCTTAGCATTTATTCTTGTTTAAAAAAACAGCATAAGATAGTAAAGCTTTTGCAAAGACAATGACAGGACGTGACAATTCCTAAACCCACATGAGGCAGTAGATGTACATAAACCTGAAATTATCACTTGACTTCTTGAAAACACACTTGGCATGGGAAAATTCCCCGGTGGCGAAAAAGACAGCATCTGAAACGCCGCGCGAAGGCAGCGGCCTGTGGCGAGTGACATTTTGAATTTGGGGCGAGGCGCCTCGCCAGCCGCCCCCGCCCCCGCCCGCCCCCGCCGCTCGGCCACCGGTGATGCGCCGGCGCGGCGCGGTGCGGCCGCCGTGGCAGACGGGCCCACCGCGTCGGCTACTAGTCATCGATCAAACCATGTAGCCGCCGCACGCACGCGACGCGCAGGTTGCGGCTGTCACGAAAGCCGCCCCCCCCCCGCCGCGCTCGATCCTAAGCATCGCTGGCACGGAAAGGAGCACGCCCGCGTGCGCCCAACGTGGGCGCTCCGCACGCCTCCGCCCACGGGCGGGCACGCGGGGCGGGCCGCGGCGTGGCGTGGCGCGAGGCGGGGGCGGCCTAACGGGACGCCAGAACGGCTGGCGGAAACACGACCCGCGGCGGGCGCGGGCGGCGGTGACGTTTGCGGCGGAGGCGGCCAGAAGAGTTGCGACTTTTACCACATGGTCGCGGCGCTGCCGGTGCCGGCGCGCCGCGGCCCGCCTCTTGCCTGCGCACGTTGCGAGTATGCGGCAGTGGGGGTTGCCGCGGCGGGCGACGCCAGAAGGCCGGACCCTGGGCGTCCCGCCGACAGCGACACGGCCCCTGCCCGCGCCTCAGGCCGCGGCCGCGGGGGGCGCGCGCTTGGCACGGCCGGCACGCCGCCCTCAGGGGCAGGGTCGGCGGTCGCGCGCGCCCCGCACCCCGCCCTGCTGCCGGATCGCAGCCTCCGCCTCCGCCGCCGGCGTAAAAATAAATTCGCCCCGTTGATACGAATAATGAAGCTAATAACCGTCCTGGCCGTTTGGCTCCTTTGTGAGGCCGTTACGTAAAGCCGCGCGAATCACTCTGCCGCGGCGCGTTCACGTTGCGGCGCCTGGGTTCGAGTCTCCTTCGAGATCTCCCTCGGACGGCGGCCGCCGGGGGTCCGGGCGCTGTGTCGGGCGCGTGTTTCGGCCGATCAACCTGTCCCTCGGCCACTTTCCGCGCGCACTGACGTAAGCGAGCCGTGCCGCCGCGTTCGTGGGGCCGGCCCCCGCGCGGTGGGGGCCCCGCGCGCCCGGTATCTGGGCCGAGGGCGGCGGCGGCGGAGGCGGACGGACATCGCGCATTATTCGCTAAAACGCAATATGAGAAAGTGGCTTCAATTGGGGCGGGGCGGTGGGGGCCGAGATTGCCGCCGGCCCGCTGGGACCACGCCGCCCGCCGCGGAAGACGTCCCGGTCCCCGAAGCGTTGCATGCCCCGCGCAGCAAGACGGATTCCGGGAACTCGGCCTTGGGCTGGGGAGCAGGCGGTGGCGTAACTGGAGTGTTTGAGAAACAAGAACTACCTAGACACCTTTTTTATATGATCGTTCCACCTTGAGCGACTTTACTAACAGATACCTTATTTTACGTAAGTAGTTAACCGTCTAGGAGATTTAGTGCCTTTAGAGTTTAACGCCTAAAATCCAGTAAACAACTCAAGTTACAAACAATGCCTTAAAAAGCACTATGGTGCCTTAAAATGCTTGTATGTAGTGTTTCGAACATGTGTGAATATAAATATTTCGATCCATATGTACAAGTTTCGTCAGTTCGCTTGTAATGAGTCATGACTGAATGAAATAAAATCGGGTGCTGAACTCATGTAATTCAAAACGTAGACGATAAGCGGAAACGCCAGTGGAATTCCCTATCATGAAATACATTTTCCGGCAATACTATGCTCCCTAGAGGCATTCTGAAATAGAATAATAATGAAACATTCAGGGACATATTACATTATTATTATTATTATTATTATTATTATTATTATTATTATTATTATTGATGATGGTGATGATGTTATTACATTTTTTAATATTTACGGAATGAATACGCATGGTGACAAAAGGCTCTAAAAATTACACATCAAAACACAAAAGCCCAATAAAAGCTTGACAAATTTATTTAAAATGAAATATTTAATATATTATTTGTAAAAGGATTATATATATATCAACGATACACATACGTCATATTAATACACAATTAATGCTAACAATACATAATATTCTCCTTCCAATTTAAGTCAATTCCCGCTATCCGTTCGTATTGTTTAATCTCGGTTGTTGATGTTGTTTTTGCATGTTTGTTGTTTTGGTTGTGGGTTGTTGGTTGTTTTGTTGTTGTTTTTCTCTCTCCCGAGACTCAATAGCTGGTTCACAAACCAAGTGAAGTCGTGAAAAGACTTGTTTGTATGTTGATTCGCCGCGCAGGCAGTCAACAGGCAAAGGAGTTGAGTTGCCCCCGCTCTCTGAAGCCGAGAGCATCCTGTGTTCCATGCGGCACGAAAGGAGTCGGTCACGTCATCCCGATTGCGCAGGCTCGGCCGGTCCTCGGCCCGGTAGCCCGCTCGTCGCCACAACACACTAATTGGTAAGCGTGGAATTGAGATGGATCGCAAAGTATCTTGCCGGATTAAATTTCGACGAAGGCCGATTTTTCTACGTATTCTTGGTAAAGAAGAACCAATAAATAAAATAAAAGTCAATGAACCAGAGATTAATGACGTGGTGTTAGGAGTGGGATTGTGGATTTCGTTTTATCGCCTCGACTGTCCTATCGTCTGCTCTAGAACGTCCTTCAGGTTAAGAGAGTTTTTTTACTGTATTAAGAATATTTATTGATCTCAAATAATATTTTTTGAAGACTTTATTTTGACTTATGAAATACTTTTACTTGACGTTTTTCGGCTCGTCCGCACGTTCGCCCGGTTGTCAGCTTCTGACAATATATAAATCGTTACGAGTGGAATTGAAATTAATTAGAAATGTATTGCCATCCTAAATGTCAACGATCGTTAATTTTTTTCTGTAGAGAAACCTCTTCTCAAATACAAATCAATAAAATTTAAGAAGTAAAGAAGTCTGAGACGAATTACTGACATGTATTATGGATGGTATTATTGATTTATTTTTTCGTCTGGACCTGCTCTAGAAAGTTATTTACGTTGCATTACACTATTTTCAATGAATTAAGAACATTTGTGTTATCAAGTAATATTTTATATTATTATTACTATTATTATTATTATTATTATTATTATTATTATTATTATACTCAATAAAGAAATATTTTTTCTCGGCGACCCTCAGCATGCCCTTTCGCTCTGTTGTCCCAAAGTGACAACCCATAGTAAACACGTATGGGTTTTAGATAATCAGAATTTTCGCCAAATTAAATTTCGACCTAAGTTTAAAATATTTTTTCTGACCTTTCCTCTCTTTAAATTCAGACCACTTAAGTTTTAGAAGGTTCGGAAAAGTAAGGTTCTATATCTCAAAACCTACGAAGAAGAGACAAATTAATGACGTGGTTTAAAGTTGGAATAATGGATTACGTGCTTTCGCTTGGTGGAAAATGTTCCTTTTTGTTAAAATATTTTTTTCAAATTAAGTATATTTTCGAAAATGAAGTAATATTTTTAACTTATATATTATTTTTTTCATTCGTAATTTACGTGAAGTATTTTCACTTCACGAAAGTTCCTCCATTGCTCTGGACACACTGGGGAAATAACCGTGGCGTTTAGGCTTTAGATAATAACAATATCTTGCAATATTTTCACCGCATAATTAAGTTGTTTCTTTTTTCTCCTTCTATTTATTTCTTGTAGAGAAATGTGAGCCAATAAGGTTTTATGGTCAACCAATCAGAGTCGAATTTTTCCACGTGGATCTATCACTAATGTTTATCGATTTATCCTAAACGTGCTGTAGTATACTGTCTTGCAAAATTGACAGTGAACAATATCCATAACGAGTTCAGAATATTTTATTAATATAATTTATTAATATAATTAATATAAGTCTTTATTTATTATTTATTTATTATTTTTACTGTCGAAATAATATGAATAAATGCTACTCCTTCATTGAAAATTCTTTAACAAATAGTAATCTGTCACTTCAAAAGCACTCAAACAATAATTTGATTTAATGTACATGATAGGTACAAATTAATTCCGGAAAGTTATTTCCGAAATATTTCCTTATTTGCAAAAATTGAAGATAGTGTTTTTCACCGGGTGACTTGTGTTTTCAAGTCCTACAAATTTTATCACAATATTAATGAAATAATTCAAATTTTATGTCATGTTTTTTAGAAGATACGAAAGCAGGATATGTAGTTTGAACAAATGCATTTTCTTTGCAACGATGACAATACTCAGAAGTGGGATTCAGGAAGGGCAAGGGGGGGGGCAATTTTGGAACAAATTTAAAAAAATATGTTTAGACATTTTATTTCGCGGATCTTCAAATATATAAATAAAATATTTACTTGTTTCTTTATTTTGAGAACAAAAAAGTTTATGCCTAAAATCTGTTATTTCAAACGTATCTAACGTTCAAACGTATTTGCATAATTTTAATATGGTGATGGTTGTAAAATGAGCCCCGAACTATTGTGCGTAAAAGAGCCCCAAATTTTAAAGGGCTCATATTATATGCACAATAACTTGCGTTCGTACTATTTTTGTTTTAGATGTCACGAAAGGTTCTAGACCTAACACAAAAAGGAACTAGTGGTGCTACAGAAGGCCTCTTCGTACTAGTAAGTTTCCTAATTTCTTTGGTCGGTGCTTGTTTTTCGGACGTGTCCCGTCCTCTTGCGATCTGCCATCTATCGCCGCCCAAACATACTACTTTTTTCATATTTGCACAATTTTTCGGTTTCCTAATGTCAGATCCGAAAAATTGCTTGAATATTATTGCAGAATAAATCCTTGCCCTAAATGGAAATTTTCTTTGAAAAAATTGATGCAATGTTCTTAAAAATGGAGACTTAGAGTTACTGTAAATGTGAAATTTGATGCTCTTTTTCACAAAAAACTATTGAGATTTCGAAAAACTTTATTGGAAGTAGTTTAAAGTATTGCCACTCGCAAATCTAATAATGTATACAAATCGCCCGAAATGTGCAAATTAACGGTATGATAATTAAAACAAGCATTTTTGAAATTTTTGAAGAAACAAAATAATACAGCAAAATGAATTTAAAGTCATCTTAAACAGTGCAATGGGTATTATCCGTACAAAAAGATTGAAGAAAAAATTTCGAAAAAAATTAAATTGTAGGAAGACGCCGAACAAATTTCGCCAAAAATCGCAACTATGCCATCCCTTTTCACAAAAACTATAAAGAAACAAATTTGAGCCACTCTTGGGAAAATTTTGAAAATGTTCTGTGTGCTTCATGTAAAGTACCACCAAAAATTAATTAATGTTTTTAAAATCGCAGAGTTTCGACCCATACCAGATCGACAGGTGTTTATTCAGTTTGGAAAAAAGTCGTACTCATAGTTTAGGCGCTAGTGCTGTTCACATAGACCAGATGGACGGACTGACGGACGGACAGACGGATGGACGTTTGAAAATAAAAAAAACTTGTTCGGTATCAGGGGACCCCAAAACGTGTTATCGTTGAAATCTCGAAATCGATTTTCCGCAGTATTGTATTACATTCTCTACACTACGTATATACTCCGTATATACGTACGTATACGAGAAAATAACTAGTGCTAGAAGTGACATAGACTTTCTCGTACAAGTTAGTTTTCTAATTTCGTTGGTCTGGACTAACTTACATTCTTGTTCCATCCTCTTGTCAGTTACCATCTATCGCCGCCCAAAGTACATCACTGTAAAAATATTAAAGAAGAGTAAAACCTCGTGATACAAGGAAATGTTAGTTGAAATATTTGGAGCAGTTTTAAGGAAATGGCATTTAAGCGTTACTGAAAATGTGAAATTTAAAGCTCTTTTTCACAGAAATCTTTTGTTTTCCAATATCTCCAAACATTTTGTACGGATAGTGCTAAATGCACTGCACATATGATATAAAGTTGTTTTTGGGATACACATATGTTCTTTTAAAAATCACACAAATGTATTTTTTGTAATATCTATCTTTTAATATCCGTTATTATTGATTGCCAGCGATATGTTTACACTACTGCATTTCTGAGATAAAGTGCTGTAAACGACTTCCAAAGACGTTTTTGGAAAACTCAAAACTTTTCTGTGAAAAAGAGCTTGAAATTTTGCATTTACAGCAACGCTTAAACGCCATTTTCTTAAAAACGGCTCCAAATTTTCAATGAAAATTGCCATTTAGAGCGTGGTTATACTGTCATTTAATATTTTTATAGTAATATTTCGGTTCTTCTATTAGGAAATCTAAAAATGTACTTTGTGCGACAAAAGATTAGAGCTGGCAAGCGTATGTGGTATATCCGAATTGCTATCCCAGATCAAAGAAACTAGAAAACTTATACGAGAAAGTGAATTCCATTCTGTATCACCACTACAAAATAAATACAAAATAATACTTTTAAAACATGACTTCTTGTAAATTAATTTTTTACCCACTTTCTTAACAGTTAATAAAGCTCATTTTTAGTAGAGTTTACATAAATGTAGAAGATAAAGTTATAACATTTCTTTTTAAAAAATCATATAATTCATTTTTTAAAGTCGAAATAAAGGACGGGACTCATATTATCGTCTTCTCTATAAATAAAACTATAAATACTTTCGATCTTGCGGAAAACAGAATATTGGATTTCAATTAAAAGCATTTATTAAAATAGATTTTGAAATATGTATCCTACAGTTACGTATAAACATTTGTGATCAAAATAAATAATAAACATTTTCAGTACATGAGTCACTGAGAAGCATCTAATGTTGAATTTACAGTTCGGAACGTTCAAATAACAATGAGGAATAATTTTTGTGTTCAGCTATTCTAATTAATAGTATTCAATAATAATTAAATAATTAACAAAATGGAAAATTGTGCTAAATTTTGACCCCCCCCTCAGAAAAAGATCCGAAATCCCGCCTCTGACAATACTAATGGTCAAACTGTACTATCGTATTTCTATACTCCGTGTTAAAACATGTTTTTTTTTCTTATAAAATACTTCTTCTAAGCTTTTTGACATTATTTGTTAAATCACTTGCAGTAAACAATAATATTGTGGATTTCTTGCTCGTGTATTTTAAATTAAGAATTATGTTGTAATTCTTTCCTAGGAAACATGTTTAGAATATTTGTATTTCACACAGTTATCTTATATTGGACAAACGGATATTCATATCGTCATACTAATAGACTATGGAAACCATACAAACCACGTTTTTATCTGCCCAGCTATTTCCTTATAAAAACAAAAAAATCGTTTCTGTATTCTGAATTTATAACTAACGAATTATATGTAACACAGTTGTCATGCAATTAAACGCGCATTACACCTGTAACATGACTGACCTTTCTATGCAAGTGTTATATCAGATATGAGAAATAGTACTAGTATGAAATAAAGTTGAAGTATGAAATGCAGTTTCCGTTTAATAGAATTGTCACTCAATATCAGATTAAGTTGTAGTTAGATCGATTGTAGTGTCTGTTAAAGTTTCTTTAATAGGAATTGAAGTGGATGCGCAGTATGGTTATCAGTGTATTTGTTGATTTTAAATTTGCGTGTTTATTCACGCAAATTAAAATGTGTGTTTACTCACGAAGCTCCGTCAGATAATTAACTGCAAGTAGATACAGTTGTGATAAGTATAAGATTCACAGAGCAGTTTTTCCTATCTGACTTAAATGTAAGGAATAAATAATATGTTTGTTCAAACAATTTATAATGTACAAGCATTCATAAGAGAATCATTCCTCACAAATATCCAACCTTAATCAAATTTCATAGACCTTAAATAAGTATCAAATGTCAATGAATGTTGAGTATTTAAGTTTTCTAATAATAATAATAATAATAATAATAATAATAATAGTAATAATAATAGTAATAATAATGACAATAATATCGGCAAACAAACCAGATCTTCATTTCCTGAATTTGGAGATAAAAGTGCCTACTTGTCGATGTTGCCGTGCGATCAAAACGTCGCAACCAAGGAGGACCAAGGAGTTTGGAAACCGAGATCAGCCGAATGTGGAGTGCAAATGAACAAGTCGTCGCGATAGTCATCAGAGCTCTGGAATTTGTTGCGAAAAATGTGTGTAGGAACTTGGCTAAACCCTTAGGTCATTCAAACGATTGGGGAGTGCAAGATATTGATTTATTTGGAACAGCCCATATTTTGGGCAAAGATCTGCTCCTTAGGATGCTGGTTGCAACCTGCAGTAGATTTTATATTCAGTTAATATCATAACATCTTTAGTATTGTTGTAGTAGAGGAAAATAATAATTAATAATAATAATAATAATAATAATAGCCGGGGTAGCCGAAGGTCACTAAGGTGGAAGGCTATAGCGGCCTCGTACCTAAAAGGTCGTGGGTTCGAGTCATGTCAGAACATGGATGTTTGTGTGTTTTGTATATTTGTTAATTATTCATTTTTCTTCAACATTATCATTATCTTTGTTACTTCATAACCCTTCCCCGATCTTGATAATCTTGGGGTGTAAAAAGTGGATTCAGGATAGAAATACTGATCACCCCCTCCCCAAAAAAAGGGACGTGCAATTGCCTCTGGGAGAATATGATAGGAATGGTTGAGTACAATGGCACATACTCGTTGTCCAAAGATTATCAGTTCACGACAAAATATGTATTTTCGTTCAAGCAGTACATTATCGTGCTGGTTGCTTCATTAGCAATACGAAACTATCTAGCTTACGACTATGTTAGAGTAAATAACTTATAATACAAGTTTGTTTTTGTCGTTGTTTTTTTGATATTTAAGGTCGTATTAACTTCTAGGTCATTAGCACTATAGCTTGTAACGGTATGGTATCTGTGAGGATGACATGGTATGATGATGAAAGGACGAACACAATACAACCATACCTGAGGCGGCACTCGAACCCGCGATCCTTCGGTCCGAGATATCACACATGACACTACTGCCTTAGCGCTCTCGACCACCGGATCGGCATATTTCAAGTTTATTTCACTGATTTTAAGAGGAAAGTTTCTACTAATATGGGCGAAAAGTTTCTAAACAAGTGTAAATGCATATCAGAGAATTAAATATTTTTTGGTGGAGGCATCAAGCGATATATAAGTTTCTTATTTGAGACCCAACAACACGTCGTGTTATCTCGTAAAAAGAGTATCCGCTTTACCGCATGCCCCGTTTACATATACAACCCGTTAATTCGACCTTAAGCTAGAATCACAAGCAGCGAGCTTTTGTGGTGAACTCTCGAGTTAAAAAAAACGCAAGGCGCAAAGCCATGAAGAAGCACAGGCCAATGCGACGGCAGCCAGGAGAGGTCTGAAGAAAGATTGCTTGACTTCAAAACATTGACGTCAATGTTTTCGAGCAATTTCATTGATGTCGATGATTTTTATAAAATCATAGATTATTTAACATCGATTTTTACTTTTCCGTATACGTACGTATATACGAAGTAATATTCGAAGTATAAGAAAAGTTCTGTAATGCTGCGGAAAAAGATTTCAAGATTGCAACGGAAATACACGTTTTGTGGCCTCTGATACCGAAAAAGGTTTCTTTTCAAAACGTCCGTCCATCCGTCCGTCTGGTGTATGTGAACAAAACTAGCGCCTAAACCATGTGTAGAATGTTTTTCAAATTGAAGAAATCTTGTCCATCTAGCACGAGTCAAAACTTTGATATTTTGTAAATCATTCAATATTTATTGGGAATACTTTACCTGAAGCTCTTGGGACATTTTCAAAATGTTCAAAAACTGTATCCATTTTTTTCTTTACATTCCTTGTAATAACAAAGTAAAATACACTTATAAAGGTGACAGAGATTTTCACGGTTAACTCTAAATTTTCGAAAATTTCAAAATTTTTGGGGGTCTTTCAACAACTACAAAATTAAAGATTTTTACTTCAAATTAAATTTGTTCCCCATAGTGAGTTCTTTCATTAAGATTATGTACATTTGTTTGAAAATGTTAGTACTTTTTGTGCAATATTGCGTGCAAATTGTGCAATTTTAAAAAATTACAAAAACAAGATTTTCTCAAAAATGGTCCCAAATGTTTTCTTTACACTTTTGGTACGGATTGCGCTAAATGCACACTAAGAAGTGACATAATCCCCATATTACTCTATCCTTTTTTTTCAAAAAAGACAAAATGTATTTTTTTTTGACTTGTCTCTCACGTTGTTAATATTTACATCAGCGGAAATTTTTTATCATTATTATATTTATGAGTACATGTGCTTTAAATGATGCTACACAAATCT
Source organism: Gryllus bimaculatus (assembly GCA_017312745.1). Lineage (NCBI taxonomy): Eukaryota > Metazoa > Arthropoda > Insecta > Orthoptera > Gryllidae > Gryllus > Gryllus bimaculatus. The sequence continues at coordinate 3,376,739 of BOPP01000019.1, read as the reverse complement.
TATCGAAAACTCAACCGTTTGCTGTGAAAACTAGCTAAAAATTTCGCAATTTCAGAAACACTCAAACACGATTTTCTCCAAAAAAGGCTCCAAATTTTTTCTTCAAACTTTTCTAAGGGATAGTGCTAATTTCACTCTTTAATATTACGAAAAGTTCATTTCGGCAAAAATTCTTTCAAAAATTACACAAATGTAATATTTTTTTAAATCTCTCACGCCGTTAATATAAACATTTCCAGCAATTTGAAACCACTATTGTATTTGTGAGTTAAAGTACTTAAAATAACTCTAAATGTAGTTTTCAGAAAACTCAAAAATTTTCTGTGAAAAAGAGCTTCAAATTTCGAATTATCTCTTAAATGCCACTTTCTTAAAAACTGTTCCAAATTTTTCAAAGAAGATTGCCATTTATGACGAGGTTTTACTATTTTTAACATTCTTAAAATAATATTTTCGTTCTACTCTTTGGAAACAGAAAAATTAAGAAAAAATTTAAAGAAATGTATTTGTGCGGTGATAGATGGCAGCTGGCAAGAGTATGTGGCAAGTCCGAATAGCTAACTGAGACCCAAGTAAATAGATAACTCATACGGGAAAGTCTGTGCCATTCTTTTGCACCGTCAGTTACTCTGTCGCGTAAGGCCTTCCAAGGTACGTAACGGAACTCTACGTCGGAGAAATTTACGTAACACTGCGGAGAATCCAATTCGAGATTTTAACAGAAATGCGCGTAAACCATACGTAAGATATTTTCTATAGTGGATATTCCCCGGTCGTTCTTCTAGAGTCGAAGTGCTGCGAATTTGAAAAACATTCTTAATTTGGAGATACTTTACATAAAATCTGAATTTAACCCTGAATTTTCAACAATTTTAAATGTTAAATTTTTTTTGCGTCTCTTTAAATCTACAAAATTAAAGATGGTTTTTTTTCTTTTAAGTAATTTTTTTCTTCATATTGAATTCATTTTATTAAGGTCATGTACAGTCTTGCAAATATCAAGTTTCGTGACGAAAATGCCTTGGACCGGGAGGTTGATGGCGCTGAACATCCCTGCTTGCCGACAGCGCTAACATTTATTTTTGAACCTAGATCGAACTATGAAGATTAAATTTATTTTATTGGAGAGCGTATATAATAGTTTATCATCCATTGCGAGCTAAATAATAATATTACAGAGGAAAAAGACTTTCGTGATTTCTGCAAATAAAACTGAATTGACACTAATTTTTGTAAACGTAATGTTCAAGTTTCGTTAATACAAAATGTGTTGTTATAAAAGGGGTGTTAGAATAGTGAGAGAATGGCTCAGTGTCCAAGTGTTGGTCTAGGACTCTTCACGTCTCCCTTCCCCCGGGTATGGTTAATAGAGAAAGTCCCTTCAAACATCCAAAAGTCGAATTACTTCGGCCCTCTGTGTCAAATACATAAATTCATACATAGAAATCCTTGCTATTGCTACAAATGTAATTCAAGTTCATTACAACTACCCAAAAAAATAAAATAACTCTCTAAGTAGGTTTTTCCCTATCTTTTATGACTTATTTTTGTTTCCGGAAACTCTCATTTACAGTCCAAACTTTTCAATTCACTTTTCGTGTGATTACAGATTACAAAATGTTTCAACTTTGCAACAATGTTTCAACATTTTTTAAAATTAATTTTCTCAATAATAAATGTTTAATTTTAACCTTCAACTATTAAGTTTTTTCATTATTGATTCAACATACGTAACAAAAATAGTATCAATTCACAATGAAACCAGAAATGCCCAAGTTGGGAGTAACGGATGACATCACAATACTACTGAATTTTCGTACGCAGAAGTCGTTACCTCTGTTTAGGCACTTTGTTTTCGTCAAAGAAAAATAGAAAAATTTAGTTTTATGTAAACTTTGTGTGTGTATGTGTGTGTTTGTGTACTTTTACTTTCCCGTATAATACATACATATACAGAGTAATACAAGTAATATACGAAAAGTTATGTTCGTGGATTTCGTGATTTCAACGGAAATTCACGTTTCGGGGTATTCTAATACCGAAACAGTATTTTTTCATAACGTCGGCACGTCGAAAAACAGGTGTTTTTCATTTTTCCTCAAATATTATTTTTTGAGTTTATATTAATTTTCAAAATTTTCAGAAAAACGTTTGCATCGCTAAAATTAATCATTTTAAATCGTGTTGTAATTGTGGCAGAAATTTAATATTTTATGACATAAAAGGACAAAAGATTTTCTTGTATTTTATGTATGAGTTGAAGTCATTACACTTTTTTAAAATCATTTTTGGTGTATTTTATTTTTTTTTAATTTCTCTGAAAGATCTAAAGTTTAAACATTATTTTAAAAAATACCTTTGAAATTTCTAAAGAGTTTTACATAAGACTGGTAAGTACCAAAGTGGGATACCAAGATAAATCTGAGAAATTAAATATTATAGAAAAGACGTCTTCCTGTTCTGCTGCAGCGTCTGCTAGAGCGTCACCCCTAAAGCACGTGCCAATGAGTAGTAGACGATTACTATCAATATACTTTCACAGACCAATAAACAGTAGTATTCCTTCACATCTTACTATGTGCCAGATATATACATTTGACTTTCGTCATTGAATTCAAATTAAAAAGGTCAAAAATATTCAATTTAGTATTAAACGGACGGAATATTTATACGAATGAGAGTATGTTCTCCTGTTCATTACGTTGATATTCCTTTTACTTCATTTTACAAAGATACTGTTTTGTTATTATATCATTGTTGCAATAGTCATCTTTCTAAATATTGAGTGTTGCTGAAAGGATAAAGGTCATGTTCTTAACATTATCAACCTACTTAAATAATTTCCTGGGTAAATTAATAGGTACCTGTCAGAATTGGAGGCTAGCTTTTATTAAGAATATTATAGTTGCCCCCTCCTCACTAAGTCACAAAGGTCCCTTTCCATAAATGTTGCGAAGAGAAGAAATGCCAAACAAGCATTCACATTTAAGACATCTTTGTGGAAGCATGCAGTCGTTGTTTTGTAATACTAGGCATTGACCCCACCCGAAAAATATACCTATTAAAAGTGACAAACTTACGTGTTATGAGTTTACAGTAAAAATATCTGAAAAAATGATTGAATTCGTGTCATGTTTCAGGCATCCAGGACAAATATTTTTATTTTATTTTTAATTTCTTTGCTCTCTCTGAAGTATAGCACGAAAGGATGCAGAGTAACTAGGGCATTAACTCACTCTCCGAATTACATCTCCAAGTACAAAAGAATATTTTTCTAAAAAAATCACAGAAAACAATGAAAAATCCCTGCGTCAAATTTTATTTTTGTCTTTTGAAGAGAGCAAAAGACGGCAAACGATGGGCTATGACCCCAGAAGAAACCGAAGACGAACTTGCTCGGTGAGTTTCTTTATTACTTTTATCAGGTGATTAGTTAGGATGACCAGGACCAGCGGCGCACGTTTATTTACCATTGTCACTGCCCAACATATTTAGGGCATGAAACGACCATGGTCGATTCTCACTTTCTTAAAACACCTTCACTTGGCTCGTCAAAGGAGGAATTTCATAAACTAGTTTTTCCAATAACTTATTTTACGGCAAACTCTCAATTATAAACTTCACAAAAATGTTGGTTGTAATAACCTAAACGTACATTTCTTCTGGATTAATAGATTTTATATTAAGAAAATACACATAGTAATGCATGCAAAGTATTGATATTTTTGTAAAGTCTGTGGTTACTAAGTTCACAGAACAACGCACATGTTTCGCGGATTTCTCTGTTTATCCAACTGACTCAGTATACCTGAGAATGAAGGCTGCTGTGTTTCAGGCTGAGCCAAGCAGTGTCAGTTTTTTATAAATAAACTTAAGAGTCACATTTCGTCAGAAGACTTCCATTTGAGACCGCATGTGTGTTTCTGCAATTCTTAGCATGCAATAAGTCTCACGGTCATTGACGTAGTTCGAGCAGCGCATCCGGCAGCCTACGTGCGCCGGTTAGTAAAATATTTTGTAAATATTTTATTTATGTGTGTCCCATTTTGAAATTTGGTTGCTCGAACTACGTCAATGACTGTGAGACTTATTGCATGCTAGAATTGCAGAACACACATGAGGTCTCAAATGGAAGTCTTCTTTTATATATATATATATATAAAATTAGTGGAAATATATGAGTATTTTTTTACAATTCGTTTAAAGTGAGCACCTAATGTACATATATTGCATTTTAAAAATTAATATATATTTTAAATCTAAATAATATATTTACAAAAAATATAATTACATCACATAAAAGTACATCTTTTGAAGTTAAATTTAAGTGTAATTTAATTTTTCGAAGAAGACTGTATGTGGACAAAAAACAATAAACCTCTGTTTCTTCTGAAAAAGTAATTGGTAATATATCTAAAAAAGATGTGATTAGAAAAAAAATTAAAAAATACCAGTTACCTATTTTTGACCCTAGAACTGATAAAAAGATTCAATTCGCTAAAAACAGTGATGCTTTGTAAGTATGCGATTTGACGTTTAATGATTCTGATTTTAGTTAAAGTGTGTAAAGTAAAGATTTGTGAGTTAAAGTGCTTCACATGACTTCTAATGAAGTTTTTCGAAAACTCAATAATTTTCTGTGAATAGCTTCAAATTTCGTATATACAGTAACGCTTCAACGTCATTTTCTTAAAAAGGTTTACAAATTTTTCAAAGAAATTTGCCATTAGGACGAGGTCTTACTGCTCTTTAATATTCTTAAACTAATATTTACTTTCTGCTGTTAAGAAACCTAAAAATTGAGTAAAGTTCAAAAAGTATGCGGCAAGTCCGAATAGCTACCTGAAAGCAAAGAAATATAAAACTAATACGTTAAAGTCTGTGCCATTCTGTAGCACCATTAGTTCTTCTTCGAGTTATGTACAGCTAAAGAAGTGTCAATTTGGAGTGTTGAAATCGGTAGGACACGAAGACTCACACGCCTCGCAGTGTACTAATGTTCCGCAAAACACAATTTAAAAAACGCCATAAGCCAATTAAATATAACAATCCTTCTCTGTGAACAAATATTTAACAATTATATCACCATTTGTAAAATGTCAATTTGAGTTTTTTATTAAATTAATATTTCAAGAACTGGAAAGCATGAGTGAACGTTTTTATAGGTAAGCCTTCTCACCAAATATGCACTGTACTTTCGGACTAATGATTTTATGTGTTGTCGCAACAGGAGTTGATGGTTACTCGCTTAATGCTGACACTTTTTGAGCCCGGTTCCACGGAAAGTTTTCCCTCCCCTTTCCGGCAACCTGTTGAGTGTACGCTTGCCCCTTCTCCGCCTTCCACGCCCTCGTCAGACAACCCGACAACCGGGCCCTCGAGAAGTCATGGCAACGCTAGTTTGGGAGTTATCCGTTTAGTCTCTTTTAAAGAATATCTTAGTGCCCGAAGCAATGGAAAACAAACTTATATCTTATGATTAAGTTGTTGATGAGAAATTGGTACTAGTGAGACGTGAAACTAGTGAGACAGATATTATCTAGATATTGTGGCGTCATTCGGGTGTAATCGAACACAGATGAGAGTGGTTTGTAAAACAGTAGATTTATGAACAATCTAGACCTTAGTCTCAATTGAACAACTACCCTGCTCACAATAAACTAAATAAATAAAACCACTACAAGGAGAGATAATTTAAGAACGGCTACCACACCGCAAGATACCACCGATGTTCCCTGTATGAAGCCGCTATACTTTGAAACATCTACGCGTCTCGCAAGTCACGACAATGAATGGCCGGCCCCTCGTCCTAGTGCACATACCCGCACAGACACGCACTTCACCTGTCGCCGACGCCGCTAGATCAAGAAGACTTGGGCATTGTTCTCCTGGCCTTATATAGGCCTTTTTGACTCTACCCGCCGCCCCCATTGCCTCCTCCTCGAAACCGCTCTGGGCCCGCTACTTCAACGGAAAGTCCCAGTGCGTCATCACTCCGCCCTTTGTTTAACATTCGGCGGATTGAGCGTGGCGGGACAGTAAAATATTTATGCTTTAATGTTTCACGTACTTTTCGATCGTGTAGCCACCGCCATCAAAACCGAAACAACTTTTTCTTAAAAATTAAGTATGCAGATACCGTTAAGTTACGTACAAGACTCCAGTGTCGCCAACCTCCCCTCCCCTCCGGAGATTTGCTTATACATGCCTGAGCCTCCTTCGTCTTCCTCCACCGCACGCCTGCCACTACCTTTCTGTGCAGCTTCACCCGCACCGTCACCCGCGCGCTCCCGCTTCTCAGGGGCACAGAACTTGTTTGCCGCCCAGAAGCTGCAATGCATGTATGATCTAGCTGGCTTACGCACCTGTGATATTCAATAATGGCATTTCATTTAATTTCATTTGCCTTTTCACTTCTGTATTTACATATTTTGTGTTTGTAAATAAATTGTGTCGGTTCTGATGATCGCTTCGTGGACGGAAAGTTCTGTAGTCATTAAATCATAAATACCTAGACAACACGTTTCTCACCAGTCGAAACTATTCTACGTTAATAGCAAGTAATATTAGAGTTTCCCTCTGTTCCTCCAAAACCGTATCTGATGAGTTGTATTGGGCACAAAAATAACATTGTAGGAACACGAATATTCGGAAGAAAAACCGGCAAAGTTAGCTCCTTGCGAAACCTTTTTTCATCTGTGGCGTCACTGCCTTTGAGAATCAATGGTTCGAGTCCCGACGGTGGCAGATTTTCGACATTAGCTAGGTAGGTACATCGAATTCAGTTGCTATCTGAATGAGAATTCTGGCGACCGGCTTCTGTGATCGGTAGTTTTCTGTGGTTTTCCACTCTATACTAGGGGAATGCCGAAGGAGTGCCCTAACGTACGAACCACGGACTCCGCGATCTTTCCTTCCTCAACCTTGTTCTCTTTCTTCTCCTTACAAACCGAAACACGCACGCACACACACACACACACACACACATACACATACACTTAAATAAACAACACTACCACACATATCGGAAGTCTTGTTTGGACGGGAGCCGGAAGGCAGGGAGAGATAATTGAAAGAGGGGAAAGTCCGAAAGCCGAAGTGTAGATTAGCGTGGATCCTACGATTTACCAGGAGAGGAACACCACCACCTCCTATGATATAACATTCACTATACTTACGGTATAAGAGCGTAAAAGTTTATTTGATAATAATTTAGGAATAGTTACTGTTTTATTATTAGAAACATGATTAACCGCATGTGACTGTTTCGTCTTTCAACGATTATCGGATGTTAACAAGAAAATGCGAAACTGTTTCCACTAGCAATAATTTTGTGGAAACTCTGGCATTCTCTTATAGCCGAACTAGAGTAGCGGAAGAGACGGGAAGGAGGGGAAGTGAAAGCTCTTCGCACAGAGCTCGCCCCATTTCGATCGGTGGCGTGCGCGAAGAAGATTCATTTTACGAAGGATGCACATCCAGACCGACATTACGTGTAAGAGATTTTGTGATGTCAAGAGTGGTGGCGAATTTAACAAGCTCACAAACAAAAATAGTTTATAAACTAGCATGAAATAATATATTCGTAATAAGAGAATTGAAGCTAAGTAAATGATCGTGTTTAAAAATATACAGAAATTGATATCGTGATAAAACGACGGTATTTGTCATCCAGCTTCTTTTCTTTTTGGTCTTTACTAGCTTTTACTCAGAGTTCAAGCGGTAGATTCTGAAGTTATCCGTTGCTATAGTGTTCGGAGTGCAGTTGCGTTTTTGCACTGCCGAATTTCCAGACGAGTTTAACGATAAAAATAAACTAGTAGTGCTACACCAGAACATTTTTTTCGTGTTATTACCAACTGCTCCGTTCTATGTAATACTTCTACATATACTGCATGCAAAAGTGTTTTCAACCAGCAAAAATTATTTTCTACACGCTTAAAAAATGTAATTGTCTCAACCCAAAATTTTCAACATGCAATTTTTGCAATTTTCGAAAATAAGAAAATTCGCCGGAAGTGGGACTAGCAGGAAATATTTGACCGTCAGTTCTCACATACGGGGAGAAAATTGAATAAAAAAATTCGCGCAAGTTTAATGAGAAAGTATTTCCTTTATGTAACATACAATTCAGACAGAAATTACGCGAAATCTACTCGTTTTGTCAAATAATTGTGCTTAACCTCTTTTGAACAACTGAATTTTTGGAACTGACTTATTTAATCAAGCAAAAATTGCTATTTTCAATTTTGTAGTTTTGGAATGTTACCTTTTAGCAATTTTCGAAAATACGGAGAGTTTGCCGAAAATGGGATGAGCATCATACTTTTTACTGTCCCTAGAAACACACGAGAGGAAATTTAAAGAAAAAATATTAAGGGGTGTTTAAGATTTTTTTTAGAAATTGCATAAAGCATGCGAAATCTATTATTTTTTTTAAAATATAGATGGCTTCTTTTAAAGAGCTGATTTTTTACAACAGTCTTTGTCTGAGTCAAAAATATCCTATCTTGAATTTTGACGCTTTGAAATGTTAGCTTTTTGCAATATTCGGAAATACGGTGAGTTCCTTGAAAACGGGTCTAGCACCACATATTTTACCGTCCCATGACAGGAGCAAATTGAAAGAACAAATTGGGAGCGATTTTTTAGAAAACTGTTTAGGAAAATTAAAATTGCCAATATTTAGCGCAGTATTATACAAAAACTACTAACATTTTAAAAAGTTGAATATGTCCTTATTTCAAACCTCTCTTTAAAGAATATATTTCATTAAGGAAAAACTATCTACCTTCAATATTGTAGTAATAGCAAGACTCACCAACAATTGTACCTTTGTAATTTTCCACAAATCAGGGATTTGGATGAACATTATATCTGAATTATTCTCTTACGCGTTGTTGATTCTACCCTAGGACAAAGTTTAAACAAACAATTTGGAGCCATTTTTAACAAAATTATGAAAATGTTGAGGCTTCATGAAAAGCACCGTCAATGAAACTCACTGTCGCAAGTTCGTTCAGATCGATTGGGGAGTTTTCTAGAATCTCGTGAGTTTTTTGGATAATTGGATTGGATGTGAATCTGTTCTCAATTTATTTCAGAGTTGATAGTGAGTCTAAAAAAATTGCTGTGAGAGTATCTTTTGAAGCCTGCACGCTGATTACATGGCATGAAGGACTGCCCACGCTCCTCACGTAGCTACGAAGAAGTAATCCGGGAGAAAGTGAAAGTCAATTTTATTAATTGATGACTGAACTGAATTAATTTATTGATTAATATATTCTTTGTAAGTACGTAAACTTTATGACGTTACATCGCATTCTGTCTCCTGACGTACACGGCAACACATGGCGTTTTACTTACTTTGATAAGTAAGATAGTTAATTCAATTAACTTTGAGTATACATCTTATTTGCGCAACAGATATCACACCTATCGTAACTCCATTTAGGGACTCTAGTCAGAAGCACCTGCATCGTATTATCGATTTTCCTCGTCACTGTACGATTCAGTTTATACTTTGCAAACCTCCTCTCCTGCACTGTTTCAATTATAGCATCATTGTCTCTTTAAATCTGCGATAAAGCATAAAATCAAACGAGGAAACTGAGAAACTGTTAATCTTCAGTGCAAACTATGTTTCGTACTTTAGATATCCGCATGAGTGATAGTGCCCTGTAGTCCTTATGTTTAATAGGAAGTTTTAGCGCCAGACGTAAGGAGATATCCTTAAACTCTATTGATCACGTGACTAACGCCTTCATACGGTCGTAATGAACAACTTTCAGAAGAGTTTTAGCAATCGCGACTTTGCGTTATGCATTATACCAAAGGAAGCATTTCAACCATTGAACTGAGAAATTGCATAATATATCAACGAGTGAAGCATTGTGCATGGAGTTTTAGATTTTGAATCTGCTTTTCTTGAAAATATAGGAAATACCTTAAAACAGCGTTCCTTATGAGCATAAGACATAACCTATCCCGAAGATATGATTTGAACTTCTTGTTTTTCGAATATCTTTCCTGTCACCTCTCCAGCATATCCCATTATTTTTTTCCAGCGTTGTGGAGTTGTAACTGCCTTACATACGAGAATCGGTTTATTAGAGTTGGAAAAAACTTTTCCTGTTTTTAGGCGGCTATTTTGCCGCTTACAAGGTGGCCGTAGACTCCCACAGGCGTGTACTATTTTTCAAGGTATAAGGTCGTACCTTAGGCCTAAAGTAAGACTTCAACGTCCGTCACGTGACTGTTAGTGCACAACGCCGCTACTTTACGTGTGGCACTAAAACGCCCTTATATCAGGACACGTTCCGAAAGAGTTCAGTAGATAAAATGTTCTCCATGAAAATATTTCATTTATTACTTCTGATATGCGCAGTTTTAACTAATACTGCTGACCGATCCTACGGAGTCACAGGATTAGTTCTCTGGGTTGACTATGTTTTTGACCACGTGGTGGAGTTTGTTGTTGACCACACGCCTACCGCAAAGATTTCCAGATTCACAGATCGTCCTGAGCCACTCATGACTCAATTCATGAAAGAAATCGAATATTTTGCATTTTCAAATACATTAAATAATAAAATACACTTACAAAGCCATTAATAAAGACGTAAGATGTATTCCAGAAATATATTTACAAATGTGTAATACTAAAAATGTTAATAAAAAAGTACTGTGTCCTGTAATTTACTGCCTGCACTCCATTGGTAGAGAAAGTTGAGCAAAATATATTCAATTATATTCATCTTTGAGAAAATCTTTTGTAGGTATTTTTGGTAAATTGACAAAATGTTATAAATTCTCTAAATCAATTTATATTTGTGGATATCTGTATTTGACATTATTAAAAGTTATCTAATTGAATATTTGATTGCGACAAAAATAAAATGAATAGCTGGTGTAGAAAATAATTAGATAAAGGTTGAACTTTTGCACTACTAGAAAATTAAGTTATTTATAATTAGTGTTATTTTAAAAATAAAGTGTTTATTATTAAATTAATGTGTTAATTCAAATCTTTTTTGCCATTGTTATAAGTGCACTGGTCGTAATTCAAGAAAAACAGAAAAAATTGGAGTAATTTTTTAACAAATTCATAAAGGTTTAGGGGCTTCATATGAAATAAATTAAAAATAAACAAATTCTCGGTATCAGAGATCTCCGGGTGACCCATGACGTTATATTGAGTCGATCAATATTTGATGGACAAAGCGAGTTTAGCGTATATTTTCTCAGCTCTCCAGTCTGTCATTACCTCTATTATTCCCATCTAATATTCAGAATCACCTACCCCAATTCCTAATTCCCTGAAAATTTCGACATCGACCTCGACGTCGACGCCATCGAAGTCTTCAGCATCATTGCTCAACTTTCTCTTCACTAAGAGTTTAATATAGGAAAGGAAATGGTATAAACGTTATATGAAAACACAGGAATAAGTTACAAAAATATTTTTAAATAAACACACATGTGGTTTAATCACATTCACAATAATTTGATATTCGGTACACAAATCAAAAAGATCGATGAATGACGGATGTCCTTAGTTCGCACTTCAGTGTTTTGTTTTCCAGTTTCGCAGGCATGTATGTACTCTTTATGTTTTTTTGTCCTGATGTTTTAACAACATAGGTCACGTGTTAGGTCGTTCCTCTGAAAGGAAGCCTTTTATAGCCGCGTGTTAGAACAAAGGTTCGAATGACTACATCACTGCAGCCTGCAGCAATGACAAAAGAATTCCATACAAAGCGCCTCCCACGACGGTTGCATAATGACATACTTCCTTCGCTGAAGTGGTGTGAAAGGACCGACGAAACACAAACTAGAAGGAATTCAAGTCACTGAGTTTGCAAAATGGATAATCCTAAAATTTGTCTTTCCTGTGGTTGTATTCATGTCTTAATGTTACGACTACAACTTTGATGAGATAATAAAACAATTCTTGTAATTTCCGTGCCCCTGAAATATAACTTTAATAATAATAATAATAACAATAATAAAGAATTTCAATTAAATAATGTCAATTTTGAAGCGCATGTTCTAAAAGTGACTCGTCACAGGAGTTATTATTACTTTGTTAATGTGAGTTTTCCTGTAATTCTAGAGAGGAATGTTATCAGTCATTTTACGAATCTATTTCAAATCATCCTAACGTGTTTGATAGAAAACTTATAATAATTTGTTATTTCAATTTATCCAATGTAACTGGGTGCTTCTTATAAGTTGTTAAATGTATAAGTCTTATAAGTTGTAAAATAATAGTTATAGCGAAAACACATTCCTAACATTTTAACATTACATGATTTACTATCAGTAAATAATGTTCTCTATGAATATATCAAAACTCTTGATTTAATTCTAACAAATATACGAAATTGTTTAGATATCTCTAAATGCGCGGAACTCATTTTAAAAGAAGACAAGTATCACTCATCTATTAATACCTAACTATATACGAAAGGCAGCCAACATATCAAAACCTTCAAACCTACTCCTCCTCTTAGTGTTCCAGAATTTAAAAGAGCTAACTTTAAAGAAAATGTTTGTAATATTAAACATGTTAAGTTGAATGAACTTAAAGAATTTGAAAATCTTCATTTTGCAATTGATTTCTTCTATGATAATTTGAACTGTATCTTAAATAAACATATTTCTAACAAAAAATAACAGTAAAAAATATGATCACTTTTAACATACCAAAGATATCATACTCATTTAAAACTTAAAGAGTATTATCGCAAGAAATGAAAAGTCTCTCCACACAATCAACATAATTAAAAGAATAAAGAACGATAACAAAGTCAATGAAGAATGACGCTTCTCTAAAATATATAACAAATCTTGAAAACGATTTCATCCATAATAATAAGTTATTTTGGAATTATATTAAATCTAAGAAGATTAAATATTCTTGTAGATCTCATGTTATTACTTTAAAAAATATTCCATTAAGTAGTGATGACGATATTGCTAATACCTTTGCCTCTTTTTTCAAATCAGTTTATGTTTCTAATGGTGCAATCAATGACCATCTTCTTGATTCTTCTCTTTTGGGCGTTTATAACACATCAACAATATCACATATTATGAAATTCGAATTGCTATAAAAAAACTAAAATGTGTAGCGATTCTGATGGTTTACTACCGTTTATATCGAAAGGCTGTTGTTATGCGTTATCATATCCTTTACACATTATTTATAATCTTATTTTAAAAATTGGAAAGTTTTCTAAGAAATTGAAACTTACTAGTGTATGCCAGATACTTAAATCTGGTACTATTATAAAAATTGAATATTATAAACCGATTGCAATAAAATCATCTAACTGCTAAAGTATTTGAACAAACGACATATGTTAAATTTTTTAATCATGCTAAATGTTGCTTATTTGTTTATCAACATGGTTTTATTTCTTGTAGATCCACTATAACAAATCTTGTACATTTTGTTCAGTATGTTTCAAGCAGTTTAGATCATAGAGTTCAAGCTGAGGCAATTTACATTGATTTTTCTAAAGCTTTTGACAAGATTAATCAGGAAATAGTTTTATCTATACTGCGTGTTTTCGGATTTTGAAAACAAATGTTTAAGGTAATGAGTTCATATTTAACAAATAGAGAACAATATGTTAAATTTCATATACCCAAATCTTACGTTTATAAAACTGATTTTGGAGTTCCTCGAGTTTCGAATCTTGAGCCTCTGTTATTTATAATTTATATTAATGATTTGTCTAGTAGTAATTCAAAATTCAAAGTGTTTACTTTTTGCTGATGATTTGCAAATTTATAAAACAATTAAAAATTATAATGATTCAAATAAATTGCAATCTGATATTAATAACGCCTACAGCTTGAGTCCGTCTACGTATTTGTACTTTAATATTAAAAAATGTTGCTTCTTTACTTATACAAGAAATAAATCATAGCTAATAACAAGTTACTTAATGAATAATGAATCATTTAAACTTGTGTATTGTAAAAGACTTAGATATTACTGTTCAACATAATGTGACTTCAAATCAACTCATATTTAATACATCAAATGATGCATTAAAAAATATTGGCTTTTTTTGTCATTTAAGGTCGCATCAACTTCTTTGTCATTAGCGACCACTGTTGCGTGTAACGATATGGTAACTGAGAGAATAACACGAAATGATGATGATAGGGGGTGAAAGGACGTACACTACACAACCATGCACGAGGCGCTTAATTTAACATTAAGTGGTAACAGATAACTGTTCTTCTTTGGCTATAACTATAAGCATTTTACTCATAGCGGTAAATTCAAAACCAATAAACTAACTCAAACATAAGCAACACAAAATATTATTGTTCCTTTTGCAAGAAAAGTAGTGACGCTGCAGAATGGCATTGGCATTCTAATACTATTTATTTTCCTATTCTCTTCGGCGTCTAAATGTCTACTACTCTCGCGATAATGTCCGTTGTTCTAAGATGTAGTGAAGAGCACCTTCGCGCACCCTAAATGTTGCAAAAACGTGTTGCAAAAAAGTGGTATTCGAATCCACAACCTTTGCGTCCAGCTACTTTAGAATATAGGTGTTGTGGTGCGTTATCGTTAGTATTTCTAATGAAATAATTATATGCGTCGTCATTGCCAACAATATTATTTATTAAAAAAGCAGCTTTCGATGGCTTAGCCATCAAGGTAGTGGTTTTTGTGGCTTTCATACAGCAGAAAACTGACGATGATGGCTAAGCCTTCGAAAGCTGCTTTTTTAATAAATAATATTGTTGGCAATGACGCCGTATATAATTATTTGTTCCAGCTACTTTGTCTTACCATCCCCAAAGCGTGCCTCAAAGCCAACTATTTTGGCTCACCTCTTCACGAGACTGAATTACTTGACCATACTATTGTAAAAGTATTGCTGCTTTACGATATACTAAATTGACAAAACCAATCATGTAAACTACTGCTGACATTTTTATGCATACACAGTATTTAATGTTCTTTGAGATTCACTAGTTCATTGCTGTTTGTTTACGGACCTGAAACAAAACAGGAAAATAAATAAATAAGTGGCTTTTTTCTGAAACGAGAAAAATTACTCGACGTACCTTTGTTACGTTGAATTGATATAAAAATTGCAATTTTGGCGATTTTTCGTGAATTTAAAATTCTCATCAGTCTCTCCTATATCACTGTTAGGTATCATTAGGTCGTTACATTTCCTTTTATAGGCGCAGACTACTATATGTAATACTACTACCAGAAATAGATGAACGACGCACACCACTAATGTCCTCTAAATGTTTTTGATGTAATGGAATCTTCTACAAAGCTTTCGGTAATGGACGCATTTAACCTTACAGTACTTTTTAATATTCGCAATTCACATTGTTATATTCCATTCAATTCTCAAATACATTAAAACTCATTTTCGTATATTTCCTGAGATTTTACAGGAAACAAATTGTCCGTAGCTTTGATGGCTTTATTGAAAATTTCAGCAGGAACTTCACAATAGTCTTCCATGGACCAATAGCGGCGTTGCTATGGGCGACCTTGGACGAGTTATAACTCATTCTGTTTTATTTATCTGCCATATTGACAAGTATTACAATACGTTTTTCACCTTTGACACAGGGCACATTTAAATGTTTTGAATTCTTGTGTAGTTTAGCAACAAACTAGTAAACCAAAAAGTTGCGTCAT
This sequence comes from Gryllus bimaculatus, assembly GCA_017312745.1. Taxonomy (NCBI): domain Eukaryota; kingdom Metazoa; phylum Arthropoda; class Insecta; order Orthoptera; family Gryllidae; genus Gryllus; species Gryllus bimaculatus. Next base: position 3,361,042 of record BOPP01000019.1, on the reverse strand, counting down.
GGGCGTTGTTTTTTTCCTCATTTGACATCCAATCCCTTGAGTCAGAAGCCTTTGTTGTTGGAAGTCTCCCTCAAAGCAAAAACATCTACTTAACGCCCAATTACATAAATGACTATTGTAGCATTGAATATATGCAACTGAATAACTTTGACAAAATTTTTTTCCATATGGGCAATGCAAACAAAGTATTTTAGCATTAAAATCAACGTACTCGGCCATGAACAGTTTTATCAATATGAACTAAGTCTACAAAAAATGTCGTAGAACAGAATATTTACTGCATGCATCTTAATCTTTTATTTAAATTTCATGTAATATTTATTCTGATAAACGTGTTTTTTTATCAAAAAGCTGTTTTTCGATAAGCTAATAGTACTAAAATGACTTTTGTCATATTACAGACAAGTAAAATCTGGTCATGTATGCAAATTTTAATTGAAAAATTCGCTGCCGTTTGTAAAAAAACAACGTTGACGTGTTTCTAAAACTTCTTCATTATTATTTGTTAATTTCTACAGACATTTTTTCGGTATTTCGATAAACATTGTAAGAAATCACTTGAAGCACTTTATCGCAAAATCAGTAATATATAAAATGTCCGTAATGTATTTAACGACGAGAGAAATAGTTGAAAAAATACATTTGGGTCATTTTGAAAACTCAAAGAAAATATATCAGAATGGTGTATTCATTGCTTTTAACAAAACAAGTTTAAAGAATAAAACTGAGCTGTGATTGAAAAAATCCTGTTCAAAATATTGACTTTACTGCATTCCTATCGGTCCGTTCGTCCGCCTTCAACTGTGTCCGCTCGACTATCTGTCTATAAACAATAGCGCCTAAATAATTCGTAGGGATTTTTCCAAAATAAACATTCCCAGATCGATCTGGCGCAACTCAAAGAGCTGCGGTTTTGAAAACAATTCTTGAAATATTGCGGGTATTACACGAAGTTCCCGGAACATTTTCAAAACTTAATCAAAATAGCTTCAATATTTTTTAAAAAATACTTGTAAGAATAGTGTACAATATTTTAAAAATATTGAATGGGTCCGATTTCCACTCTCAATTATAACTAGATAGAATTCAGTCGCAGTCAGGAGGAGAATTCTAGCGGCCGGCTGTTCTGATCGGTAACTTTCCTTGGTTTCTCCGATCAACAGCAGGTGAATGCCGGAACAGTACCTTAACAAACGGGCTACGAACTGTGAGCTATCTTTACTTCCTCTTCCTTATCCTATCATTACCCCTCACACACACACACACACGTACGCGCGCGTGCGCGTATACGCTCTACCAATACACAAAGTGAGACCGATCGGGAGCTCTGAGCTTGTACCGGCTGGGGTGGTTTCCGGAGAGATACCTGATCAGGGGGAAAGCCCTGCAAGCCATAAGGTAGATCGGCACCGATTGGTCGGTCGGACTCGTCATCCAGCGGGTGAATATCAGTTACCTCCCGGCATAAAACATGTACTTAACTCACGGTAATAATGATCTAATCCGTTGATGCGCCCATATTATCAATCAATCAACACTAAGTGTATAGAAAAGTGATGACGGTTTTTTTATTTTTATTTCAACTCTCCTCTTCGTAAAAAATCGAATTTCAACTCGTAAACACTGCGTCGTAATGCAACCCGCAATACAGTCTGCTTCCTGGCACATCCCTAATGATCGGAAACTGTACGTCTTCTGTTCCTGAAATCTAGTTCGCAAGAACTTGACGTTACCTTTCTCTGCATGCATCTGTATAATGAGACCTTTCGGGACCCTCTGGGAATTTTCAGGGCCCTTTACTTAATATTTAGAACTAATGGTCGGGGA
>BOPP01000019.1:3323378-3354016 GCA_017312745.1 Gryllus bimaculatus | reverse complement strand
TCAATCGTCTCCGAACATAAGACAACGTAATGAATGCATCTAAAATGTTAAAATCCGAGGAACTCGCGTAACAAAGCAACGAACTATAAACCTTGAGGCGCCATGCTGGATGCTAGACGACAATTGTAATGTCGAGATACGGCACGGCCTGGTGTCATTAACATGAAATTGATTAGCAAAAGGCGTTGAACATTTAGATCTTGCGTAAAGAAACGAATTCTCACTCTTACGAAAGCATTCAAGCAGTTCTCATGGTTTAAAGATTATGAAATTGTAATTTTGCGATAATAGATTTATGTTGTGGGTAAATGTCTGGTTAGTCAATAATAGTGTAGGCTAAGCAGTATTGTTTATTTGAGTTTTAAGTGAGTAAATATGATTGCATTGTTTTAATGATAGTTACATTTGTTGCCGTATATGAATTTTGCATTTAAATATTTAGACTTAGTGTTCGTGGATGAGGTTAGTTACGTAGTGGGAATTATAAATTATTAAATTTAAGGAAATAATAGTAGAGATTATAGGTTTCACCCAAAACCTAGTGATCGAAAGTTGCGTCGCAATAATATCAAATGTAGGAATTTTCCGAAAAGCGGACTGTATAATTAGCAACAGTCTGGTTAGATTCCGAGTTTACACGAAAATTACGCTAATAAATTCCACCACAGGAGGACCCAGGACATCCCCTTTTGGAGAAGATCAACCGAGAAGGCATTCCGTAAGCTTACGAACTTTATCAAAGCCGTACGGTTGAATAATGTTTAATGACCATAGAATCACGAATGAATTACGAGCTCGAGATATGTGACTAGAATGTTGCAATACATTATTTGTTGTTTAAAAAACGGATGCTATTTCATTGAATTGTCATCAATTCAGTAGGTAGTAAATTCCACAGAAGTTCCAGGAATCGTGATTTCTGAACAGTCACAGGTCCACGTGCAACAGGTGAGGTAATGTATGTGTAACGTCGAACTCATGCAAAATCTTAACATAAAACAGAGCTTGCCAAACTATGAGTAATTAGAGCAGTTTATTCACGAGCGCAGCAGGGCAAATTAAATTAGTTGATAAATTATAAAGGTTTAATTACGTTACAATTTGGCATACCCAACGCGGGGCAGGTTCAATTTTGGTTACTAAATGGTGCCCAACGCGGGGCAGCTTAATTGTGTTACAATACATATACATATTTAAAGTGCAAAACTTGGTAAAATGGAGAAAAGAAATAAATTGTGGACCATATTTATTCTCACCTTGCAACATTTGGAAAACTAAAGAAAAATAATATTTCTAATGGCTTTATATTGTATAGAAGACTAGCATTAGGCAGCATTGGTAGGAAAGCATTAAAAATGGAAAAGGTTTAATATTTAAAATGTGTAAATGGAACAGTCTCAATACAATAAACAGATTCAGCTTTACAACATTTCACCTTCTATTGATTTATCAGCAAATACCGAAAGAGGTGATCTTGAAAACAGAACACATTAAAATGATAAAAAGGAATGGTTGCATGTATAGTGTGAATTCATTTTTAACCGTTTTTTGTGGTTTGGGTAATAGTAACATCCAAGAATTAATAATGATGACAATAGTGATTCTAACAGAAATAGCAACAAAAACAATAGTAATAGTAATAATAATAACAATAGGAGCGCGAACAAGCTTATATGAATGAAAATCTAAGAATTGACAATATGCAATAGCAGACATTATTCATCAAGAAGTACTTCTACGTACGTATAATAGTACAACCTCGTTAATCCAAAATTTTGGATAGTTTGAACAAAATTAGGGATGGAGGAAAAATATACAAAATAAATAAAATGCTTATTTATAGTGTAACAAAAAGATTTTATAATTACCGTAGAGCTGAAATATTAATTATTGAAACAAAAGTTGTCGAAATGAAACGTTAATTGCTCTGGTAACTCTGGTGTATATCACATGTTTATATAGCAGTAATTTTCACTTAGAGGAACTCCTTTTCCATAAGAAACTGAATCTGCTTCATGATACGATAAGTAGGTTATGTTGTCATTTTGTCACATCGCACGCTACATTGTATTGTCTAGTAATCCTGAAGATGTATTTGTATTAGTACGGTACATTTTTTCGGATAATCCGAACATTTCCGAATTCGAACAGACCACACCCCCCATTAGTTCCGATTACCGGGGGTCTACTATATATGCATTTATAAAATAATTTAAAATCAGTGCGAAATGCAACTACATTTTTGGTTGCAATTTGTGAAGTATTGCACAATAAATTAAAATTAACACATTCAAAGAATTTACAGACATGTAAAGTCTCATACATTCTCACTCATTACACTAATTATCAGACGTTTTCAGTAATGAAATTGGCATCGACTTCAAATTTATGTAAGTGCATAATTAAATACTAAGAATTACAATTAGCACAAAATATGAGTACTGATTGTTATTTGTTATTTACTATTTATACTTACTTATATTAGTTATACTACTCTTTATACTTACTTATATTAGTAACTGAATTATCACAATGGAATCAATAGAAGATAATGAGTTGCACAAACTCACCTTAGATTTTAGAACCTTTTTAGTCGGTTCATTTTTGATATTTTTTATTCATTATCATTGGTATTCATGCATTCATGAGTTAACACAGCAAAGCGGTTTTTTTAAAACTCGTTCTTCCAGTATTGTCGAGAGAAACCGCGTCTGTCGCCGTTATATCCGTTGTCTAGCCGCAAAGGGATAGCAGGCACCGCCGCCAAATGTCATGGCCGCCTGGCGCCGTTTTGGACTGCAACGCACGTGCATTTACGAGATTGCGCTGTTTGCTTTCTTGTTTTGCAGATGCGAGCACCGGGGCAGCCACCGGCCCGCGCCGGCCGCGCCCGCCGCTAGCGCTGACGTGCAGGCGAGAAACGCAAATAATGCTGCCCGGCGAGCCCCTCGATAGTGTACCACGACCTCGCCCCATTCTAATACATTAACTTATCATTCTTTGAAATTTGTTATACCCTGTGCCTACCTCACTTTCTCATTGTATTAAACACGCTCTTATTTTGAAAACGTATGTGGGGCGATAGAAACCTGTCCTATGGGAGATCTGGATGTGAATCTTATAACAGTTTTTGAAATATCCTGCTTTAGAATTTCAAACGTTATCATTTCCAATCCATTCCATATTATTCTTCCAAGTCGATCAATATCATCTCTGCACCGCCATCTCCGGTCTACGAACTTTCTGATTTCCACACCAAAATTTACAAATATCCCCTTAAATATTTCCTTTAAATATTTTCTCGTGGATTTCACAACTGTTCGTACTAATTCCTACTGCACCGTCATAGCAAATTAACCTTTTTTAATGTGATTGTCTATAAATCAGTAAACGTATTTTAATATAAAAATAAATACAGACAATCAATATCATTACTAATTTTTACTTTTGGGTTTGGAGGATATTAAATGGCTCTTAATTATATCCGTAATAAAGGTACTGCCGGAATCAAAATAAATTCATTTATTTTTGGCGGGGAAGGTGTAACGGTTAGCGGATCAGACTGTTATAGATCGGACTGATATACCTAAGTTCGCGGTACAAACCCGATCGAAGCCGTGGAATTTTAAGGGCGAAAAAATCCTTCGTACACATGTCTTTAGTAGGAAAGTAAAGCTGTCTGTAACATGTAGATTTACTGCGTTAAAAAGATCCTCAAATCTAAATGAAACCTCTGAGTTAAATTCAAATCGCCTGTTTCGTCGCCTAAGAGAAACCTTCTTTCTCCACAAGTTGGTGAAAGGAGTACAGCTTATAGCTCCCATACCTAAAAGGTCATTATGTACATTGTTATTTAATATTCACACGGTCTATGGCGTTCATTGAATAATCAATTAACGTATTCATAATTAATTAATTAAATTAATTAGTTTGTTTTATCAGAAAGCTTCGTCTTATTGAAAACAGCGTCTCTATAAAATTATATTCCTTTCCAAAGATATGAGATATTGCGCAATATAGTTTTTCGGGTACAAAAGTGGCAAAACATTGTAATCAACTTGTATAATATTCAGTTTAGAAATTGTTTCAAATGTTATGTAACTGGAATATTGTTTTCTGTGAATAATACCTACGCGAACAATGATATTAAAGACATTTTTTCTCTTATAAAGTTCAGAACATTTTTATTTATTTGTAAAATCCCTTATTTGTTGAAAGAAAGAAATATCTGTATGCAAGGTCCAAAGTATCATGTTCGTTGAATTGGTCTGGTGGTGTCACTTTAGTCTAGTAAGTTGATGGCTAGAATAATGGGATGGTTATGTAGTCGTAGGTATTTTGCACTGGTTTTATTTATTTATTCTTTTATTGTGGGGATCTGTAAGTCTTTCTGTAATGTTGCATTTGTTACGTACCACGGAGCATTTACAAATTTTCTTAAGATTATTTAGTGGAAGCGTGGTAATATTTCAATGTTACAATTTTGAGCTGTTTCCCAAAGTTGGGTGCAGTATTTCCAGACCGGCTTTAATATTGTTTTGTGCACAATTACTTTATTTGTGATGCTTAAAGATACCAGTAGACATTCTTTCCAGTAGCTAGTTTAACATTGTAAGTTTTAGGTCTAATTCGTAATGTGTTTTTTTCACGTGAGTCTTCTGTCCACATTAAGTCCGAGATATTTTACTGAGGAATAGATTACGATTCGATTTTTATATGTGGACATGTGCAGTGCTTCACACTTAAGGTGACTTGGACAGACTTCTTGTCATTGATCTTGAGGCGCTAGCGTTTCTGCCACTTGTGAATGGATTGCAGATTATCTTCCAAGTGACGAGTCGCTTCTGCTAGATCTTCGTGTCGAGATAAGTTGGGTGGGTCGATCGCGTTTGTTGCTGTCAATGCGTTTACATATGTTGGGATGTCAGCAGTATGTAGTGAGTAGAGGAAATGTGCAAGCACATTTCTTTGTGTCACTCCTCAATTTATAGGGATAAGTTATGAAGTTTTACTGTTAGTTTTATTTACTTTAAGTTTTATTTGAAAATATCTTCCAGTGAGGGATTTCCATTGTTCGGGGTGACCTAGACTTAGAATAGCAATGAAGATGGAAGTAATTAAGGCTATCACTTTTCTTGGTAGATGGCGTACTATTGTTGTAGAAAACTTATCGTATCAGGGATCTATTTTAGTTGGTAAGATCTTGATTACTGCTTCAACGTCTCGAGCACTTAGGGGTTTGATTTGGGGAGATAATTGCAATGGTGAACATATCAAGTATATTTCTTCCTCTTCTGTTACAAATATTTGTGGAGGAAATGATTAAAAGAAGTTAAAAAACTGGAGTCGAAGCATTCCGGTTTCTCTTGGTCGGTTTTAGCTTATTCCGCCCATTCCTTCAATCAGAAAAACTGACGGTAATGTTAGAACTTAAGATAAATAAGCTGAGTTTTTCACGATTTGTTTGGGTCCTGAAACAATGGTTTGCATTATACCAGTTACATTTATTCTTGAATTATAAAACTTCAATTCCCTATTTAATTAAGTTTCTTTATAACACATACTTCTAATTGACCCCACACCACAGTATAAAACAATACTATAATTTCCGTTAGAAAACCAATGTTTTAGGGACTGTAAAATATTATTACATAATGTAATGTTGAATAGGCTTGATACGAGAAAATTCCAATTCAATTTATTGAAACTTACAATTCAAGATAAATAATATGATCAATTTTGTAATCACATGCTTACGTGCAACACTGAGCTCAGTATACATGCTTAGGATTATTATATTACATCCTGTTGATGAACCATTTATTCACACACGCTTGGTAGCCAGATGTTGCTCTCTACAACAATTTGACAAATTTGTCGTTCGCACTCTTAAAGCGCTCTTTGGTCATCATTGAAGTATGATGGACGTTCTTGTTAACTCTGATATTCATATTAACTTGTTAGCATCAATTCTCTTAGTTGTGAAATCAATTACGTATGCAGACGAACATTTATTGGACAATTGTAAGTTGATAATTAGTTATTTTACGAATTATTTAGCGAAATGAATCAGTTCCTAATACTATTGTCTGGAGCCGGGTGATCGGAGCTGATCTCGAGGTCACAAAGAGACAATCTGTTCTTGAGATGGCAATATAAGTCTTCAAGCGTAATGAATGTAAGACTTTGAAACTAGTCAGTGATTTTGGCTTATACCACGGCCGTTAAATTTAAATGATCTACCGTGTAAATACAAAACCATGAACGATTGTAAGAAATTTTGCCATCTCACTTTGTTTAAACATCTGTCGTAATGTTAGAAAAGAGGAAAATAGCTGCTAAGTTGACTGATATGTACTTCATTTCTTCAAGAAAGACGAGGATTTCGTAAATTAATTATTTTCAAAACCATGGAGTATATCGACTGTAAATTGTTCACTGAAAAAAATGTTCTGTTATATGTATTTATTATTGTATATATTTATTATTCTAGTAATAATGTAATATTGTATTATACTAATAATGTAATATTAGTGGAGTATGGTCAATGGACATCACGCCTCTCAATTACTAATTTGCACAAATTCATGTAATTTTGACACACGTTTGTTTGCAAACAAATTTCAAAATACAAAATAAATTTTAAGTGAAGTTCTAACAATAAGAGCTAGGCGGTAAATGGACTAAAAAACCTTTTCCTCGTCATGGAATGCCGAATCATTTCCCCATTCGGCAGGTATCAAATTTCATGAGGGAAAAGGATGACGACTGATTTCATGACGGAAATTGAGAAAACAAAATAATTTATTAACAAATTATTTCAAACTCTTCAAAAATATTATGTGTTTATTAGTATATTACAGGTATAGATTATTCATGAACAGTGATTAAGAAGAACAAGAGTACGTAGTTGTACAGGAAGATAAGTATAAGGTAACATGGCGTACTGGGAGGACTAAAAGTAAGCGCATCAATTCTGTGGTCAGAAGGCAAAAGTTCTTAAATCATAAATCTTAGTTTTGAGGAAACAAGAGTTAAATTATTGAGTCGTCTATATTTCCCAATGCCGAGCTACACTATGTTTTCAAAAGTAACCGGTCACGTCTAAAATGGTGTTGTGGTATGGTCGTCCCTTTTATAGAAGGGGCTTGCCCCTTGTTGTTTCGTGTGGCACTATCACGGCACAGGCAGTGATGCTTTTTAAACACCTTCTTGCTTCCCACTATTCGGTGAGCAATTCCGGGAGGGCGATTGCATCTTTCAACACGATCGAGCACCTGTTCACACTGCACTGCATATGGCGGAGCGGTAACACAACAATAACATCCCTGTAATGGACTGGCCTCACAAAGTCCTGACTTGAATCCTATCAAACATCTTTGGGATGTTTTGGAACGTCGACTTCGTGCCAGACCTTACCGGCCTACATCGATATCTCTCCTCAGTGCTGCAATCCGTGAAGGATGGGCTGAAATTTCCCAAGAAACCTTCCAGCACCTGATTGAAAGTATTCCTGCGAGAGTGGAAGCTGTCATCAAGGCTAAGAGTGGGCAAACACCCTATTGAATTCCAGCATTATCGATGGAGTGCGCCACGAACTGGTAAGTCATTTTCAGCCACGTGCACAGCATACTTCTGATCACGTAGTGTATATATCCGAACTTTTTTTGCCGTTAAAAAGCGGCAACATTTGAATTCGGTAATTTTACTAAAACAAAATATAGAAACTTAACTTGTAGTTTCTTAACTCAATTTACCTTACTTGAGTTTACTTGAAATTGAGTACTTAACTCAATTTTGGCCGAAAAATTCGACTAAGAACCCGTTACCCCGTTACCGTTGGAGGCGGCGATGGTGTAACGGTTATCGTACTGGACTGTTTGTACCTAAGTTGGCGTGTTCAATACCGATCGAAGCCCGTGGATTTTTAAGGGGCGAAAAAATCCTTCGCAACGCATTCTTGCGGAGGGGAGTAAGCGGCTGTCCATGTTCGTCAGATTTACTTGCATGTAAGTCCTCAAGCGCTAATGATCGCTTGAGTAAATTCAAATCGCTGCTTTCTCGCCCAAGATAACAACCACCTCCCCTTTTTTTCCCCACTCCGGCTAGGTTGGGGTGGAAGGAGCGTGCGAAATTTCGTGGTCAGACGGAAGAGCAGGACTAATGGCTGAGTCTCGCCACGTAAAATAAGGCATTCAATTCAATTCAATTACCACAGTAATACTGACGTACGCAAGTTTTTAAGTCGATCTAGTCATTATACACTTTTCTCTCATTATCCTAGCTATTTCTATGCATTTCTAATATCCTTCTACAAATTTCTCGGATATTTATGTCATCTTACAAACAAGTTTTCGATATATCGATGCAGAATTATGGTGCATGCAAAGGCACTGTCATATTATTTCTACAGTCCTTCGATTTTAGCAGTCCGCGCATGAGTTCGTAAATATCTTCACCTTCTCAAAAACCATAGCTTCCCCTTGCGAGAATTTCACGTGCATAAAATGTTCGCTTCTTGAAATATTGAGAATTTGTATGCAATTTGTTGTTTATATTTTGAATCACCGACGTATCGCTTCAAACCTATTAATTCGTCAATGTCTTCATATCGGATAATAAATGACAAATATTACCGGCAACAAATAATATGACTGACAAACATAATAACGTCAATATTTATTATTCTTTGTACTTTGGATAATTTGGATATGTTTCATACCTTTTTTCACTTATGATATTCTTCACCATACAACAGACTATTCATTTGCATTTTAACTTGTCGCGTTGATACATTATCTTCTGACGCGAAATATTCACGAAAAATATGTAAGATTATATCTACTTCTTGCGTTGCCTACAATCCAGAATAAGCGCAAAGAAGACCGTTTTGTAAGAGCTTATTAATTCATCATTAATTCCATGCAATGAATCATTACAGAATTATCCATGCAAAATTGGATTGCGATCGTAAAATACGTTTATTTTTTACTTCCCAGTTTATCTCTCATTCTATTACAATTGTTGCAATGAATCTCCGTGGACTAATTGAGTCCACTGCCTCCCCTATCTTTACGGGAAGGAATAAAATGGCCCGAAGGAGAATTCGACTGCCCCCTGACCGCGTGGATCCAAACGTAAAGCCATAAATACCGAAAAGTTGTTCCATAAAGGCGGCCAAGGCAGCGGGGGCCTATTAATACCACCAGGAAAAACATTGGCCAGCGCCGTGGCAGGCCGCTGGAACAAAGCGGTGGGGCGTGCGCGGGCGGCCCCGGCGAACACAAACGCTGCGCCACGGGACCGCGCGCGCGCGGGCACTAGGCCGCGTCCATTAACCTTGGATTTCCACTGCTCAGCGAAAACGTTTCCTGTTATTGGCATGCGCAACCTAGAACAACGGAAGAGGGTGACTTTTTATTCACATACTGACTCGAGACATCGGCTGATTGGTTGATCAGTGTTTCCGGGCGCGTGAAGTGCTAAGGGCATTAGTCCTATAAACGCGCCCTATATCGCGGGAGGTAGCGCTGTTGCTAGCCCTGTTGGATAACAAGATCCGGTGCCGAACAATCTCGGCTTGCGGAATTTTCCCTCAACCAGGTATCTCCCACCACCGGGGCACCACCCGAGACAAGCTCTAAGCTCCCGACATGAGAGGTAATGTAGTGCATGTAGGTGTATGGAAGTAAGGGGTAAGGCTATGACAAGGGAGAGAAAGGAAAGATAACGCGCGGTCTGTGCCCTGTTTCTTAGGGATCAGAACAGCCAACCGCTAGAATTCTCCTCCAGACAACGGTTAAACTCTATCTGGTTACTTAGCTAGCGTGGAAAACCCTTCCACTGTAGGGACTTCAACCCCAGGCCCTCCCAGTCAGAGAGTTTGCAGAGCAGCGATATGAATCGCTGTAAACACATGTATTGTGCGACACCGGAACAGACATAATAGTTTACACTTTTGAAAATTTCCACCAAATATTATTATTACTCAAGGCTCTCTGAAAGCATGTAAGAGTTAATTGTGTATTAAAGGAAATGAATAATCACTAAAAATATATTCGTAAAATTATTACATAATATTTCCAAACTTAGTTACTTTTATTCGACAAGAGCTAAGCGAGCTAAGTTACTAAGCGACGGAAACTTTTGTATTTCCTACAAATTTGTACATTTATTTGAAAGGACGAGTGAGAAATGTTTCATGTCAGCAAATTTGATAATAGCATTCGTTCATTCAATATAGTAATATATCTTAATTTTATTTCATAACGTACGAAGTTGAAACAGTTTCTTAAGGCACGTTAGCAGCAAAAATGAAAGGTTTTACTGGATCTTGTTGCTACCAACGTCTCCTAGGTCAATAAAAATTTCTCAAACGCAGACATGGTGACCATTGGGACGTTCAGTTTTCTAATTCGTGTTATTTGGGCTTGCATTTGTTTCGTAATATCTTAGGCATTGCGCGGTTCGGAATAGGACTTCAAAAAATGTGGAATATGGAAATTTGGTCCAGAAGCCTCCTTGTTTATATTTCTCATGAAATAAATAGTTACGAATAATGTAAAACTTCTGCTTGAACTCATAAAATTGCCTTGTACCTGCTTTGAAAATTTCAGAGCCAAAATTCAGAAAATTTCAAGGCACACTGCCACACTACAATAAGATTTCCTTGTCATGGATAACGGTCATTGCCATTGCATCATCATGCCTCTGTCTTGTCGATTTGAGAAGCGTTTCTGAAGAGTATCAAAGATATAAATCGTATTACACTTATTGTCCGTCTGCTCTTTTTTTTTTTTGCTTTATTTATTCTGGTCGCATAAACTGCATGGTCATGAGCGACCTCTTTGTTTTACAAAGTATTAACAATATTTAAAGCAAATAATTATTTACAATTGGTATGAAAACACATACATTAAGTACAAATATTACAAAATGGAACACAAAAATTATAAATACAAATATTACAGAATGGTACAAATTTATTACATTAATAAGATTTTAAGATAATGGTATGATTTTAGATACCTAGTATTTAACTTGACAAGTTGTTTCTAGTAGTTTACAGGCATTTATGGAGGTTGAGTTCATTTTATTGCAAATATTTATGATTACTAGCGTCTCGTGTGTTAATCCACTTCCTATCCATTTCCCTATCCTTTCCATTAAGAAGGAACGTTGTTAATGAAACGTGTTTATTAGTTTATAAAACTTATACATGTAACTTCGTACTTACAGAATATCAAACAGAAATAAAAGCAATGCAATTGATGTTGGAAATAAATTTTCAATTAAGGTTCATTCAGTATTATGAATATATGTTCTGCGTACAATTCACACTTCCTAAAAGACATTTGAAGTAATTATTCAATTTTAATTGACAGATAACTTTTCGCACTCCTTTATAGTCACAAAAATTTTAGAAAATATTTTTACTCTTGAAGAAACTAAATAACGTTTTCCATGAGAAAATACAGGATCGGACAAGTACTGCCCTACTATTTGCAATATTATTTAACTTTCCTGGATTTTTTAAGAGGAACAGAGGGGGTTTTGGAGATACAGGGCGCCAGCTTGCGGGGTTGCGAAAATTGTATACTACAAAGTGTTGGATTACTTTCTGTGCTCTAACGTACCTCAAAATAAGCTATTCTGCGACATAAAATAATAAAACTAATATAACATTTGTTACCATTACAAACAATTCAGTAGGCTTAGACTTCACTTCAGTACAAGGAAAAGTTGTTCAAATGATGTTTACGTATTGAATACCTGAGTGAACCGACAACTTAAGTTTAATACCAAACTGTCTATTATTTACAATATGATTTTGCATTTGGGATTTTGATATACAGACTTCAAGATACCCTAACATTTAAATCGTGCGTCTGTATTATGATCGTTGGCACTTGTGGAGTGACTTGCATTATTCTTTCTATAATTTTAAATTGGGTTGCTTTAATACATTAATTCACATAGTATTGTATGCTACGTTTTGATTTTTTGTCCATTTATTTCAAGCTATTTTACTTTAGTTAATAATAGACAAGTTTTCCCCTACTACCTCCGTATACCCGTGCGAGAACTCTCGCATGTTAAACCCCACGCTCTTACCTATCCTTCTATTTCCATTCTAAGAGGGAAAGTTGTTAAAGAAAATTGTTTATATATTTACATAAAGGGAACTTCCATACACTAACACAATATCAAAAATAAAAAACAATACAACTGACGCTGAAAAGAAATTTCCAATAAAGGTTAATTCAGTATTATCGTGAGATTTCTTAGAACAATTCACAACACTTCCTTAAATATATTTTAAGTAATTATTCAATATTCTTTGCGAGGTAGCTTCTCGCTTTTCGCGATAAAAAAAACACACGTCACAAAAATATGAAAAATCTCTTACTCCAGCGAAAGCTTCGTGGCCTAACACGCTGACTTGTAAGTTTCTCCGAATTTCTGCTGATAACGAAAATATTGGTACAGGTAAAACACAAATCAAACCTAACAAGACACATCTTCACTCTTCACTGTACTCCCACAACTCTCCACAATTAGGTACACCGCATTTGTAGACCTCGGCAAAACGTTAAATCGGAACTCTTCACAACAAGAAACAATCTTCATCGGTATCAAGCAACTAATAAGAGTATGTATAGTTGTTGCGAGAGCGAATCTTTAATTAATAATTATGCAAATATCCTCTGCTCACACCACGGTGAACACAGAAAGTGTAAATAGTATAAGAATGAGGAATCTAAGACTTCTTAGAGTGATGTCACAAAGGTGGCCACCATCACCAAGAGGTGAAATAAAAGTGTCATTAGTAGTATCGATAAGTAGCGAACCAGGAAAACTTCAATAGAATGTCCAAGAATATCTCACTCTGTAGATTACGGTGTGATGAACGTTTCTTTGAGGCCTCAGAAGTTTAGTTTTTAAGTCCCTAGAACGCTTGGTTTAGGAGTTATTTAACGATATAGCTGACTGAGTGCTGAGGTTTCATTTGACATGAATATTTAGATGTGTTTATATAAACAAATATTTCAGTCAAAGTTCAGTTCGTCACGTCTCCGTGAAATTCTGTCTTTAGAGAGCTTGTTTATAAATATCGGTTGCGTGTGAGAGCGGCAAAAGGTATGCATACTACTGAAATAATGTAGGAGTCGATGCTCAAATAATTGAAAAAGTTATCCCCAGCTTCATTGGCTAAGACAATGAAACAATTGCGCCCAGAAAAATTCTCCACGAGTGAAATCGGTCGCATAATTTGTCCTTAATAGCTCTAGAACAGAAACCGACTTTCTCTGATAATATAAATTTTCTTGACCAATGGCCTACCTTCCCTCTCCTGGCACAATAAACACAGGAAGGTGAAAGCTCGCATCGAGTACTGATGACATTCCAAAAGAATATTCGTTGGCACTATTAAAAACTAATTGCTGTTGAAGGCAAGAACTTCTGTTCTGTATTCCTTCAAAAAAATCTAAAGAATTCGTCGAAGCAGGTCCAGATCCTTCACACCTGAACTCCTGAAAAAGAACGCAAATTATTGAGAAAGTTGCGAAGGCATGACTGATTTCATACAATCTTGAGACCAATTTCCTAAGATTTTCCTGAGATTTTTCATACAATCTTGAGACCAATTTCCTAACTAAACCCGAACTCTAATCATGTTTCTTCAAGCCATCGGTCAAGAAACACTGCGCGGATATTGTCTTCGGAGTTTAATACTTACATAGAGAGTATTTCAAGTGTGTCCGATACAATGGTTTTATAAATATGAAATGGATTGTTGGTGTTGGGATTCGGGTAGCAGAACGAAGTTGGTTTGCAAATCACAGCATTCTATTTGCTAAAGAGAATTCTATTTGCATTCCTGTTTGCTAAATAATAAGTGGCTTAGATATATATACCATGACAGCTTCAAAATGAATAATAAATTTATATTTTACTTTCATAATTTTAAATGGTTCTTTGTATAAACGTTTGAGATTAGAGAAGATAGTTTCCCAATCTGAAATGCAAAGATCCTGTAGATCGTATGATAAACGTAAAATGATATTTTTCACCCCAGACAAGTTATCATTCAATAAAACTAGTCATTTATTTTTACTAAAATAGGCATGAAAAAAGGCATTTATTTCGCCGAAATTGTGTGTGGGGGGGGTAAAATCACTTAAACATTGAAAATCAATAATGAAAAGTAATTATTGTAAAAAATAATATCTAAAATGGTTCACGTCTTTATTCTATCTGTAAAGTTTACATTAGCACTTACGTGTATGAAAACTGCCTTTTCTTTGTAATCTTGGTTGCATATGACCATTCAGTACGAACTTATTTTATTCACGACTGTTTTTACGAAATACTATTGTGGAAGCCCCTTTGAATTTTGAAATGGTAGCAATGAAAAAGGAATTTTATATTTCGTTCTTCGCACTTGTATAATCAGAAGCGAAGAGAGAACAAGAAAGAACTGAGAAGGGTATATCATGTTTCAGATAGCTCTGTCCTCAAAAGGGAACCTGACCATTAACAAACACAGGATGAGATTTCTCGTGAGCCACCACTGTCAGCATCAATGCAAAATATCAAAACGCCTTCAATGGTATCATCTTCCTTTCCCTTAACACAACCTGACACTGGAGCCTTCGCGCCCTCAGAAGGACAGTGTTCGTCCGTGTCTTCAAGCTGGCCAGGTTTGCAAATATGTTTCCATCTCGATACAGATCGGTGCTAGGAGGGGAAAAAGGAAAATAATGGCGAAAGGGCATAAAAGGCAAAAATAAGGTAAAATGCCAAAAACATGCATCAGAAGCTGAAATACGCAAAAAAACTATTACATCTCCAGAAGTACAATTAAGTGATTCCTTTTGTTTAAAGTCATAAAATAGTAACAATAACAAAAACCCATTTTGCCAAACTCCCTGGGTCTAGTAATAATAACTGAAGAAATTTAAAGAAAAGTTTACAATTATATACGTAAAATTGGATTAAGGCGTATGAAGAATATAACATAGCTAATTTTGAATGTTTTTTGTCAAACATAAAACATAAAGTTGTAAACCCTTGTGACTTTTTTCACGTTATGAAATTATATTCTTTACGTTAAAATATAATATATTGAATATAGTTTCAATAACATACTAGTTTTCAAATTAACAGACAGCCAAAAGTGTGCTTTAATCATCTATGTCTATCTTCCCAAACAATATCATGGAGTTTAAGTGCAAGAGAAGCATGTATATGACACATGGAGCAACTGTATCATCCGGTAAGCCCTATATATATATATATATATATTGTTTTTCACAATCTCTAAATATTTTCTCTAATTTCCACCAATTAGAGGTAAGGATGCATAAAAAAGGAAAGGTATTATTTTTTACAAATATTAATGTTTTATGTGCAGTTTTGAAACAACTGGAACAATTTAAAAGAATAAAATTTTATGAAAAACGGCAAAAAAGGGGCGAAAATAGGACAAGGAAGAAGTAGGTAAGATCGCTCGCTGTTCGTGGCTTGATTGTTAAGGTCCTGCTTCGACATTCGCGTGGTGTTGATCGGAGAAACCACGCGAAACTACCGATAAAAGCAGCCGGCCGCTAGAATTCTCTTCCAGATAGCGACTTAATTCGACTAACCTAGTGTCGAAAATCCTATCACCGTCGGGACTCGAATCTAGAGACACTGGTGTGACATCAAATATTGCCCTGTACCACCTTTCCTGGTTTTGAGCAAGTGAGCTAAACATATTTATTTATATGCGAACGAAGGAATTAGCGGAATTAAAGCGTTCAAGAAGTTGTATCAATATTTATATCTGACTGATCAAAATCATTTTTATATATTATTATTTAAATCTTTATTGAGTTTTTTTTTTGCCAGATTCCTTGCACATGGAGCCGCAAATGAAGAAAAGAAACAAATCTCTTACATTGAAGCATATAAAGTGTGTAAATGAGAGTTAAAATATGGGAGTTAGTGTGACTGTTAAACAACTTTAAAGCGTCACTCAGATTTCTTATATTTGAAAACAACATCCTTATTAAGAATATACGTTCCTCTACTTTTCATTTTCCTTACTTCCCTTCCTTTGGTCGAATACAATGGGAATTGTTTTTGGTCTATCCGTATTACCATAATTCGCCATCATGCTTCAAAAGGCGTGTACTCATGCTTGCTCGGGGCAACGCCCGCCCGCATTCCTAGTAACGAGCTCTCATTTCCACTTCGCATTAGCTTAGATCTCTGACCTTGTTCTTTTTTATTTTCTGCATATCAAAAGGACGGCTGTTCTACATGTGTACACGAGTACATCAATATATACCCCAATAAGAAAAAATGTGAAAACATTTATAATCTCTATAGAAAACATATGTCAGCTAAATACTGGAGAAATCTTCGAAATGTGAATAAGTACTCTACCATTTCAGTGATCACTCGCTCGTATAAACAACCTTTTCATTTTCATGGATATAATTTACAAAAGATTTAAGGCACCATTTAAATGATGTGATTTCGCTACATGCTTTGAGGAGCGATGATTTATCTGTATTCTTCGACTTTTTCCGCCAAAATCGAACCTGTATCTTGCCTATTGCAAACCGTTCTTATCAGATCGCCTGCTTTTTCCCCGTGTGTTTGATCATGGTTGTGATACTAAAATAGTGATTTAAAAGGCACTAATTTTACAGTCTATATTTTACTGACTTCTCTACAATTATCTCTATCAGTTATCTAAAAATTAACTGTAGTTCTAATTTTTACAAATTTCATATTTAATTTAATTAAAATAAAATTAAGCTTCGGTCCAAAGGGTCGCGAATTCGAGTTCCCCCTAGGGCATGGTTGTGTGGCTCTTGCTTTCCATGTATGTGTTGTTGAGGAGGGCCTCGCATTCTGCTGACCCCAAATCAGAGGAACCCGCAAGTGTGTTGGTGTCAAGTGTGTGGTCGAACACGCGTCCCATCTGGACGTAAACGTTAACCATCTGTCGGCTGGATAAAAGACCAAGAAAAAATTAAAGACATTTTATTTTTATAATTGTATTTTTTCAAACTCCTCATATTTCAAAACAAGGTTAAAGATAGAGTATTGTTGAATGTTATTAAATTCTTGAGAAAATATTTAAAATGGTGGGGGGCTGGAACATTCTCTCTCATTTTAAATAATCATGTTCACACAGTAACTATACTACGAAATATTATACCCTTTCGAATTTTAAGAATGATTACAAGAATCGAGTAGTTTGTTGAAAAATTGTTGCCACTTGAACTATAAATATCCATGCTTCTGTAACATTATTTTATTTAAAATGCTCTAACTATCGCACAATAATCATACTGAGGATTGACCTTTATCCATTTCTGGCGATCTCTTTCTTTCTAAAATTTTGCATTAAAGCAACGTAATTATACAACCCAAATATAACGAATTTGTATTTTAAAAACTGAAGAACAAGCAGACTTCTATACGATTCGTCTTGTTCACTGCACAATAATATTAGATTAGTTATTTATGATATGAGTGGTAAAAGTAACGTTTTATTTTGCTAGTAGGGAAGGTTGTGATATGAGGTCGATAGGCAGATTGGCTCAATTCTATGAGCAAAATGAAGTTACTTTTACCACGTGTTACATACACTACTTTTTAGGCAGCCTTAATGATTTTCCTTACACTTTAATTCAAGACTTTTAGATTACATATTCATGCGGGAAAGACATAGAAAACTTTGCCCGAGATTTGTATCGGATTTGGTTGGAACCTTTGAAGGAATGACATTAACGAGTTTCCATTTCAGCTCGATACTATTCTTTCATTTTTGAAGGATTTTTTATCGTAATCTTACCAATTTATTAAAGACATATTAGTTTGTAATAGCGTATTTAACTCGAAAATCAATTCCTCGTTGTTAGGAGAGTATAATCTCGATGCATCTATGTGACGTGTTTTGTAGGGACACCCCTTGCGGGGGAAGGCTTACGGAGGGGGAGGTTTACGCGACAGTGCGGTCGATCAACAATTTGTCACCGGCTGCGCATAGACGGGCAGCGCCGTCCATCACTTGTTGATGGAGCAATACGCGCAAATGGGCCATATGCTCGCCTGGCACCGCTCGGCACCCGGCAAATGTTTTGTGAGGGGGTGGACAGTTCAATGTCAAAAACAAATCAGCCGCTCACAGCCCAGCGTGACGGGACAAATAGGACGAGTTCACATTGCGGTCTCTTCTCATTGTGATTCGACAAAATATGCTACTAAATAAATACTGTTTTTAGACATATACTAGTAAAATTGGTTATTTACAGGGCAGGCACAGCGTGCTAAATGTTCAAGTTTTAGCACAAGTGTTCAAAGTAAGACGATATTAAAATATTCGGGTAAAACTGTGAATGCAACAAAGAAAACAAAATACTTTCGTCCGATTCAGATCTGACTCCATACGTTTTAAACAATAGTTTACTAGTACTTCATGAACGGATGTTGTTTGGAATTATGAACGGAGAAAGTGTTACTATTTATTTGCTTTATTTAGTGTATCGCAATAAATAACAAAGAAAAATATTACTTCCAGAAAAAACATTCTAGCATATCATAACTATAGAAAGTTTGAAATGGGGTTACCAACTCGTAATAAACAAATACGTCATATTTTCATTCAGAAATCACAATATAAGATTATAAACCCAAAATGGGCACGTTTGTACACATTTTCTTGTAATTTACACGTGTAACATGGAATGTGTTGGGCGTATTTCTGAAAATCAAATCATAGCTAATGGTGCTACATAATGGCACAGACTTTCCCGCATTAGTGTTCTACTTCTTTCTCTGGGCTAGCTACTCGGAATTACCACAGACTTTTGCCAACTGCCAACTATCGCCGCACAAACTACATTTTTGACATTTTCTTAATTTTTTGGATTCCTAATAGAAGAACCGAAATATTATTTTAATAATGTTAAAGAGCAGTATGGCCTCATCCAAAATGGCAATTTTCCTTGAAAAATTTGGAGCTTTTTTTTAAAGCTGGCGTTTAAGCGCTTCAGAAAATTTGAAATTTGAAGCTATTTTTCACAGAAAATTTTGAGTTTTCAAAAAAATGCTTTAGAAGTAATTTGAAACCCATTAATTCACAAATACAATAGTGTTTACAAATTGCTGATAATGTGCATAATAAAGGCGTGAGAGATCTTTCAAAAAACATTTGTTTAACGTTTGAAAAAACAAAAAAAATACGCAAAATCAGATTAACGTCATACAGATTATAGTCATAAAGATTGCAGGTCATAAAGATTGCAATTAACACTATCTATTCAAAAATTTGAAGAAACAATTTGGAGCCATTTTTCAGAAAATGTGAAGTTGTGTGCTAGTTTTCACTGAAATAATAGTTTTTGAGAAACCTTATATAACCTTATTAAAAGCACATGTACTCATAAATAAAGTTATGTAAACAAATTGCCGCTAATAAAAAAATTAACGACATGAGAGACAAGTCAAAAATTTAAATCATTGTAATTTAAAAAAACAAAAGAAAAGAGCAATATGGTTTCTATGTCATCTTATAGACTACATTTAGCAATATCTCAGTTTAAAGAAAAACAAGAAGCGGTTTTTGACAAAATGTTGTGTTTATAATTTTTTTATAATTGCAAATATTGCTAGTGAAAACTACAAAAAAATTAGTACCTGGCCTTAATGAGAGTATTCACTATGGAGAACCAATTGTATTTGTGGCAACATTTTCTATCTTTAATTTTGTAGTTGTAGGAACACAACGAAAAAATTCATACTTTTGCAATTTTCGAAAATTCTGGGTTTACCGTGAAAATAGGACCGTTTATAAACGTATGTTACTCTATTCTTACAAGAAATTTAAAGAAAAAAATTGGAGTTGTTTTCGAGAAACTTTTTATATGATCAAAGGACGTCATGTTAAGTACCCCAAATTTCGAAGAATGTTTTTCAAAACTTTAGAGTTGAACCAGATGAACAGGGGTTTTATTAATTTGGAAAAAATCTACGAGTGGTTTAGGCGCTAGTTGTGTTCACAGACGGACAGACAGATGGACAGACGGACGGACAGAAAAACGGACAGAAAGACGGACAGAAAGATGAACAGACGGACGTTTTGAAAAAAAATACTTTTTCGGTGTCAGGTGACACCAAAAACGTGTATTTTCGTTGAAATCTGAAAATCGATTTTCATCAGCATGTACTGTACACGTTGTAAACTGTTTTAAAAGAGTTTCATGTACATTTTTTTCACACTCAATTCGTTTATTCCCAGCTGTGTTTAAATATGATCTTTCAGTATTTGGCTTTGTGTTTACCAATGAATCGTAGTAGCTGATAATGTTATACTCCTGTTCATAAGTTCCAAACACCTAATGGCCTTGTGTGTTACCTCCATACGGGATATGAATTGGTCTTATATCTATTTCAAAATTATAATCGCTGTAACATATACTTGCCAGTTTCTGTGCTAATAGTTAAATTTTAGTACAGCTACATTTTTACGTTTTTTTGGTAATATGCCCAAAAATGCACATAGCACATTTGCATTAGCACGAATGCTCAATGCAAAAATGCAAATCATTCCCAATTAGTTCCGAAAATTATATCGCAAAATCTTGTTCAACTACAGTTTATTCTTCCCCGGATTTCCTTAAAGCTTATACATTTTTCTCTCCTAATTCTTGAGGAGATTAAAACTTTACAAACCCAGTGAAATTTGTGTTCTCTTCTACTTCTGCAATTGTCCTATTAATCGTTTTGTATGCGAATCTAGCGTTGCATGCTAATCTAACTTTAAATGATGACTTTTTTGTATGTTTATGTCAATAATGTGTTAGTTAATTTAAATAAGAATAAGTTGTGGGTCACACTCATTTGAAAATCGGTATTTGCACACCTGTGTAAGAACGAAAAAATGCACGAAAAAATGCACGAAAAAATGCGAAATCGAACATAACGTTTATTCATTCTCTAGCATTACTCACAGTTTTGTTTTTTCCACTCAAAATTCTTCAAGTTCAATAAGTTCCGAGACAATACTGTTCGTAGGTATTCGCAAATTTATTTTTTTAAATACGATAACAATTCGACTCTAAATTGAAATCAAACTGCAACGCGATTTACTTGGGAATTCAATTGTTTACTTAAAGATGTCAACATCAGTGTTGCCAACGTCGTGAAAGAAAATGATGGTGTATTAATCAAAAAATGCTTTTGTGTTCTGGTATTTAATCAACTCCACCTACATAGATCGATTTAGGAGGCGTTGGCTTAATTCGTGGCATTACCACTAAGATCGCAGCGCCAAAATACGAAAAAAACACGTTTTTAGACATTTCTTTAAGTCTGCTAGCGATATCCAAAAGCAAATAATCAATTCCCCATCAGGAGACTGAGACGCTTCGAATGACACCTTATACGTCTCGACTGGTGGAAGTGGTCTAGACGCCAGTGACGGAATGGCAAAATCACACATCTGCACATCGGCACGTCCACACACTCCGAGTTTTACTGAAATACTGTATAGTGATACGAATACAAATCTCGTATACGTACGTACAAGGGAAAGTAAAAAATTTCATTAATATCATTAAAATAAAATTATTTCCAATTAAGAAAACGTAGAAAAGAGTACAGCATATGTAAAACTGAACATAAATTGAGAAATGTGAATACTTTTATTTAGTAAAACAGTGGTGCTACAAAATGGCACAGACTTTCTCGTAATAGTTTCCCGTGTTCGATTCCCGACCTGGGCAAAATTATGACTCCTTACAAATATCCCAGTATATATTGCCGTGTGAAGATGAGAAAGCCCACCGTATAGTTATGAAGACCAGTGTATAAGGTGGAGGGCTGTGTTCAATATAACCACTGGTCGACCAAGACCCGTATCAGGCTGTCGAGCCAAGGGAGAGGACAGGACTAATTAATAAGCTGAAATATGAGTTATTGTAATCCACAGATAGTGATATTTTGTCTTCTGCTTGGGACATGGCGAAAACCTTCGTACGGGATGATCTCGTCGTTTTCATTGGTAGAGCTCAGTCCACACTCAGACGTAACACAAACTCCTTTAGCTACGCTATTCGTCAACAACGGTTTATGGGCAAAATTATACACCAATGAAATTATACACTAATTAATAAAAATAACATTCTTATACATTGTTTTGATTTCATTGCGACGTCGTCGTGATATACTAAGAAAACACACGCTGAGTTGTTATTTATAAAAAGGCGACGGTTTGAAATGGTCAGGTCGAAAAGCAATATACAGTCGACTCCGGATATAGTAAACTTCTGGCGCCTAACATTATTGGTTCACTCTATCATAGATTCAAGATATCCGATGATGCCAGAATTAAATAGAATTTCTCCACAATGATTAATTTGATTAATATAGAGATACAGCTAAATAAAATAGCGCCTACTGAAAATTTCAATATATTTATTTGGCATTAAAAAGCAATAACTTTCAATTGTTTGCTTCCTATATTTTTAATTAGTAATGTCTCTAGATACTTCTCCTGAGTCCGTGGTCCCTTCACACATGATTCTGCATTGTCCACTGTCTCTAACTATCGCAGTCTAGATACCCTTCAACGTCTCTTGCACTGTTGGAACACCACGCCAACTAACTCTCCGAAGGTCCTTTTACTCGTCCTGCAGTTGTAACATACTAGAGCATTTCGGTAGCGACAGGGTGGAAGGGCTAATGACACTGATCGCTGAATGAAATATTCTGGGTCCGCTACTTCCACCTCAGGGGAGACTTCTTGAATTATACATTTATAAGCTTTGGCAAACGAGATTTTTTCCGAGCTGCAAAGTGATGGAGTTTGTGACACTGAGGCGATATACTTTTTGTCCAAGAGGGAATTATTTTCCAGAACGTATATTTTACATTCACTATAGCCGAGGTTCAGAGTTCAATATAACCGAATTGTCTTCTGCCTTTTGTAAGTGAAATGAGACCAGCTCGCTATAACGGAGATTTCACTATATCCGAGCTCACTACAAACCAGAGTCGAATTCATCTTTGAAAAACACAAAGAACGTGTATTTTTCCTTCATTCTCTGTTACAACGAAACGTTACGATTATTTATTATGATAATTTTTGTCTTGTATAATTAATGGTGTTCCCGTGTCTGTAACTTCCATTTGCAATTGTAGTAATTAATCGCAACGACATACGCCAGCTACACAGAAAATTAGAGCCACCTAAACTAATTAAAATAATTTATATGAAATTCTATAAAACTATTGACAACATTAATAGATATATTATGTAATAATTTAGAATATTTTTCATTCATCATCAAGTATTCATCTTCATCTGTTTTGTCAAAAAAGTTTCAATATTATCTCTGCTTAAAACATTGACTTTTTGGGACTATATCCTCGAAACTTTATTTCACGAAACGCTACGAGTTTCGTACAATTGCTAATGTCAATATTCTCTTTAATAATAAGGCATGCCTTTACCATAGAATACTTGTATTGAGGTCCACAGTAGACTATTTACACTTCTTGACAAAATATGCCAACATGACATTTTCAGTGGCATTTAATTTGTATTACTTGTACACCAACCTTTAAATTTCTTATATGATATATCGTATCAGCAAAACACTGAAGTTCACACATGTCAATTATTAATCACGCATACGTCACGTTACTATGGTATTCCAAAAGACGTCTTGTTCACGTATCACAAATTATGTGGTTTAATCCCACTTTTTACTGCGATTCTTACAAAAATAGTGTGGTCGTGGAAAAAAACAGTATACCTTTCAGGAGAGAATGCATAATTTTCTCCTTCGGTGTAATTGTAGCATTCGATTAAAGTCATCCGGATTGAAACACACACCTCGTAAAAAATGATACATTTCTCTTTCGATGCATAATCTACTATTACAAAATTTGGTTTAATACAATCCGCAATTCATCATGGTATTGTGGATCATCGCGAGGGGGCACAGTAGAGTGGAAAGAAGCAGGCCGTGGCGTGGAAAAAATGTTAATAAAATTACTTTTACTAGAAATCACATTCATTCATTATCCTGACTAAAAGGGGTTTGTGGAAAATAAGTACCCAGCTTACTTCAGTTGTTAAATAAACAAGAACTGTCCACTCTTCTGTATCAGTGCCCTATAGACTCCCAGGTGGCCATGTATGTTATTGGAAGTGTTCAGAAATAGTTCCATTTATTTTTCCAGTTTTCTCTCTTAAGTGTTCCCTGCGGCAAAAAATAATTGTTGCTAGATGAAAATAAAGAATTTTCTTCAATAGTGCTTACAGCCCCTGAGTGTAAGAACGTAACACTTAAACATTTCAAGTGTTAAGAGTACCCAGATTACTTTGTTTTTTATTGATTGGCCATATTAACTTTTAAATTATTAGTGTTCTAAGTAATCAATGCTCTAGATTCACTCAGAACATTAATAATAATAAATTAACACTTCTTACTACATATATTTCAACAAATGGATATACAACATCAGCCAATAAAGAAAAGTCAAGTAATGCACCATTACCACATCAATAATTCGATATAAGCAATTAAAAATCACGTGACCTCGCAGAAACTAGTCAATTAATTCAAATATCAAACAATACTTTAAACAATACAGAAATTATTAAAGAACTTTTATGGACTGTCATATTGATTACACACCTACTCATCAATACAGATGCAGCAGGAACATCTTCCACAAATATAAAATCTTCAATCTACAGCATTTAGTTCATTTCAACCGCAACCTCAAAATAAAATTAATCAATTTTATTATTTTATCTATTACTAGTTACAACAATTACATTAATCAAATTCATCAGTTATACCTCTCAACATTCTATACCTTCTCACAAAACAGCAAGGTTGTTTAAAGAAACCAATATTCCAACTAAAAGACGGAAATCCTCCAAAAATCAAGACAAAATCTACAATATAGTTTTTTTCACGATATGATGTATTAAATTTAAAAGAAGAAAATAATAGTGAATCGGAATCGTCGAAAATACAAATTTCCCCCTTTACTGTCACTGAAAAACTACTCATTATTAGTTCAAGATAATACCAGAACAACACCTCTCAGATTAAGATCTACAACGGGCTCTCGGATCCATTCCCAGTCAGCAAAGATCTTCGTCAGAGTTGCTGTCTTTCCTCAACACTGTTTAATATACATCTGCATCAAATTTTACAGCAGGGTATAAGACTTTTACAACTGTCTATAAGGCTTTTTCTGCCAAAAAATCGTCGTTTTCCGCCGATCGATTACATAACTTACTCTTCTTACGAAGAATTCGTAAGGCGAGAAATTAATAATATGAAAAATAGCTCAGGCCCCTGATTTGTTCCTAATCATTAGGGGGCGGATTCTAACCAGAAAGTATCTATCTTTAACTATCCCGAAATCTGCCGAAACGCCGATGGCGCTGACAGGCATCACAGGAACCTTCGATTACGTACTCACAATGTATGATATTACAACTTCTGAGCGAAGAAATCGAATCGGCTACCAGGTATAGGCACTGAGGAATTCTGTGCAGAACATTTGTCCATATTATTATTACATATATAATTATCGTACATGTCATTTGAAGTAAGTACCGTTAAAATTATATTGAAATCGAGGAAATCAGCAAAAAATGTATTAAAAATACCATTAAAGGGTAAAAAATACCTATTATTCAAATACGACGAAAAATAGAAAGAAAATAACTTATAAAAGTGAGTTATTTCCTTTTGTCATAATATATAATGAATTTCTAGTCTAAATGGCATTTTTCTCAAGTGAAAAGGAAAAAAATGACATTTCATTGAAATCCGTTCAGGTTTAATCATCAAATACATTATCAACTAACTTTAGAAAAAATTGAAGATCTAATGAAAACGCAAAATATTATTTTTAGTTCTCTTGGGACTTTTTCTGAAAAAGCATTTAAATCACAATTTCATAACAAATTTTCTCCCAGAATTAAATACAGATTTCCAAAAGATTTAATATTTAAAAATTAATCATATATATTAAATCAAAATTTTAAAATCAATTTAAAATAGATAACTTTTCATCGTTCATTTTCTATTTTATTTATTAAACTGTTTGAGTCCAAAATGCTTGTCTTTTGTGAATGTTGTGCCCCTATCTTCAGGGAGAATTAAATGAGAGTGACAACCTAAAAAAAACTGAAAAGCAAACATGCTAAAAAAGGGCCCCATAATAGAAGTTTTTATTTTAAAAAATCTCCATTACATGACTTTCTATATACTACGTAAGAATGTAAGTAAAATAACTACAAAAAGTAAAAAGCATTCAGTAAACTATTCTGATTTCCCAGGATCGTATGGTTTAATTCAGTTCACGTTTGTTTTAGACGTCACAACAATCCTGATGCCAGAAAGGGCGTACATCCGGTAGGGCGGGCCAAGGAGGGTGCGGATGCGTGGCCTCGTCGCATGTGCCACCGGCAGCGGCCTTCGGCCAGGCGCGTTCCCCGACGGTCGGAGGGCGGCGTCCCAGGCACTCTGTCCCACTCCGTAGCCTGCACCACTGGCAAGAATGCCACAGTTCACCCCAAATTTGAAATTTTGAAAATTTGTATAGCCGGCCATTTGAGTACCTTTTGGAAAAAATTTGCCAGTTTTAATTTTAAAAAGTTATCGAGAAAAACATTTTATGGTGAACTATACACTCCTACATAATTCTCTGTTTTTTTCTTATAAATGTTAAGTTAACGAAATTTGAAGCGCGCATTCGTTTGACCATCTTCTACCATCCTTAAGCATGAGTTGGATTATCATTTATTGTGTTTTGGATAGTAGATAGGTCCGAATGACTGTTATTCCAAAAACGAAATACGTGAAGTTGACTTCCCAACAACTGAAAAATGAAATTTTGTAAATTCTCATTTCCCCCCCCCCTGAACTCCTCAATCTTTAGAAAATGTTTAACCAGGCCTGCTTAAAATTTATCATAAAGAAATTAAAAATAGAAATTTCTAAATTTTTATTTGCCCTCGTGTCTCTTTTGAAAACTTTCGCCAACACTTTTACCACCCATCATTCAAGGGAGCAACCCAACTCTCCCTCTTTTTTAAAGTCGCCAAATGAATAGCAATAAATTAATGGATCTGTTTAACATTCAAAATACACTTATTTGTCCCTAACTTGCCCAGCATTCATATCATTTTACCGCCCATAGATCGTGTTTGATTGAAACGATTTTTTCCCGTATTTCAACAATCTCTTTTGGAAATGCTTTTCACTCTCCCCCGTGCGGACGCGTGCGCTGCCCAGCAAGCTTGCCTCCGCCCCGCCTGTTCCGCGTCACGCTGATAATCGCAGGCGCCTCTGCGGCCTCCGCCTCCGCCCTGGCCCCGCCCGCGCAGCGCAGTGCCAAACACTCGCGCCGGCTTATCTGGCCCCCGTGGGCCCGGGGGGGGGGACGAGGGCGGAGCGAAGGGCCCCGCGCCCTCCCGGCCCTGGGCGAAATCAAAGGCACGCCGCCACAGCGCCGCCGTCTGCGCCAGCTGAAGGGGCGGACGCGCGCCTACCAAGATAACGCATCACTGGCAAAATATAGCTTGGCAGCGCGGCCGCATGGGCGGTGGCGAGGCGACGTTGGCGGCGGTGGCCAGAGCAATAGCGATGCAGGCGGTGGTGGAGGTGTGGTGGTGATGGTAACGGCGGCAGCGGCGAAGGTGGTGGCGGCGATGGCGATGTTGGTGGTGGTGGTGTTATGTATGGTGGGGGTGTCAACGTTGGTGACAGTGGTGGTAGTGATGATAGCGATTGTGGTGGTGCTGGTGGTGGAGATGGTGGTGGTGGCAAAAGTGGTGGTGGCGTTGGTGGCGTTGGGGTTGGTTGCGGTGAGAACGGCGACAGGGACAATATTGTCCGTGGGGGTGGTGATGATGATGGTTGTGGTGGTGGTGATGATTGTATGATTGTTGTGGTGGCAGTGTTGGTATGGCTGGTTGCGGAGAGAACGGCACTTCGGCAGGTGATTGTGGTTATACTAGAGGAGGTGATAAGTGGTTGTGGGGGTGGGGGCGCTGGTGATGATAGTAATGACTTCGGCGGGGGAAGTTGGAACATGGCAACTGTCCGCGAGGCATTTCTGTCAGTGCAACTTGTCTTTGGTATAGTGGGGCGACGGAGGCTCCAAAGAGGGAAAGTACGACAGTGGCCGTTGTGAAACAGAAAGCAATCTAAGAAATATGTTATGAAATATAACGGGGTAATGTCCATTAAAAAATAGAAAATATAAATGACAGTGACAATAACAATGGTCGGACGAACATATTTAGAGGAGGAGCTAATTTTCTTTAAACCTAGCAACACACACGACTCACAGGGTATGCATTTCATTGGCTTCATTTCGCCATGTGAAAACAACAGCGGCATTGAAGTTTCTACTTTTACAAATACACTCACATTGCTGTCACAACCCATTCGCTACATGTGACGTCGACATTTGGGGGGACGAACAGTTCGGCGTCAAATGCGGCTGCGAAGACGCTGGCATGCCCCGGCCCGGTGCCCTCGTCGTCAACGCAACGTAGGCGTTTGCCTGAGTTCTGCGACCCGCGTTGTCAGTTGGCGCTGTGTGCATAGTGCTGTTTGAGCACGCATTCCAACGTTCTTGCGAATGATTTCACATATTCCGCTGTCCTTGCTGCCTTTGTCTTTCCAAGATGCGCCCCAACGCTCATATTTGGACTTGAAAAGGATGTATCTGAGGTACACAACAAACAGTTTCTAGAGACAATGTTCATTCGACTTTAGTTATTGAATATTTATATATATATATATATATATATATATATATATATATATATATATATATATAATCATATTTATCACACGAGAGATCGAACAAAAACATTCTGGACATTAGTGGCTAATAATAGATGTAATCATAATAAACGTAATCACAATGATGATGATAATAATAATAATAATAATAATAATAGTAATAATAATATTCATAATAATAATAATAGTGATGAACAAGGAGGGAAAAAAGAAGAAAAGGGAAAGGAAGAAGCATCAGAAATCATATTTAGTAAAATCACACACCAGAGTTATTTGCGACGCATGCTCTTTGTCGATCTAATCGGTTTGTGTACATGATTCTACTCTTGCCTGGGGTTTATTTCGATTTGTGGAAGGCGCCTCACAGCTTTTTGTTTTAAGTTGAGTATATTCTTTGTGCAACGAATCGCATCTTATGGCACATTCTGTTTGTTACTTTTTTAATTTTTTGGAGTAAAACTAGTTTCAAGGGCGTGTTACTGCGATTTTCCTAAAGCCTTGAGAGAGTGTAAGGTGTACGAGGTATACGATGCACATTACATTTTCATATAAAACGATTCTGTGGAACTTGAGTTTAAAAAATACAATTTTTTAAACAATAAAAAATACAACTTTTGTGTGTATTTAGCAATAAATACAATAAGTTCGTGAAAACATTTACTAATATAACCATCTTTTTTCTACAATTCGTTCGAAAGCCAATCTGACCCCATTTTTTAAAAATGCGAATAATAACATGGTTGTGTTCCGTAACTAAATATTTGACAGTGCCCAAGACGAACTCCACATTGAAAGGGTTTGCAGCTAGAATGTGCCAACTCCTCTAGCAAATGAACATTTTATCAGTTGTTTCGATGGCCAGTGTGATTAACGCCTTGAGTCCCTGACAGCCGAAGTTTAACCGATCTGTTTTGAAGTGAACTGAACTGTTTCGTTTTTTTCAACTTTACGGTGTTTGTTTATGCGGTATTTCTTATGTTTACTTTCTTATTTTAATCAAGAAATAGCAATAATGCTAAACATAAGTCATGTACTCTTGACTTACGCGGCAGTCGAAATTGCAACATCATTGTTGTTCTCTCTCTTATGAAGTATCTGCAAAATCAGAGTATTAACACTGAAACTAATGACTTAAATTTTGGCCAGGACACAGTTACCATCTGAATGATTCATGTTTTTCCTTTATTGAAAAAAGAGGAAAACCTAGTAGCCACATCTTTCCTCTGTAGGAATGGTATAATATCATTCTTGGCTGCAGGAAAACATAAGTATTTCTTCACAGAAATAAACCATTAAGGTTTACATTCGACAGAAAATTTAGAAAAATTTATCACCAACAGAAACAAAAGGGCCGAAAGTGAAACAATTATCTGGCTGACCATTAGATGTGTCCAGATTGAGAAAACTGAACCATTTACTATTAAATATAAAACTATATTCTTACCAGACACGACATTTGGAAAAATCAATATCCAAAAGAAAATTGAAAACAAACGTCCTTTAGAAAGTGTAGCTAATATACCACAATATATTTTTTAGCACATCATGACTGACCTCCATGGCAAAATTGAAGGAAGTAATCAGTCTCTTGAAGTTTATAACACATATTCATCACAATTAAAAATCTTTAAGTATGCAAGTATCGTGTCAATGTAATTCAGAATACATTTCGTCAATACCTTTCAGTTGGCAATGTAGCTAACTCCATATAAGGTAGCTTTTTAATGGGAGAGAGGGGAGAGAGAGAGAGAGAGAGAGAGAGAGAGAGAGAGAGAGAGAGAG
>BOPP01000019.1:3286286-3323255 GCA_017312745.1 Gryllus bimaculatus | reverse complement strand
GAAGAAGAAGAAGAAGAAGAAGAAGAAAGTACACACGCAATTTGCACACTATTCGTATTATTACCAACTGCTTTTATAAAAATTTCGAATCCATTCATGTTACACATGTCACACCAAGATCATGAACCCCCCATGGTTGTGCCAACTTTCGAAAAAAAGGCGAACGAGAGTTAGGCCATCTGGCGGCCAGTGAGTGAACTGAGTAGACATATTCATTAACAATCGCGACGACAGATAGCGCGTGGAGCACTGTCGTTCGACAGTATGAGCGCCGGTGTCCGTTGAAATTATAATTTCCGAACAACACGTGCAATCTTCCTGGGGAACCCTTTTCCAACTGAGAGTATCCCAAATTAAATATATTCTTTCGGAAATAATGAACAGAACATAAAATTTAAAAATAAATCATATCAATGGCGCATACAGTGAATAGTGCTACGTATTATATCCACTGGAATACATACATGGATATATTATAAATTAATAATAGAACTATCCAGAGCTGATGTAGGTAGATTATGTATTTTCAAATCTGATTAGATTTATTGTCGAATTTGATACATTTTGAAAAGAAAAAAATATAGTTGTCATTACAATGATAACTTATAATAAACTATTAATTGATTGCCAATTTGGTGTTAAAATGAAAATATTATAAAACATTCGATTTTTCCCATATAACTAATTGACTCGGTTATTTTTCTAATAATTAAGAATATTTTCAGAAAGATTAAAAAACGACAGGAATATGGTGTTGTGGCCTTTGGGACAAAATATACAGCCTCCTCTTGAAGGATATCATATCTTATAGTTTTGTTACGTAGATATTCAGGATAAGATAAAGCGGTTATCTTTATTGAAAGTTATTGCACTAAAGCTTTCACGTTTCGTTTTACAATGTCTTTCGATACTTTTATTCTGTCCCTTTTGACCGAAGATTGTCGGTGTAATCTAAAATAATATACTGCGGATAATTTAGATCTTAACTTTTGAAATCACCATAAAAACTATTTCTTCTTATTCTCCTTCTTAATATGGAAATATTGCGTCTACGTTTGAAATCTGCACCTTATGCATGTGTATGTATGTGTGTGAATGACGCAGAGTCAGTAAGTCCGTTTTTATGAGGGTGAGAAAGAAAAATGGGGGATCACGAGGGATATATATTGTTAAAATAAATTCTTTACTAGCAATAAATCAAAAATGTTGCTGAGAGAAAATTTTACAAGTTTTGAATGTTGCATTACCGAGAATTAAGTTGAAAATCATATCACTATTTATGAGTGTTGACGAAATATTATGAAATTAGCCCGAATCTGGCTCCGAAAATTGGAAAGGAAATTAATATAATTTTGTACCTTCCCCAAAGAAACGGATATTAGCAGTACAACGAAATTTTGCTTTACTTTTCCCCATAAGTGAACTTTACCTTACTTTTTTTCGAAATTCTTCCAAAACTAGCATTACGCGATACCTGTCGTTGCTGAAGAAAATATCGAAAGTGGAATTTAGCAAAATAAATTTCCGAAAATTCACGCCGCAAGGTAAATAGGTTAATTACGTCGCCCTGTAAGGGCAGCGGTATCCCCAACCACGGATGCAAGCGGAGGGGCAGCCTTTGCAGGGCATTTTGAGCGTGGAGCGGGCGTCGAAGGGCGACTGGGAGCGGGGGCTCGGCCTTCTCGGCCAATGAGCGCGCTCCGTGTGTGCGGCGTGCAGCAGCGCTGGGCCGACCGACCGGCGCTGGGTCTCGACAGCGCCGCCAGGGGCGCTGGTGTAGCGCGTGGAGGGCGGTCGCGGCGAGCGGCATTCAGTGCAGCAGCGGCAGCCGAGCCAGCCGAAGCTCACAGTGCGTCCGTGCGACTCGCGTGCCCTTGCCCTCGTCCTCTTCCTCCGTCCGCCCGCTCCACGAGAGACCGGCCCCGCAGTGCGGCGCGTCAGTCAGCCAGTGCGAAGACAAGTGCTTGTGGCCCCGGAAGTGCGTGGAGCGTAGAGGCGTCACCAGCGCCGCCCCCGCAAGAGCAGCAGCAGCCGCCCCCCTCCCCCAGCGCGAGCAGCCCTTCGCCCGCGGACAGGAGCGCCCCCTTCCGTCCCTCCTTCCCCTCGGAGCCGACCGCCGGCACGGCATGGACTCCTTCTAACGACATGAGCGCGGGGCGAGCTGCGGGACCTGTGGGGATCCGATTCTCGACCCAGAAGGTGAGTGCTAAGCGGTGGTAGGGTGCCGCCACCTCGCTGGCGGCAGCGCGGCGCGGAGGCTGCAAGTATGGTAGTCGGTGGCGTGGGGCGCGCGGGGGCGGGGCGGGGGCGGCCGCGCCGGGGGCTCCCGAGCCGCCCGCGCCCGCGTCGGTGCGCCCCGGCGTTTAAAACCCGCCGCGCAAGGGGGGGCGGGGGCGGTGCAGCCCGACCACGTGCGGCCGCACCGGCCGGCGCGGCGGCCGCCGCCACCGCCGTGCGCCGACCCCTCGGTCCATGCGGGGCCCGCACGCCTCTCCCACTCCTCGCCCCTCCCCGCCGCTCGCGCAACAGGTCGCGTCGCCGCCGGCGCCAGCGCTGCTTGTGCCATGCCATGCGATGCGCTACGCCCTGCTCCTTAATGCCTTTTAATTACGCTTTAATTTAAATGGGAGTGTCTCCGCGGCTGCCCGGGTCCTTCTCTTCCGTGCTCATGCGGCAAGGATCAGCAGTTGATTGCGCCACCATTGCGCTCTTCTCGAAGGAATACATTTTACGCATTAGTAATTATTGGGCTATTTAAAGTTCTTTTGAATGTTTTTCTGTAATACATACTATGTCATGTTCATTTACATACAAACCTTTTTTTCATTGAAAATTCATCAATAATTTTTTCCTCACGGTATTTGATGTACATATTTTCATGGCTTTGTGCGTAAAATAACGAATACATATTCAAAATGCTCTAGTAGTCATTCCCTGGCTTGCCTAATTACGTAAACTACGCAAACATGTAGGATTTGTCATAAAATGTTTGCAAACATTCACCATGTGCACCGTACCATATTGTACGATGAAAAAGTAGCACACATCTAGATATCCGTAAGATCTCGTGAATATAGTATTGAATGTGTTGTTTTGATATCAAAAAGGTTAAGTTTTGTGGTATTTATATTTTTTCTTGACTTCAGTTTTTTTCTTTTAGTTTAGGTTATGTATCTGGAGTGCACATGCTTGCACGGAATGTGACTAGAAAAATCTGGAGTGATAAAGCAGAATCATGACAGAAATTCAACATAAGTTAATTTTTTTTCGTAGGTCATTCCCTGCAAACTTATTTACCAAACGATATTGCAAGTATCTCGTAGTAATTTTGGGTATTTTAATTCATTGTTGTTGTTGTTGTTGTTATTCAGTATAATCGTGAGTGTCTGGGATGTAAAACGCAAGCATTAAATTAGTATTTGCTTCGACGCGAACGTAAACTAAGAAAAGGAATACAACATGTATGTGAATAAGGCAAATTCAATTCAATTCAATGTGAATATAAGATGTTGGTTTCTTTGCACGTGGTTGAAGTATTGACCTGATTTCGGAACTTGTATGTAGAATAAGTGGCCAATATCCAAAGAACACCTAACCAATTTCCATACAACACCAAAGCCGGAAGCAATATCCAAACAATACCAAAAGAATGTGATTCAAATCATCGTTCCATTGTTGCATTCCAAATTTGACTTTGAGAAGCATTAAATTCAATAATTGAAGTTTGATGAGATGCAAAGTAATTGTTTTGTACTTGTGGCTTTACGTTAATATTTCACTCTTTGCATTTCCTCCTCGTTCCCTTTTCAGTGCCGATGATTGAAATGTGAAATAGACTGATACCTTCAAAAAGAGATTTCCTGAGCGGCTCTTTTTGGATTTTCTTTTCTTTCCTGGGCTGATCGTAGGCCCTTAAGCTCGTGCCTCTCATGGCAGCAGAAAAATTTCAATACTGGAGGAATAGGTATGGCCCCTGCCCTTTGGAGGTGCTTCTGATAGCTGCCCTACTTCCTGTGGCGCCGGGAAAGCCGCGCCGGGGCGACGCGGTGCGGAGCGGAGCGTTGCGGAGCGGCGCGGCGATCAGTATAGCTTATCGCGCGTGCTTGCCCTCCCGCCCCGCCCCCGGCTCCCTTCCCAGCGCGGCTTTTCCTCGTTCCCCTGCCCTTCCGCCTCTGCGCGTTTGTTTTTCTGGGCCCGCTTGCGTCGCTCCAGACCAGGCGAAGTGGTTGCGAAAGACGGGGTGGGGTGGTCACCAGGAAATTTCCGGTCTCTCCAGCAGAGGCAGGAAAAGGCCACCAAGTGCCTTCTGTTAAGTGAGGTCTCAGAGAGGGCGGATAACTTATCAACATGCGAAGTAGTTGAAGTAAATCATTTCCGTTCTTATGGTCAACT
The DNA here is from genome assembly GCA_017312745.1 of Gryllus bimaculatus. Classification (NCBI taxonomy): domain Eukaryota; kingdom Metazoa; phylum Arthropoda; class Insecta; order Orthoptera; family Gryllidae; genus Gryllus; species Gryllus bimaculatus. Next base: position 3,318,863 of record BOPP01000019.1, on the reverse strand, counting down.
TTATTCTGCTTTTTCTGTCACTTCCTTTGACTCGGGACGTATGCTATGATGTTGTACGGTGTATCAAGCATCACCCTCACACGATAGATGAGGCGCTTGTTATTGCAGCTTCTTATTGTTCTTATTTTTGAAGCCTTGTTGTTGTTTTTTTTTGTTGCTACAATTTATAACTTCTTGTTTACTGTCTCTTTTCTCGTGTTTTCTACCTTCATTGGGCAGGTGTGGTTGCTAAGATAATATTGATTATGTATGGTGACCGTTTTCCTAATGATAAATTTGAATAGAAAAATAATTCTAGTTTTTTCTCTCTGTCAGCACGCAATTTCTCATGTCTTGCTCGTTGCCTGAAAGTTTGCCAGGATTAATGGGCATCTGAAAATAAATGATCACTCATCCCCATTTCGTGTGATTCCAAGAACCTTCTCCTTCTTCCTCCCGCCATACAGAATATTTTCCTGACTTCTTTATCTCCGTATTTCATTGTCATTCAAGCAAAAGTGCGATTTGTTACTGTTTTAGTATTAGAGTAGTGTACGTGATATAATAACTATTTTTCTATCCAAATCGAAGTATTCCATGCATTTAGTTCGTGTTTATCAATACATTACATTCCACTTGACATCGATGTTACATAACACCACTGTAACCAGGAACTTTGTAACGTAAGACTTCGCTTCTTTTCCTGAAACTAATCCCCAACAACACAGAATTCAAATTAATGGAAAGAAAATGAATTTCGTTTATTACCAGTCTATTTACCCTCTGTTTCATTCACATTAAAATATGTACTTCAATTAATCTGGTTTAAACAAATACAGGGCGTGATATTATTACATATTTCTTTCTAATGTAAATCAAAATCTGGTATACTTGTTGTTTATATTTAGATTCTCAGTATTAATTCATTCCAAGGGTAGGGAATATAATTCGCATTTACGTGGTGCAGAGTAGCACAATGATTTATGATATGCTCGATTGTCAGAAGAAAACGATCCACGTGACCATCCAAATGGTGGCTGACCCGCGAGCTGCGAGGGGGCTACGAGTATCCGATTTCTGCCGGGCTGCGCGCATGTGCGCCCCTTCCGCCTCATCTTCCCCAGCGAATGATGACAGGGCCTGCGTTTGTTGACGGCGGCATTCCAGCGCCTGCAACTCATTTCTGCCCATTAGCATTCTGAATGGGCGAGTAAAAATGAAGGGCGCGGGCGCAGGGTGAATCAGCGCCGCCCAGTTGCAGCGTGTGGAACAGGGGCGGCCTCTGTCGAAGGCGCCCCGCCCCGCCCCGCCCCGTCCCGCGCGGTGGAGGCGGCGGCGGCGGCAGCAGAGGCTATGTCTGCGACAGTGGCGGTGGTAGTGGCGCTGAACAGAGCCGCTTTCATGCCAGCGGCGCCACACGACCCGTTTCGCCGCGACAGGGGGTTGGTTGGGAGCACGCGAGGGGGATGGTTCTGGACCTGGGTGTTGGTGATATTTGGGCAAGGAAGTTGAACTCGGCGGAGTTAGTGGCACGCTGTTGGTGGTCGTCGTTGGAGTAGATTTTCTAGTTCTTGACTTTTTTTCTCGAGTGTAAAGGCAAAAAAAATATTCAAATTTAATGTTTTAACATTAATGTTGCTTTCCATTGGAAGGTCACAGCTGATAACTATTATATTAGGAAATAATATTTCTGCTTCCTTGTACTGATAATTTTGAGGGAAGGATAAGATATAGTGAAAAAATAAACAAAATGGACTTGCTGCAATATTTTAATCTGGTATTGCCCTGTTTTAAAACGGGCAGGATTGACTAATGTTTTTACCAATCCCTCCTCTACCCATTTTTTAAACAAATGGATAAAAAGTGTAGAACTTGTCCTATACTTTTAAAGACCATTCAAATATTTTAATGATTTTTTAAAAACGTATTTCAAAAGCTCACAAAACATATTATTTAATGAATGGAAATGGTCATAATTTGGTTATACTTTGATCACAACAAACACATACAAATAAGTACGAAAAAACACGAGTACAATATAAAGTGATCTCACAATAAAATACAAATTAATTTGCTAGCAGCAACAACCTCTATTTCTTCGCAACAAACGCACGCAAACAAATTCAAGCAACACAAGTACACTAAGTAATAAATTAACACTATAGGGTACACAACTTTACAGTACTGAATATTCTAGTGTGACTGTTCGAATGATGAAAATCAATATTTTAATTGAACTGAATTAAAAAATTATAGTCCTAATACGTAAAAGGAAATAAATCACAAAATATCCACTGTTTTTTAAAATATATTTTCCTTACTCTTTATTATGAAATGCCAGTATGTTGAAATAAAAATTCCGTTTTTTGGAAAAACCGGTTCTACAACTTTCGCATTGTTTACTTTGGTCAGTGATATAAGGAGGTGGGCGTCCTGTTGATATCCGAGAAGTGGTGCTTAGAGATACAGCTACGTAAGTGTTAAAAAAGTAGAAAATTGAGCGGTAGACAGTGTTATTGTATGGTAGCCAGTCGACGTGATAACCACATTTAGACAAATCAATATGTTCGGAGCTAGCGTCCTAGCATGTAAACATTCAAAATTTGTATCATTGCGATGGAGAAAACAATGACAACGTAACCGTTTATTACGAATTAACAAAATATATTATGAGTACTAAGGGGAAATAATCCATATGGATACTCAAAGTGACTGTCTGGTAGTCATACTAAACAAAAAGTGTCTACTCCAACGCAAAAGCAAAAGGTTCTTATGAGAGAAAAAGGCCTGTATAGGATTCATTTAGAGGAGACCGAGCGACAAATATTCTCTATGACTGCCACCAAGTGATATAGAACAGCCCGAGGTGGGGCAAGACTGCGAAGTACGCTGGGGTCTGTTCTGCTATGCCACATAACAGCACTGCGCTATGAAAGTATGACGCATATGTGGCTGAATGAAATGATGCGGGTGGGATGGTGAAACGTTGCCGTGCGGGTGCAGATACTGGGGTGAAACGGTTCTGAACTGATAAAGCAATAAAGAGGACTTGTATCATAGCACGTTTTCTAAAAACCTAGGTACATTCAATCCAAATAGTGGGTGTCATTTGGTTATGTGACGCAGAAATACAAAATGTTTGATAATATGATTTAGTAGTTGAAACAATCAATTTTAATGTAATAATTTCAAGAAATAACACAACAGTCTCTCATTTGAAGAAATTGCGAGTTAAAATATTTTTGCTGAAATATTTTAGTACAATCTGAGACACTTTTAATGCAATATACGGAAGAAAATGAGTATTTGTATATAACACGATAGTGCATCGTTAAGCATTCTTAAGATAAAAAGGCAATGTCATGATGGCAAGCACGGTACAGTTTCAGGAAACAATTACAATTGCTGGTTATTAATCGGACCACCATTCTTTTGCTCCCCGTGAGTTCGTTTGTTCAAAAGGATGAATATAACACAAGTACTGATGAACAGCAAAGTATGTTCAAATCAATACGACTTTTTCGCAGTGTTTTGAATATTTTTACTAAATATCTTAACAATGTAAGCAATATTTGTTTGTTGCCAAATAACAATCGTTTTACATTTATCACATAATAAATCCATTGCATTTTATGAATTCTTAGAAATTACATTAGTATAATGTAAACACCTTTGAAATGAACTAGCTCGTATGCTTAATCAAAAGGAGAATAAACATGTCAAAAGCCTACATCTGCTCCTCATCAACAACATCCAATATTTTGGTAATCTGACGAAATCAGAAAGCGTAAAAACCGGGTTTGACCGCGAGCGTTATTAACGTCCAGGCACGAAACACGTGGGTCGAAGACGCATTGATCGAATATTCTCGGTAACACATGAAAGCGAACACTTACGAGAAGGATTTGATTTTCTTACCACCCAATAGAGAATTAAAAATACATACACTGAAATTGCTCAATATTTTTTAAAATTACTTCTATTCCCCACTATGAGACAAATGTAGGGTCTCAGGCACTCCGATGCGGATCGAAGATTTTCTCGAAAGTCGAGGAATCGCGATACGATCTTCCTCGTAGGAAAGAGCCAATGAGGAAGGTCCCATTTCTTGCCTCCAAACATTGGAATAAGAAATAGATGGGAAATGAAGAATCGCGTGCAATATCTTGCCCGTCGTTGAAGCCATTGCTCTGGCATTCGCTTCGACTTGATCAGAAGAAACCACCTAAATTGCCGTTCAGAGCAGCTGACTACAAGAACCCTCATCTTGGGATTGGTGAGCTGCAACTCAGGTATTTACAGTGGGTGGTATCGCAAACTGCCGGCATCGTGACTCGAAATTCAGGACCTTTCGGACGACGATGCTACAAAGTCAGAGGTGTTGACTCTGAGTTATCTCAGCCAGACGAATGTAATTGATCGGAAGAATCCACGGAAATGACCGATCAGAACAATCTGTCACTGGAATAGTTGTTAGTTTCGTCCCGTGTGCTTCCGTCGAGCTTCCCGAAAATCCTACCTAGAGCTTCCCGCACTACGCCGCTTCAGTTGCGGGGTCCCCGACGCTGTTGTTGAGCTGCTCAACTTGGCGCGGCAGCGACCGTACAGAATGGGCTTGGAGTGGCGGGCGACCGGCTTCCCGGCCTACCCGCCCGCCCGCTCGCCCGCCCGCCTGCCGGTCGCTGCGTCCGTCGCACGGACGGGGGCCGGACCTTGACTCGGTGACCGCGTTTCGCCGCCGGCATCGATCCCAGGCCGCCCCGAGCGCGCGCGGCGCTCCTGCGGCTTCCCTCCCCCCTCCCTCCGCGCGAGGGCGAAGCGGACGCGCGCGCGTGGGCGTCTCCCCGAGCACATGTTCCAACTCATAAGAAATATTTTAACATGTATAATAAAAATTAAAGAACTTGTGATGAGTTTGTTCTGTTTTCAGCAACTTTTTTTTCGCAGTTCCTGTGTATAATATTCATGCTTTTGTCATTCCAAGAAAGTACTTGTACTAATATTTGCTCTTTACATTCATGCAATGATATGCGTTACAAATTGTTCAGTACTAATTCAGTATCTTTTTTTTAGTGGCATTAAACAACTTTTTTCTTTTACATATATTTTTGTTGAGGCGTCATTGTAGCAAGAGATAGCTGTAGAAAGTTGTTGAGTATTACTTTTCTTGAGTTGCTGAAACACATAATTAACAAGTATTAATTTTTAATTTTTATATGGTAATATTTATATTATTCATTTGTAAAATTGGCTCATAAAATAAATGTTTACGCATAATATATAAGAAAATAAAAAATTAATAAATTAAGAATACAAAATCATGATTTAGAAATTAGAGAAATTTAATATCACATAGAACCTGAAGTGCATTTAAATATTTGCATTTCCTTTGCTTTTTCATTTTACTTGTATGTTCGTCATTTGTTCCCTTTGGGATCCAGCGTAGTGTCTGTGCCCCCTTCAAAGGGAATCAGCGCTCTGCTCTTCGGCGTTCCTCAACTCCCGGAAGCGGCAGCCCTTGAACGAGACTCCCCCTCTAGTCTCCGGCGCCCTCCAGGCCATTTCTTCCCCTCCCCCTCCCCTCCCTCCCCACTTCCTCTCGAAACTTAAAGTCACACATAAACCGCCCTTCCTAGGGAGAGGCTCGAGGCGTAGTGGGCTTGGGTGTCAGATTTCAGGGTGGTGGGGAGGGAAGCCTTATTTTGTTTCGAGAACCCATAGTTACTATAAAAAAATGTTGATGACAGTGTTCTTAAGAAATTGAAGAATTGAGAATCTCACCGATTGCCCTAGTTTTATGAAAAAAGAGGTTGAAAAATACGAAAAATTATCATCAAATTAAGTGGACACACACAAAATCAAAGTAAATATTTTCTTTAATTACTCTTCATAAAATATTTCTCACGAACATTAACTGAATTTTGCACCCTGCTTTTTACTTTCTCGCACTTACTTCGTCAGAGGGAAGTAAAATAATCTTGCGCCGTAAAACAGCGAATTTTTGGCAGGAGAACTTATTGCCGAGCCCTGGTAACGAAATAGTGGATACATTCTGTTCCTATATATACTCACTAAGACGTGGTATAGCCAGAGTCAATTTTCTGTGGGTCCTTGATACCGAAAAATCCATTGTTGCTAAAACATCTCACTGTATGTCCGTCCATCCGTCCGTCTGTGGCCAACCCTAGCGCCTAAACCGCAAAAGCAGAGCACCCAGGGAAGGAACAGGTGTCGTGTGTCCTCACACGTCGCGTCCTTCCCTTGCTCTCCTCAAAAAGTATGAATAAGATACACTGAGTCAATACGGATGTGGAACACCGCCTCCTTATCTCTGGAAGTTGATATGACAATGTAACTTCTATGTGTGTGTCTGGGCGTAAAAAGCGTCGTGTTTTGACTGTGTGGAAGGATTCTATCGCGATTGCGTGGGTTTCTTTTCTGGTGGGCGTGTACTAGGGTATGTGAAACATGAATGCATATGTGTATCTACACATTTAAGATGTGTATAAATGGAAACAGCTGTGAATGTTTGAATTTATCTGAGATTTGAAGAAACATCTTCGACACATCACGAAGAATAAATATTCAGATCACGAGTTCGTATATCATTAAAGTTTAAGAAAAAAGCACAAATGTATTTCCTGTTATTTCATTATTTTTAAATATCGAATTATCCTTGTATGAACCCACAAAATATGATCTCAAGATAATTAAAAAGAGCTTACTTAATTTGTTGAAAATGTTTTAAATATTTTGCTCCTGTTATCACACAATTTTCCGGCTACAATGAAACTTCAAACCTTCCCTTCATTAATTTTGAAATGCCATATTTATGTTTGAATACTGAGTGTAGGATTTTTGATTTGCTAGTACTGTTTCATTCAGAATTTAATTTAATGCTAATTTTACTTTCAGCAAAAAGTGAGTTTCATGTCAACTGTCAAAATTGTAATTATATTTTATCTACCAAACTAATGGTTTATGTAAATTGGAATTAAATTTGGAATTTATGTATCATGATTATATTTAACATAAAGTGGAAATTGAAACCAGGAAATGTTTTATTTATTCGATTGTTTTACTCAAATAATATTAGAGCATTTGTCGTTACTGTGAACATTAGTTCTGCTTTCCATGGGGGAATTAGCGCGAGGTAGCGAATGTACCCAGTTGATTGCCGGAACGCTCTTCTATTGAACCACGCGATGCCCTTCAAAAGCGACTTCGATTTTCTTCGCTTAAGGGGGAGAGCCGGCGGCAATAAGATGAGTTTGCCATGTAACTGCTCTATTTCTTAGGTCAAAAGCACGAAGCGATTGTAAATGAACAATTTTTGACACGCTCGTTACAAACAAATAAACAGTTAACCTTCTTTAACATGAATTTCAAGGGACTGAAATAATCGGAGTTCATAATGTAAACATTCGTGTTATCCGGTTATTATGAATGTCTTTGTTACTGTAATCCCTTACCGGGCCCCAAGCTTTGTTCGTGTTACGGCAAAGTCGTGTTAAGCGAGTTCGTGCAAACGAGGGTTTACTGTATAAATATATGTTTTGCATCTTGCACATTTAGCTTGAACAGTATAAGCGCCTTACTGCGGAGACGAATTCCTGGAATATGGATTTTGTTCTTGTCGTTCGTGAGTATAGTGTCATAGAGGCCTCCCGGTGTGTCTATTCGATTCAAGAAGGTTTCAACTCTGGTAGTGACGTCTTCAAATTATTCCATATATTCAATGAGTGACAAAACATTAAGAAATAGAACATTTAAGCTTATTGATCGCCGCAAAAGAATTGGCATGTAATGGAAATTAAGCTAGTAGTTGTGTGTTTGATCAAATCAAATTTTTATAATTACTACCGGAACACCATTATCACAAACACATATCCAAATTTAATACAATTATTCATTCAATTCTTTTGATTTATTCTAAAGTAATCGCAAACCACCTATCCATGCACATTAAAATAATGACAATCATTGGAACTAGTGAGCTTCCGTAATTCTCCAAAATTGAATACCATGCGCTTTGATCCGAGTCTTTGATATCCCCAGCTTACTTTGTATGTATTACGTTTATGAACGCCTGGCTAACAACGCCTTACATTTCTTGGCAATACGTCAGTTTCATTTCTGTGGTTTTAGAGACAATAGTTGCAGGGCTTATGGCTCGTCATACGGTATGAGCTTTGTGTGTTTTTAGTCGTCCGGCAAAAGTCCAACTGTTGTTGACAAACCCGGAGCGCCTGCCGAAGCAGTCGCAACAGCGACCTCTGACTGAAAACAATAGTGATGCATGTCGACAGAGCGGCTGGTGTTTGGCACGGAGAAATGATTGCACATTTCAAGTTGATGAAGTTCCTATAAATTAAGTTACGCACCGTTTGTTAGATTAGTGAAAAGCAACTGTTTTAAAGTATTTTATTTTTTTAGGAATTTAGTTTTGGTACTATTTTAAATTTTGCATTCCAAAACTACTCATATTATGTGAGTTTTAATTTATTATGTGGTTGATTTTTAAAAAATGGAACATTTTGCAAAATTAAATATGTTTATAACTTTCTCTCTTCCCGGGGTTATCTCAAATGTTTTTCTCTTATAAGTTAAAATAAATTAGTTAGCATTTAATTCCAACGTTTCACATTACTTTTGATTTTAAAAAAAGTATATTTAATGTCTAACTCCTGTAACCTTAATTATTATTTTTTCCCCCTTATTTACTATTACTTAATCTATCAGAAGGCTTTTCTAAGGAAGAAAAATAATTCAAAACACTACGTAAACCCTTTCAAAAATAAATATGTATTCATCATATTATTTGTTGTTCTAATGATGTCATATTTTACAATTACTCGAATATTTGAAGACTGAATTACCTACTTCCAGCTCCTATCAACAGACGTAAATTATTTGGTTTGACGCAGTTCCTATGAACAGACGTACAATTTTCGTCTTGCAAATATGTGACCTCCATTTTGAGTTTTATATTTTTCGAAATTAGTTTTTAAGAAAGTATGAAGCATTATCTCTCATGAGTTTGTTAGATGATTAAGTTTGTCAGAGTTGCAGAATTGCAGGCGGTATTTGGTAGGCTCGGCAGTCGCCGTTATCTTGTCCTGTGGGCTTGTCAGTATCTCTCCTTCTGGGTAAACTTTCATAACTGTACTTTAAATATCTCTGGACTTGTCGGCGTTCAGCTCACTGCCAGTGAATGCAACCAACACGTGCTCGCGACGGAGATAAAGCAAAAATATCGATACTCACCCACGGATAATGCATCGATTGGAACTTTCGGTATGCATTCGTAGAATTTGAAGTATTTCTCTTACAACCAACTGCAAAAACGTTGAACTAGTTTGTTGTAATTGTGTTTTCAACCAAAGTCTACTTTTACTTGCAACTCTGCAGACTTTCTCTATTACTTTCTCGATGAATAGAACTATTTATTTTTTTATTAGAGGTTTTACAAGTAAGCCTTACTGATAATAGCATAATAAGAAAATATAAAAACATAAACATGTAATTTCAGTGTACATTCAATGCTCAAAATTAAATACAGTACACTATATTTAAACGAGATAGAAGGTGCGGACAGATTATATTTTTCTCTTTGCATCTCGACTAGTTTGTATAAATCTGCTATTTCGTTGTGCCGCAAAGAGAACAAGTGATTGATTCGGTATGCATTTAGCGTTTCCGAGAGCGTCAACTACTGTGGTCATTAGTCCTGTTAGAGTAGTACCATGTTTTTATCATGGGAGATAGCGGTGTTCTTCCATCGCTGGATGGTGATATTCGGCGTTGACCTACACGTACCTACCTCGGCTTGGCGGTTTCCCCATCCTGGTTTCTTACCATCGGGGAACCGCCCACAGTTGAGACAAGCTCTTAACCCCCCACTGCTCCACCGACAAGTGTGGTAGTGTAGTGAGTGTAAGAGTAAGTTTGTGTAAGAGGTAAGGTCGCGCTCGGTTCCCGGCACGTTTGTTATCGTACTCCTCCGGCATTTGCCTGGTGTTGATCGGAGAAACGATGGAAAATTACCGATCAGAGCATCAGACCTCTTGTATTCTGCTCCAGTCAGTGGCTGAATTGGGCCTAGCTATCTAGCTAGTGTAGAAAAATGTCAGAGAATCGAACAATAGGATCTTCTGGTTAAAAGCCCTGCAATGGCATCAGTTGTTACCCTGCGGCACTTCAGGTATGAGAGGATATGAAAAGAAAAGAACAAAAATTACTGCAAGCTTCATTCAAGTCGTAAAAGTACTTGATCTGCAGGACAGGAATTGCATAATCTTACAAACGTTATTTATATGATTTAGTGTAACTCCGTAAATTGACGTATTGATTCGTTGGCTTGTATTCGGAACCGAACCGTTTCCTTCAAACGGATATATCATTGTGTGCATATGTACACAATGAATTATCAATTTGGTGCATATGCACAATTTCTTTGGGTGCATATGCACCCTATTTATTCATTTTATTATGCAATGTTATTTTCTCTTTTAAACTACATTTTGTTAAATCATATGTCATAAGTAATCCAGGATTCATTGAGATTTTACAGTTTTTATTTTTAAATTTTGCATGATTGGTTTAATTTTCAATCACATTTTATAAAACGTAAAGTTGACAAATTCATTTCCCTGAAGTCAAGTAGTTATTTCATTTTGTCTATTTGAAAACATCTAGGACACATGCTGATCTTAAATGTAAATAATTTACCCTTAAATTCTAAATATTCTTTTCCATATTCAATGTTCTTTACTTTATTTTCAGTTTCTCTTTTTAAGTATTTTTCATTGTATGTTCATTTTTCTTCTGAATTTCATTACCATTAATTAATTAATCAAAATTACTCTTAATTAATATCATCTAACAAATTATGTTTTAATACTTTCGAATTAAGAGAAAAGGTTTGTGAAAACAAAAATATAAATGTAAACATCGAGTTTGATACTTTTTCTGTGAGGAATATTGAAATTATCGGAAAACAAATTTAATTATAAGTAAGAAGAAAAAAATGTTATGAGTCAAAAGTTACGATAGTACTGGGAATCCGTGTGGAGAAATGTGTGTCTATCTAACAACAATTTATGGTGGCTTTAATCATGTACTAAAACCCCACAAACCTTAAAAAATATGTGAGAGAATATTATGTGTTGATGTAGTTCATTATCATCTCGATCACTGGAGTGATGATTTGAAAAGTAGGGTGTTAGTGAAGTGAATATTGACGACGACGACAACAACAACAACAACTTAATACTGTTGATTGAGAGTCTTGCAGAAACAAATTGACGTGTGGTATCTTTCTTGGTCTCATTTATTAATTTCTATTACGAATTTCCTCGAGTTTCAATCAGAATACAAAAAGTCTTAAAATTGTCCAGTGGTGGTTATTTTATTTTGAACAGAACTAAAGAAAATTCCCAATACAAAAATGCAAAAAATAGAGCCATCTGAAATCAGAAAATTGCATCGCTTCTGTCAGTGACCTAGAATTGAAATATATATATTATAAACACATGAAATCGATATCAAAAGACCAGACCTTGCTGTTCCGTAAATAATCTACGAAGACACTGAAGACATTGCAGGCCTTTAATGTAGAGTCCACGTGGCCTTTACCAGAAAAGTGAGTTATGATTATTCGATGATGATTTGTTTAGTACTACAGTATATTTTCAGTGTCAGAAGTTTAATTTTTCGAAATCATTAATCATTTTCATGGTGTTCTTTCTAGTTTTATTATTTCCAGTAATTGCGTTTCAAAAACGAAAGTCTTTTATTTAGAATACTGTAATTCTGAAAGGTTCAGCCTCTAGCATCTCCATTCGATGTATTTTCAACTCGTTTTCACTGCGCTCATCTATCGAAGCAAATTAGAGAGAGAACAGTGACATCCATCAAAAGTCTGTATATCTGATTGGCGAATATTTTCCTTCATTGTGTCTTAATCAATTCACTTTCTCATCGTGCGTTCTTTGTGGATAAATGTGAATCATTCTACACAAAGGTAGAATAAAGAACCATTGATTGTAACTCCATTTGAAAATCTTATTTTATCTCTTGCAGTTTTAAATAAGTTGTTTTGCGTGCTAAAATATAATGTAGCGAATTTTTATTCGGTTTTTCAAACATTTGTGTTCTTTTCTCGTTGTTTTGTATACAAATGCCGTTCTCATGTATCTGTAACATTATTTGGAAGTGTTTGGAGTAAAATATACATCTTAGGTACTTATATAGTATATTGAGCAACATTGTTTTGCCCATCATTCTATCTAGGGGAGAATGAATGCTTAAATACACTGAGCACTAGCTTAAAACCCCCGCTGGACAGGGCATCTCACCACTTTTCTGAAAAAAAAATATTCTATTAGATCATAAATTCGTTAACATAGTTTAAAATTGCGAAGATTGTAGTTTATTTTTATATTAATTTTGATCACTTATATTAAATATTTTAATACACATAGGGACTCTCTAGAGTTTCATGACGTTTGAGACACCTTTAATCCGGTCCTGATTTATCCTATCGTCTCACAGGAAACGTAACACTGTAATTGATTCATCCATTTTCTAAAGTTCAGAATTAAGGAATATGATAGCAATAGACACGCATGGGTAGTAGTTGCAGCAAGAACAGCAGATTCAGAGTCTTGTCACGGAAAATATTTACATGTTTTTCAGACTCAGTAAGTTCAAGTAATTTAATCATGGGACGATGTAGATCGCATCTGTTGAAACAAAATATAGCATCAAGTAGTTTCAGAAGTGAAGCAACAATCATAAATAAAAAAAGTAAATGATAAGAAGAAAGTCGGTAGCTTCATTATTACTGTCGTGAGTTAGTGAGCTACTGGAACGGGCTAGAGTACTACGGACGGAAAAGGCGAATTTACACGCTACCTTTTGGCGAACGATTTGATTTGCGAGTTACAGCTAACGCCCGCGTGCTCAGACTCAGACCATAACAGAAGGTACTCACAATAGAAGAACAGAACACAACAGAAAAATCCCAGAACAGTAGCTACCTACAACAGAAGAACAGAACAGAAGCTATAGGACACAAGCGTCGCTCGCTGAAACGCGGCAATTGTGCATCAAAGGAATCGCGCAAATCAGGTTTCGACAAAAAGGAAGAAAATGACCTCATGCGATAGAGACTTGTATGAGTGACTGGAACACAAGGCTAACACGAGTAAAAAGCCCCCGCAGAAAGACGAATGAGGAGGAAGGAAAGCGAGAGTGGGCGGCCGCCGCAGGAAGCGGGAGGTCGTTTGGAGCGGGGGCGGGCGCAGCGTGCCAGGCCCCTCGGCCGACGCGACGCGACGCGACGCGACGCTGCGCTGCGCTGCGACGACGGGGTCGGCGTACGCGGCCGCCGCCTACTCGCCCTCCCGCCTGCGCCCGCGCACGCCAGCGCCTTCGCTCGCTGCGCGCCCCCGCCCCCGCCCCGCCCCGCCTCCTCTCGACGTGGCTCCGTGGCGGCGCGCGGCGGCTCCCGCCGGAAGGGTCGCCGAGCGGCGAGAGAGCGGATTGCGGAACGCGGAGCTCGCGTCGCCCGACCCGCCCCAACCCGTCCACTAACCTTCCCGCCCCCGCCCCGCACCGTTTCCGCTCCTGGCCCGCCCCCGCGCGCCGGCCCCGCTGCCGCCGCGCAGCTGTCAGCTCCTCCGGCAAGGCAGCGGCGGACGGCCGCGCGCGCCTTGGAGATTCGCGCTCACCGCTCGCGCTCCCTCGCGCCGCTTTGCCCGGGGGCTGCGACCATTCCTTGCCATTCCGAGAAACAGCAGCCGCAAAGGGATATTACGTTAAAAAAGTGTTCCTTTACGCCTTTGTTAGATATTTTAGTATTGTTTGCGTGCCAGTTCGTTTTCCAACTATTTTTGCATAATTTTTTGTTCATTTTCTATAATTTGTTGCTAGGAAATGTGCCACATATATTATATATAATCTTATTTTCTTTCGCGAATCGGCCATCATGGGATCACGCGATACACATAACACCATCATAATCTCAGTCATATTTATTGAGGTAGGTGCTCGTTACTTTTCTATTGGGGGATCGGCATTTAATGCTGACTCCATTTTTACACCCCGGGGTTGTAAGCCCTGGGGATGGGGTGCAATGACAATGATGATAATGGTAAATCTATAAAATTGTCACACACACAAACATACAGACACATTATTATTATTATTATTATTATTATTATTATTATTATTACTATTATTATTATCATCATCGTAAAGGTATAAAAATAAGTTAGAGACCGAGGACACGCGCACCGCCCGCCCGTGGCCGATGTAGCGCGAGTCCGAGATCGATCGCATGCGGTTGTGCAAGCGCGGAGGCGGGCGATGTGGCGAGGGCCCAGGCGTTGCTGTCTGCATCTGACGCGCCTGCGGCCGCGGCGCGCAATGGGGCGAAATGGAGCGAAATGCGCGCGCCAACGAGAAAAACACGATGCGCACAACCTGTTGCATCAAATGCGCAGCTTGCTCGCATTAAAGGCAGAGATGGTGAGTTTTTCATCTGGAGTGATGCAGTTTAAGTTTTAGTAGTCACGCTCTCATCGTAGGGCGACGATGCGAAAATAAAGCACATTCGAAAAATAAACAAATGACAACACAAAAAGTTGAAACACGTGGTCTTTTAATAATTTATGCCAAGGATATATAGCCAGATGTAACTTTCAAGCAAGTCCTACAATGAACACAATAATTATCAAAACATTGTAAAACATTTCACAATATGATATATTTATTGTGACGTAAAGTTTTAATTATTTTCTGGCGAACTAAATGAGCAAGTTGCAATTGTTAAGAACAGTTGGAAATTGATAAGTACAGTCGTTATGCGGTCTCAAAAGACTCGAAATGCGAAATGATGAGGTACCAAACAGAGTGAGGATAATAGAATCTTTAGACAAAAACTTTAAACTGATAGTTACGTGTAACTGATGTAAGAGGTCGCAGCGGAAAGTATAGTCTTGACAACCATCGTCTAATAGATGAGGAAGACCAATATACATATATTGGAATAATGGAATACAACCGCCAATTGATTAAAAGGATTTAAATAGTATGATGAGTGAGCGAGAGATGTAACGAGACCATAGAGGCGAGGAACATAGATATGGAAAGACACAATGGTAGAGAGGAGAGTAAGGGAGAAAGTAAAGTGATCTGGAGATAGGAACTTAGAGAGAGGTGCGAAAAAATAAAATATTTTAGTTTACATACAACTACGTTACACATGATGAGTGAAGAAGTGATCGTGATATGCGTATTGACGAATCGTATTGTCCACGAGTATTAGCTGTAGCACTCTGCCAAACCTTAATATATAATTGTAGGTGTGCTTATTCTAAAGAAAGAGGGGGAAGAATAACTACTTATCCGTGGCCCGTTTCTTATTTAATTTTTTTCTTGAAAGTGGCATATGGTACTTGTAAATAAGTAAAACATACTACAAGGAAACTGAAATTATAAATTTAGCGTTACAATTAATAAATACAATTTATTTTGTTCAACCAATTGTAGGATTTCGGAAATAACTTGGATTATCTCTTTCCTAAATGGACATCAATGTCCCGAATTGTTAGGTTCAAAAATGGGGAAAATTCAGGATTGTACACATCTATATAAAATGTTAAGATTACGGAGATTCTTTTAAAATTTTAGGAGGCTATGATACCTCTGCCTCTCTTCCAGCGCTCCCCTAAGCATGTTTTGTTTACATAAGTTACACACATGTATTCTTATTTCATTTTATTACGATTTTTTGGTTCAACTTTAGCTTTCAACTCGCATAAACAAGAACATTCGGTCCGCATTCACACACTGTGAGTTGCATAACTACACACGAAATGTTGGTCACGGCGCCAGACCAAGCGCCCCGCAGGCGTCCCCCCCCAACCCCCACCCCCACCTCGCCTCCACCGCTGGCGCGCCGTGGGAACAGGCATCGTGCGCGCGCAACGCCGAATTGTTTACACCTCCCGCCATGGAACGTGCGCGCGAAGTATTTATTGCAACGGCCGGACCTCACGGCTCTGCTGAAGAGCGGCGATTCTGTTCACTGGGACATCTCTTGCGACGCGCAGAAAGTGTTGGTGGAGGCGCATGCAATTTCGACGATTCTGAAGAAGAAAAAAAAGAGCTTAACTCCGAATTATCACTTGAGGAATTAGAAAATATCGAAGTCAACGTACAGGCCTACTATGAAACAAGTGTAGACCTACCATAGTTTCCATTGAAAGTTTGAATGTTAAAGATATTTTTTGTATGTATATTTTTTAAGTAAAGATTTGTCTTTTTTACACATTCGTAGAATTGTAACTGTTTTGACATTATCATAGTATTTGTAAATTTACTTCACATTCAAAAGAATAACAATAAAGTGATAATTCAGCATCTGGACAATAAAGGAGTGAGGAAGTTCTTTAGAGTGCAATCTCTTAAGCAGTAAGTAAACAATAGGCAATGCGCTAGTAGTAATCTGTATGAGAATAGAAATCATAGAACCTCGTAATATGTACTTTCAAAAATGATCGGAGACGAGGAAACGAATCATTTGCGCTAATTGTTGCGTAAGTGTGGTCGTATAATGAATGAAACACCCTCAATATGTTTCGTTCGAAGAGCGTCTAATTTGACTTGTGCACATTGGGATTTTTTCACCGTTGTAATCTTTAAATTGATTTTTCATGAATTTTCCATTGTTAGCAGCCTCAAATAAGTTTCCACTTTCCTTCTGTTATGATGAACGTCAATGCCTCTATGTGAATTCACATGCCCTCAACTACCTGATTATCTCATCTCAAAAATCTTCTGGTCTTCCGTTTTACAGTAATGCAAAAAAAATTAATATTACAAAATAATTTTGTTTCCATTATTACACTCTACAAAGTTTATCTAATTGTTTGTAATTTTTTTCAATGAATTGTTTAACACGAAAAATAGTAATATAGAACTTATATGTATTTGCAATATAATTGATCTCAAATTCCCTTTTTCAATAATTTTCGTTCAATTTTTGCTGTGATTATGTTTTCCGTGCCCCTATCTTATCCTTGCATAACTAACTTTCCCCCGTAAGCACCTTCACTGCGTTTGGTGTTAGAACAATTAAAAATAAAGTATTTATTCCTCACGAACGTCTCCTCAGGCATTGTGTTGTTTGTAATATTGTACCTACTCTTTTGATAGACTGGTACATTTGACATAACCAAGAAATTTTGACAGAAAATTCAATGTACAGCAAAAAGAGCATCAGTTCTTTTGAATGGTTTATTCCTGCTGAATTCCACGTTCCTGCTCCTGTATTTACTTGATTCACTGGAAATCAATGTTTCAGATTTTTTCTTCCTCAACAAATCATCTTGAAATGAGTTATGGAGGGTTTGGGGAGAGTGTGTGATGTTTATAGCAGGAACGAAGTGATGTTTGGTAATTAAGTTGCCTTTCAATGTAAATTGAGGGTTTTAGTTCGCGAGGAATGAGCTTATCTAGCGTTTAAAAAAATGCCATTAGTTATTTTTACCTCGCGAAGTAATCGAGAGAATGTTTCCTTAATCCTTTGTCTCCCGTGTTTTCATTAAGTGAAGTGTTACACCCAATTCCTTTCACTGTACTAAAATTCTACAATGAAGATGAATAACGAACCATTTTCCTTGAGAGAGTTATTTGTAAATTGAACTTCTTGATGTAATTCTCTGAATGGAAGTAATTTCTCCAAGTTTGCGGCAGTTTATCAAACCACGCAGCAGCGAACAGGGACACATTAAGCTTGAGATTAAGAGGAGGGTCGTTCTGTTCAGCAGAGAAACGGTACGAATTGTATTGAAAACTACAATAATGTAACTACAATGATGTAACTACAAACTACAACTGATGTAATTCCAATGTACCTTTTCTCTCAAGGTTTCGAAATATTTACCAGCGTCCCAACGTCAGACATTTGAATCGTACCTCATTAATTTCCTTCTGATGACCTCACAGGCGTTGTGCCCAAGCCTCGAAGATGTCGAATCTTTAATGTTAGGATTTCAGTATTGCGAAGGCCGAGTATCCTTTGGATGCTGACATTCTATCATCGTTTTATTCGTTGACCTCGACACTAATGTGTATGTCACATTGAAGTAACTTGTGTCAATCTCATCTACAGCGAGGAAAAATATACGCGAATATTTATTATGATTGTTTTTATTATCAACGACTGCTATCTAGCTACAGGCTAGATAGATTTGAGCCGCTGACTGAAAAACAATTCTGATAGATACTATTTCATGTTTTTTTCTTTTCACTACTAGGCGAATGCCGGACCAGTAAAAAACAAGTCACAAACCTCGCACGATCTTCCAACCCTCATTCTCATCCTTTTCTCTTCGTTCACCCCAGTCCCACACAAGCACACTCTTACATTTACTTGTGTGGGACTACCACACGCGTCAGGAAACCAGTCAAGACGTTGCATTTTGGTCCGTCGCCTACTGGGGCGGTGCCTCGTTTCCTAAGGAGAGTAAAACCCCACAAGCGGATGTGTGAGGTTCACATTCCAGCAAAGAAAGAACACCGCCACTTTCCTGTTACAGCATGCCCTACTCTCAAAGTAATAGTGACCAGAGGACATGACCCCTCAAAATCGCGAAATAATCACTCACTCACCCCAGAAAAAGCTCGATGTTCTGGCCACGGGTTGCGGACGGCTTTGACCACTTGGCTTCCACGTCGTACTTAGTCTAAGCAAGCTGGAGGACCTCGATGATTGCGCATTTATTTATTTATTTATTTATTTATTTATTTATTTATTTATTTATTTATTTATTTATTTATTTACGTCAAAATAGTTAAAAACTCTGTGTGACGTGCTATGGGAAGAAGTTAATTTGAAGTTACATTTATGTCCAGAAGCAAAACAAGGGGCCATCTCAGCATTTGCTTCGAGAATCAGGGAAACTGGACGAAAACCTGATCAAGATGGGGGTTTATCTCGTTCATTTCGATTTGCGCGAGTGTCTACCGCTTGCTCCCCGCTTCCGCAGGCGGGGTGCGTGGGCGGGGGCCTTCCGGCGCCTCGTTCGCCTCCCACGCGCGCCTCCTCCAGACTCGGCCTCTAATTGGCGCTCCCGCGGCGCGGCGCGGACGCCGACTTCCGGGGAGGCCCCGGGCGGCCAAGCCCGGTTCCTCTGCCTTGCGCCGCGCTGCGCCGCCGCCGCCTCGTATGAATGGAAGGCGAGTGCAGAGCCACCTGCGAACGCGCCCGTCGCCGCCGCTGCAGCCGCCGCCGCCTCCGCCTCCGCCTCCGCCTCCGCCTCCGCCTCCGCCTCCGCCTCCGCCTCCGCCTCCGCCTCCGCCTCCGCCCGACCATTCACGCATCGCCGAGAGCGCCGCAGTCCCGCTACTCGGGTACCTCGTTCACTCACATCGCCCTATCGGCCCGCTCCCTTTTCCTTGCCTCCCCCATCCCCCCTACAGTCAGTTCGATCCTCCGTCAGTCCAGGCTTCGTCCCATTCTTCATGCGTGTGTTGTAGTGCCCTAAGCTTACCTTCAGCAACAGTTCGTCTTCGACTCACTTCTCATTGTTTCTCGATACGTCCTTTTCTATTTCTACAGCATCTCACGGCCGCACCTCCGGGCTTCTTTCGCTCCAGTGAGGATCTATTTCTCGTCCAGATCTTCCAAAATTGCCTCGAATGCCATCTCTTTCTCGCCACGCCGCCTTGTTTGTGTTGTTTCACTATCTGTTCTTTTCTCATCAGTAGGTCTTGTCTCATTGAATTTCGATGCGCTCCCAAATCTATCTCGGGTTCATTTTTCCAAAATCACTCTAGCTTATTCCGCAACTCAAACATCTCTTACTCGAATCGCTTTCCAATTTTAACTCTTGCCGGTACTTCATTTCCTCTTTCATACCGTCCGGTCATTTTTCGTTTTGTCGCTCGTTCCTCTTTCCCATCCACTTTTGCGCCTTGTCCTACGACTGCTGCCTTCCCAACACACGATATTCTCTCACTGTTTCACGTAGTCGTTCCCACCTATTTGAATATATTTCCTTAGATTTTTTGCTTCTCCTGTTACTTATCTTCGTTTAGGGCTTTACGCCTACTACATCACATACTTACGATTCTACTATTTCACAAATCAAACAATGACTTCATTAACTGATTGCAGCACCTTGTAACGTACCCTTTCATCTTTTCGAAATGCAGGTAGATCTACAATGCTGGCAGCAGCGTACTAAAATGAATGGATGGAGCTTCATTCCTTAGGTGCAAGTGCATATTCACGGTTGGTCCAATTGGATAAAAATTAGTAGCACTAATAAATTTATTTTTAAATTTTTAAAATTTTTGAAATATTTAAAAACGATCAAGACCGTCTAATATCTTGTTTATTTTTAAATATTAATATTATTAAATGAACACTCTATCCCGCATTTTTACTTTCTACACTCTTAGGAGTTTTCTTTTATTATCCGTGCCTCTGCAATTCGTATCTTGCTCTTAGGGATCGTTCAAGGAATAGACGTACACGCTATTAGGAAAGATTAAGGGGCCACTTTATTAAGAAATTGGTGACGGATGGGAGTATTTAATATTGTACGTATTGTAAGGAAACAATTCAATTCATTTCAAGACATTTTGGTGGAATGGGCTCTAAAAGTCTCAAAAAGTAAAATTTACTCCCCTAAAAAAATAAAAATAAAAATAAAGAAATAACATCATAGAGATGTCTAACTTTAGAGAATCCACAATTGATTGATTTGGAATTCAGTCAATTGTAGTTAACATTGTGCGTGCTACTCAACATTTTTATTTATTTATTTGTACTTTGTCAGCAGTAAAGAGTGAGGATGCATCAAGTACATATGTAATTGGGTAGAAGACTTTTGTTAAGAAATTTTACGGAGGACAGAGGATCGAAACCGATATTGTCTGCGCTATTGTTCTGTAGTTTGCTCCCACTTACATGTTTCAGTTCTGCATAAATGTAAATCCAATCAAGTGGTTAAATGGAAGAGCAAATCCTGTGGCGTGGGCCTCGTCACTAATAAAGACATTACTATTATTATTATTATTATTATTATTATTATTATTATTATTATTATTATTATTATTGAAGCGTTTGTTGTTGAAAGAGCTCTGGTTGCGATGAAAATCCCCCAGGTCGCAACGCCCCAACATCGTGCTAAGTGCAATCTGTGCGCGTTCCGCTCGCCGACCACGTGGTGCCGAGGAGCTCCGCGCGACGCGACTCTGCCTGGGCGTTCGCCGCCGAGGGTCGTTCACCTCTAGATTTTTGGCGGCTCGCGCCTTCGAGAGTCCTCAGGCCGTCGGTGTGTGTGTGTGTGTGTGTGAGAGAGAGAGAGAGAGAGAGAGAGAAAGAGGGAGGGAGAGAGAGAAGGGGGCGTTGCCGACCGCTGCGCGTGATGTCACGGTCTTTGGGGACCTGCCGGCGAGATCCGGTGAGTGTGGAAGAAAATGTTTTTCTGTGCGAAAAGAGTCTCCCTGGCAGCAGCTTTCAACCTCACAGACACATTGCAACTTGAGGTTTATGCTTCCATTACAGTTGGAGGAGATTTGCGTCGTATAAAATAGTCATGAATAGGATATAAAATATCTATGCTTCACAGATAACATAGGATTTTGGTATTTTGAAGAATATGATACTGTTATGAAAATGACTCCCTATGAAAATGAACGAGAAATAATTTATATTTAACAGTCTGGACATTAAAGGGACCCGGAAGGCGAAAAATTATAAACATAGATTATCACTTTTTAGTGAATTGTTCATCTTCAATATTTCCCTTTTTCAATAATAAATTCATTTTATCTGGGCGCTTTTTTTAATGAAATAATATGTCCACTTCCTTTGCATGGTTGCCGACATGACATTATCTCCGCTTTTTATTACAATGACAGAAGTAAGGAAAGTGGGGAGGGAACTAAAGGAGTGAAACGAAAAAGCAAACCAGACACACTATGACATCAGTGAAAAATAAAATAAAAAATAAATGTCGAAAGATTCTCATAATTCATCACACGGACTTAGAATACACTGAAAACACATGGTAAACTTTGGAACTAAATTCCCGTAAGTTTGTTTTTTGAAATATAGGGAACATTATATCGTGAGCTGTTACAGCTACTGATTTCAAACTTTTGGGCATTCTTCACCAAGTCAAACTACAACTTTTATCATAGCCTTTTTATTATATCTTATTATTTAAACAAATTATACTCATTATAATAACAACAAATGTGGGTGTAAATATTCTACACTAAAAATGCATATCTACAAGAAGAATTAAAATTTCTTAAAAATCGTATGATCAAAAAATTAATCCGCCAAGAATCTACAGTAAAAAATCAATCCTCTAGTGCATATAGCTTGAAAGAAAGTGTTCCTTGAATTTAACATTGTAGGTGTAGAGCCTTTCGGCTTCTCTGTGTCTGAGTAATAAATCATCTGCGTGTTACTACTCAAGCGTTATGTGATATTCTAAATATTCTAATCGAGGGATATGATTTAAAAAGAAATGAAGTTAAAAATTCATTGGGTTAATCTACGGCCAAGAAAAGTGATTATATGGGATTTTCTTGTAGGATGAAAATAAAACACATGGAAATAAAAAAAATGGCATTGCTGAATGGTGAGTTCTTAAGACAAACTTTAAATGTAGTAATAAAAGTTGCGTTCTCACATATTGAAAAGCTGGTTACGACGTTGATAGTCCGCCACTGTTCTCTTACTTTTCCTTCTCGCATCCAGCTGGAACATTCATGAAGCATATAGTACCGAGCCCTCTCTTCTGCGGTTATTCTTTGCATTCTTCTTAATGACCTGAAATACTATCCCGTGCTGTTTGCGATGTTGCGGAGAGGTAATTTATACAGGCAGCAGTGACTTTTATTGTGATTGCGATAGTGATGAACGTGCTCCCAGTGGAACAAACCTATCTTCCTTTCCCTTAATCGTGGACCCGGGTGTATACTACTTTGCACTTCTTGAAAATCATGTATCTTGAATTAAAAATTCAAATTTTTCATTCAAAAAATTCATTATTTTAGTATTTCCTAATGAAGCTCGCGTTTTAATTTGTGACATATGTTTTAGTATATAATTTTATTCAAACAAATTTCGTCAAGTTAAAATATTTTGACAGCTTAGATGAAGCAGCTTAGATGAAGCTACAATTCCAATTGTGAGCTAAGGGCACGATATCTTAACAAAGGTTACTCTAATATAGAAAGTTTTCTCAATACAAGAAGACCCAAAATAAATTAAAAATATCATAATCCGTACATAAAAAGTACGGATTGTAATATTCTTAATTCTCATTCTTTCTCTCTTACTCTTTCTCTTCCTATCTCTCTCTTCCCTTCTCTCTTCCACTTTCTCTTCCTCTCTTCTTCTCTTCCTCTCTCTCTCTTCCTCTCTTTCTCTCTCTCTTCCTCTCTTTAGGAAAACTTTTCACTGCGATGCGACCCGAAACTTGTCAGTAACTGAAGTATTGAAAAATTAGATAAGACAGTTCGTAAAATAATGGAACATCTTCTTTATTCAGAGAAGTCTCCGTCGGCCACGACAGCTATTCACCCACGCCTCTTTTTAAAATGGTTTTGTTCGTTGATGGCTCCTGCAATATTGATGGATATAGTTCGCGTAACTATCCCATGCACCTCATACTAAATACTCGAGTTTTAAAATTTACCTAATTCTCATCAGAAAAGTGATGTTTGCAAAGAAAAAATAATATTTAAAAACATAAATAGCTTGGCACTTCGTAATTTTGATTATTCTCGTAGCGCTTTCTATTTTCATCGGCCATGAGATCGTGTGAGGAAGTGTCAAAGCCATGTACAATTGAGCCATGAGCAAACTAACGAATAAGTTGACTGATTGATTGATGGATCCGGGCACTGTTTTGGTCATTAGTCACGTTAATGGAGTGAATGATTAGGAAAATCCCGATCAAGGTATCTCCCAGATAGGGCCCCAGCCAGCATAAGTTCCAAGCTCCCCACATGTGTGGTATGTGTGTGCACATTTGTGGTATGTAAGTGTATGTGTAAGGGGAGAGAATAAGACAAGGAGAAGGAACGCGGTCCGTGGCCCGTTTGCTAGGGTTCTGCTCCAGAATACGTCCGGTGGTCGGAGACGCGGGCGCTAGAAATCTCCTCCAATCCACCTAAGAATAGTATCGACAATATCGCTAGGACCTCCCCATTACTGTCTCTGTAGAGACAGCAGCAATGTTGAACAGAACTTCGCCGGTCGAACGAGTGAAGAAAGAAACACCAATTGTCGAGCGCAAAGATACGCATTTCCGTTTTGATAGCAGTAGCTCTTACTTTGGTCATGTCTGAGCGCCAAGGCTCTATAACGTCGGGACACATCCACCGCTGCTGCCCACTGTACGGGGGCGGGAAGCCGCAGGCAGCTCTTCGGCACGCTGACCACCTCAATAAACCGGCGTCCGTCCTCGGGGACCAAGCGCCGCGCCGGCCGGCCAGGCGCCGACGCCGCTCACGCACGCCGACGCCTAGGCGAAATTCACAAGCCCATTCTTCAGACAGAGATTTGTGCTCTGCCGCTAATGGCAACTCCTTGAAGCGGTTGTCTTCCTGTCTGAGGTGTGTATCTACCAGGGAGGAGACCAAACAGGTTTGGGGGCTTGGTAAAAAAATCAATTAGTGACCCAAGTACACGTGTGACGCAAAAATAAAGCGTACGTACTTTACAAATCGTTAAGCAACGTACCAGAAATAATGATAACTGGGGTTTAACATGGTGGAACTACATTTTCTTTGTAAGCAATGAGAGGGAACCAATGATTGAGCATAACAGTACGTCATTTTATTTGTTTTCTAGGAAAGTAACCATTTCTCCCTCTTTGTTCTTTCTTCTATTGATATGATTATGTACGCGCACATCCACATGGATATTCGTGAGCGTAATCGAAATATTGATAAAGTTCTCCTTAAATCTGATATCCACAATCTAAAACACAGTTGTTAATTTACATGTAACTAAGGCACGTGCAAGTCCATTAAATGACAAAACATTTGTTGACAAATCCTGACTGTAAATCTAAAGAAGAGCACTTCAAAATTACTGACATACCGGATGAATAAATGTAATTAACTCCCGCTTCTTAAAATAAACATCAAATACAAATGTAAAACAATACTATTTTTTACAGTTTTTACATTGATTTCTTCAGTTAATGAAAATTCGAGAACATTTCTTTCTGAAATATATGAAAAAGTTTCGTGTTATTTGTTGTAGTGCAAATGTGTGTACTAGTAATTCACACTGTTTCTTAACTTGTTTCACCTACGAAACAAATTTAAGTAAAAATTTGCTTAAAATATTCGTGAAAAGTCAGGGCTTAGCTATTCGAAAGCCAAATAAAAACAATCTAGTGTTTATACGGTAGTTGTCCCTAGACTACAGAGAATACTGCCATCAGCTTAGAAGATGGAGAGGACTGAGAGGCCGATTTGGCAGTTAGGTAGCGAGAGCAGGTTCCTCGCAAGCTTCGTAAATCCCGCCAACAGCGACGCAAAGCCGCACGCACGCCGGCGGAGCGGCAGCGCCTGGGCGGAGGCGGCGCGCCGCCCGCGGTTGTCGGCCCTGCTGCCGGGAGCCAACGCTCGCGCGAAGGCCATGCGCGGCCGCCAGCCGGCCGGGCCGGCGCGTCTTCTTTGGAGGGGTCGGTGACCGCACCGCAAACACTCCACGACGCCGACGCTAAAGCCTTCGTCGCCACCGCCGCCGCGCGCGCCGCGCCGCCGCCGTCGCCGCCGGGCGCCCGAAGGTGAACCGAACCCGCACCCACCGGCCGGAGAGAGCGCGACGCGCGCGCCGCCGGAGTGTGCCTGCCCCGGCAGCAGCCCCGCCCCCCCCGCCCGCCCGCTCCGCGAAGTGGCGTCGACTTTCGAGCGGCACCGCCGCGGCCGCCGGAGGATGGCGAGCGCCGCTACCCTGCCGCTGCCGCTGCTCGGCCGCGCGTCCTACTTGCAGCTTCGCAGATACGCGCTGCGGATGCTGCAGGGCTCAGGGCCCCGTTGGGCGATTCGTCATAGCGATTACATCGATAGGCGCAAATGCCTTCGTAGCGGGATCGTACGTAATATTAGTTGTTGCCTATCAATGCCAGAGAGTTATACGATAATACGACTGCTTGCGTTAAATTTGTCATTCATTATTATTATTATTATTATTATTATTATTATTATTATTATTATTATTATTATCGAAGTATCTCTTATACAATTCTTAAATATTTCCTATTCCATTAGAATATTTATTTTCAATACAGATATACATGGTTGTATATCTCCTTGGATATGAAGACAATTTGGGACATTTACACTTGTAAACCTATTTAAAAATATAATAGTAGAATGATAATTATCTGTCCACTTCGTATTTTGATTTCTACGTTGAAGTTATTCGCTCGCAGTTCAGCATTGTGTGATTCAGCAGTTACTTGTGCATGTCCCAAAGTTGGGATGAGTAATTGTAGCTAATATGTGGAGTTGCAAAAATTAATATTAAAGGCTTCATTTGACACTCATTTATAATCAAAAATTACTCCCAAGAAAAATGGGGGACGTACACCACAGCCTTGACGATATGTTCGATTTCTTTGTAAAGTGTAAGAGATATCATGAAAATTAAGTTTTGTTTTAAATAAATATAGAATAAAACCATTACCGTACTTCCTAATGAATTTTATTATTCAATAGTTATGAAAGTAGTACCTACCCGTTCTTTTCAGTCTTGAAAAATGCAGAACGGTGTTATTACTATTCTTGGTGTGTTACTTTGTTTTTTTTAAGCGGTTGCATATTTCAAATTTCAACTACAAATATTACCGAATTGATCTTCTGGCTGCACATTGACAGACTGATGACTTTCTAACTAAACTCTTTTTATGTGCTTGGATAGTCACAAGCAAAGTATGAGACAAATGATTGAAATGTATGTAACATGCTTCCCATGTCATAATTTTCCAGAACGAAACTTGCACTAAGGAGGACATAGCGTAGGAGTGCGGAGTGAACATTGCAAGGCTCGCCTTGCGGCAAGGTCTCCTTCAATCTTCTCAGGAGTAGTTAGGAAGACGAGGAAAATGTGGGAGAGAAGACAGGCGACTAGAGAGGAAAGTGAGTCTCCTTAATTGCGACAGAACGAGTTCAGAGTAGGCCAAAACGTGTTCTCGAATCGCAAAAAGCGGACGCCTCAGCCCTCGCAAACGAAGGCTCATGGGAAGGGTGCGTTCCCGCTTGGGCGAGGAGGAAGGAATGTGACGGCGCCGGTCAGGTCGCCAATCGAGAGGAGGAATCTGACCCGCACAACTCGTCGACTTCGTACAGAAATGAACTCGTTTGCTCTCCCATTCGGTCGTGTACGTGCGTCTTGATTTATTTATTCTGTTTTTTTTTTTTTTCCTTTTTTTCTTTTTGTAACTGAAGCAATGAATCATCACCGAAACACAACGACAGTTAAAGACTACGGTACAAGAAGAGGGCTCTTCTTATTAAGGGAAGCAGAATCTGCTGACCTACGCGTTCGTTTTCCACCTGTGATTGCCAGAATTACGCCGTTAGCTTCAAAGAGGAACTTCAGATCTCTATCCTATATCAAATTCCTTACTATCTTCTCTACCTTTAGTCTCATTTTTACTTCCAAGAACTCTGACAATTAAGTGTATTCTCAGTGGGAATATGTACATAAGTAGAAGAGAAAACAGTCGGGACAAAACAAGGATCACGCTAAATACATAAAATAGTAAAGCCGATTGAACTGCCTACCCTGAATACAAACTTGTGAAAGACTGTGGAACTGATTCTCTTATAAATATGTAGATCAGTGAATGAGTAGTGGAAGTTCAAGCTTAGCATTACGCAAGTGACGTTCTGTTAGTTTTGCTTGCGACGTCTTCAGTGTGCAAGCGATAAACGACGAGTTCTACCAGAGTTGGGAATTAAGATGTTAAACCATGTGTCGTGGAGCTCGATTCTTCACTTGCTTATTTTCTTCAACTTATCTGTGAGAATTGTGTTGTAAACGATCGTTAGAACAGGTACTTCGTAATGACTTTTTCGCTGGCTTATTGTTTTACTACTTATATAATTCAAAACCGGTATCTACAATCCAAACCAGTTTCTTTTATCGTAAAATCCATTTTGAGGGATACTTGAGATACTTGACGAATTAAGAGTCGGTTGTGTCCGCTATGTGTTACCGAAAAATGTTTACATCTGTTTCGCCAGCTATATAGCTAGAACGCAGGTTCGGTTTCAAAGCATGCGCAAATATTTGGGACAATAAAAATCTTGTCAATCCTTTACGTAGCGGTCCTTTGTAGATTTCCTGCAGAGTGTATAGTAAATTAGTAATAATGTATTCATTACTCACGTCAAAACTGAATCATGTGCATTATTCATTTTTTTTCCTATTAAAACAGGCGAAGAAAGAAACCTGATGATCAACTCAAGAGGCGTCAACATCATTATTATTCCTACATTTCGAAGAGCTACTGCGAGAAAATAATGAAAATATCTAGTGTTTACTAATCTAAGAAATTTTTATAAGTTTAAAAACATATTTAGATGGTAGACGGTTTCTTTGCTGCAGTCACCTGTCGGAATACAACTTAATTTTACTACTCATTATTAGATGTGCATACATTTTCAAGTACATGTCTACTTAAATGTACACAACACATTCCTTCAATTGTGTAGCATTGTGCACATTGTTCTCTTGCAGGGAAAAATCGTCGAATCGTTGTTAATTGTCATCGATGTTCACATCTTGTCTGTATATGTAGCAGGCAATCGACCTGACAATGGTAACTTCATGAACTTTATTAGTCAAAGGGGTTTCATTTGGGGTAGTTGACAAGACACTTGTAGTTTCGTAAGTAAAGGTGTGCGTTGATTATGACATTCAGGTACTTCGTGAAATGAATAATATTGTGTTGAAGATTTACAGTGTATATCTTATGAGAGATCTGTTATAAAGAAAACGTTTCTTATTGATTGAGAAAGAAACTGTCTATGTTATGTGAGTAAGTATTGAGAGGGAGTGTGTACTCACCAGTCCAAATAATTGACGCTGTACGAAATGAGGCGGATAGGAAATGCTGTTTTGTGCAATGGCCGTTGCTGTACATTGTCTGCACATTCCTTCCAATTTGCCCATCGTGGAAATGGCATGAATTCGTTTTCCACGGCCGTTAGGCAGCGCTGCCTACCCGCACTTTCCGCCTGCCCCACCCTCCTACAACTTCACGACCCTGAAACCGCCCTTGCCGGCCCCCGCCACCCCGTCTCACCCGCCCTGGCCCCCCTTTCCCGCCACTCCCCGCCACCCCATCTCAACCGCGTGGCCGCCCCCCCCCCGTGCCGTCTCAACCGCCTTCGCCCCGCGCTGCCCTACCGCCTCGGCCTACTTTGCAGGGCGTGTACGCGAAGACGCGCCGACCCGCGACACCCGCGTTTTTCCCGCCGCCGCCCCCCCCTCCCCCGCCCGGGAGGCTTTTTGCCGCGCACCGCGGGCGCACACGCATGCAGCGGCGAGCGCTGATGGGGAACGCAACGCGTCGACCCCGCCTCCCCCGCATGCCCTCCGCGCCCCGCCCGGCCCCGCCCCGCCCACGCCTCTCCGGCTGCACCTCTGTCCCTGTGCGCTTCCAGCCCCTCTCTTTCCGGCGCCCCTCCCCGTCTTCTTCCCCGCCGCTTCTCGCCCGGGACGCTTGCTTCCCCTGTTCCGTACTTCTCTGTCTCGCCTCCTCGTGTCGCACCCTGCCTTCTCCGCGTGCCTCCTCTCCTACCCTGCTTCCCCCGTTTTCTATCTGCCGTCCACCCGATGCATTTGCGGCGCTTGCGCTGCAAGATGCGATCATCTCTGTGCCATCGTTTTTTTTTCTGCACTGCCTTTCTTTTCCTGTGTAATGCAGCCTCGCAGGCTTTGTGGGAGGTCCTTCTTGCGATCTTTCAAGCTTCCGAATGTGTTTACTGGCTATGCCGCCCGCTCTTCGAATCCAGTAACTCTCCTTCAGTAGTAATTAAACAGGGATGACTTACTAATTCGCGGAGAAAGGCCTTCATACTCATCAGGAAGTTGTGATATATTGTAGCCTTCTCTAGTATTCAAACGTAGGATCGTGGGTCTATTGAATACCACCATGATGTACTATAAAATTGTAAAATTGTTATTGTAAATTATAACGTAAAATTGACCATATTCAGACTAATGTAGTGCACTGAGTCAAATAAAATTGTTGCGGGATGGTTATCATAAAATTGTTGCGGGATATCGTGGGCACTACTTCAGTGAAATAAAAAAAAATAATAATACCATTAAATAATATTTATTCGGTATTTTCTAAATAGCAGCAGAAAGGACCGACAAATGGGGAATGTATGGAGTTTATGGCACTCCTAAATCCATTTTAAAAACTGTTTTATTGGTGCTGATATTGTTATTGCATCTAAAACTAACTTTTCGCTAATCCAGTGAATCCTATTTTTTCGATACAGCCTAATATATACCAGTATCGCGCTCCGTCTGCTGTTGCCTTTGTCCGACAAGAATTTTCTGCATTTTTGTCTAAACAAAAAGATCGGTAAAATTGAAATATCTCTTGTAATTTAAGTAGACTGAAAATTAACACTAAAATTCTTACATTATAGGCTCAATTACTTTGCTTAGTTACCAGTTGATTCGATTTTATAAAACCCAAATCTTTGCTTCTGTGCACTCTTTGATGACTGATATTATTACGAAATTGAGACAATATATTGCGTAAAAAACAGTAATTAGTAATTGATATTTTCGGCGACATTTCTCTTTTCACCAACACGCTTCTGCGCAGGTTAATCTTTTAATGAACTCCCATTTTACTTTTGAAGTATGATTAAGTATGATTAAGTATGATTGTTGAAAATGAAGTGAATAATGATTTATATTTAATTTTATTCTCTTTTTTTGTGAACGCAGAATTAGTGAAGTTTTCCCGTGAGGGCGAAAATATGTTTTTATTTTCTTTTTCCCGTTTTAAGACATTATCTGTAGAGTGATTTGGAAAGTGCCCGAAACTCGTATCTTCCGTTCACCGTTACAGCTATTAATGTCAAATCACGATGACTATTCGTTTATGGGCATCATCGTTTTTGCAGCATTAGCACATGATGAGCGAGATTTTTCCTGTCGTTATTGTTGATCCCTACAAATGCTACACTGATGAAATGGCCCTCATCACTAAAAACCCGTTACCATTACCACCATTACTTCTACAACAGCTTACTGAAATCAATGTCTCTTTACCTCTTTCACAGGGTTCATTATTCTTGTACACCCGCGTGACCGCCGTCGCAGGTTTCTTGATCATTATCAGACCACTGACGCTATCATTTCCCTGTTTGAGCTTCTTTTCTGCGTCGTCTATGGATGATTTACAAATTAGTTTGTTCCCTTGAGCTTTTCACTTGTGTCAATTTTGAAGCAAATTCTATCAATTCAATTGTTTTAAAAATACTACACGTTTTCATTCACACTAATATTTTTCAGCCGGGAATCGATAATGACAAGGGCTCTGCAGTATCCCCTCCAGGGCGATTCCCCTACCTGATTTTTACTGTAACCCTCACATGCATGCCAATCTTGTTTTGCCCCCTTTTGACCAGCATTAATTCAAAGAAAAAAATTACATTGATTTTGAAAAGAAATTAAATACGTTCGAATTGAATATGCTATTCAAAATGGAACCCTACAAACATACACATATTATAAACAAATATACGAGATATTCTGTCACAGTATACGACAAAGACTTCAAGCAACGGGAGAGATCAGAAAATCAGAGGTACTGATTTGCTGTCGTATGCACGCGTGGCTAAAAGAAAAGAAGGTCCTGCTTTGTAACCGCGGGTGTATGCTAGTTCAGTCTCGGGACAGTCTCCACCCCCAATTACGCATTCACCTAAACAAAGATCTTCCGTCACTTCAAACTCTTACCACGTCAAATACTGATCTGTTTGTTATGAACGACGTAAAGAGCAAACTAAACAAGAACGAATTGTAAGTAATGGTCTTATGTATCGTGTTCATAAAATGCTAAAGATTAGATTCAGTGATGGACCTGTTATTAGAGACTTAAAAATGCTTCATCAATTGACAAATGACTATGACAGTTGAGGGAGCTTAACCACGAAGATTTGTGAGACAGAAAAATCAACAGAGGGACACTATTAGAATAAAGTAGGGAGGAAATTTCTGCACCTCCTTCAAGCAGAACTAAGCAAGAACAGACAAGCAGAAGCAAGCATACCGAAACCAAAATCTCATTAAGACCAAAATCGGAGCCAAAACCCGTCAACTCCCACAACCGCCAGCTCTTCCGCTCTTGTCTCCCCACCCCCACCCGCACAAACTTTGACCTTTCGGCGGTGGACTGGCCTGCGTTGGGAAGCGGAAGTGCAGCGCTGCAAAAAGAGAGGAGACTGATGCGGTAGCAGAAGCGGCGGCGGCGCCCGTCCTCCTGTTCGCCCCTGCCC
>BOPP01000019.1:3261641-3274162 GCA_017312745.1 Gryllus bimaculatus | reverse complement strand
TTTACAATTCATGATAGTCATTACTAATACGTGCATGGAATAACTTGCCTACTGCAATGGATTTTCCTTTACCCTGTTTTCATTTCTCGTTGTTTAGACATGGGAGTAATCCTACCGTGCTCTGGTTGCACTGTTCTCGCTCAATTCCTCCTCCTCGAATTCCTTCGCAACCGTGGAGTTGAATTATTCAAATATTGGAAATCCTCAGTACCACTTTCCTCGGAAACAAGGTTATACCCTCTTCTACCCCCAATCGAATGTGCTCAGCATATCTGACAGCTGTAATTCAACTCTGTCATCGTTTTCAAGAGCCGTAGAATTTCACTCAAATCGGCTCTGAAAGGGAATGTCTGATATCGTGAGTCTCGCCCTCTAAAAATCGAAGTAATTTTAATTCTAACCCATCCCGCATTCTTTGTCCTTTTGTTGTTTGTCTACCCCTTTTGTACTTCTCTTCCCTCTCTTTTATTTCTTCTTCGTCCGATATCTCGACCCTTATCTCTTAAAATCTAACCAGTAAGTAATTCAACCGAATTCCGCATTGTTTCCCCCCATTTACCCGCCTCTTTTTATACGATTCTCCCCTCTTTCGTTCGTTCATCTTCCTTTCTCTTGTGTGCCGGCCGTCGTATAAACGTCCGTCTCAATCAAGAGCGGCTACCGCCACTCTACTCTATTACGGCGCCGCGGGCCGCCCGCGCCCCGAGCGGATTGGAAATAGTCGCGGCACAATGGGGGCGCGGGCGCGGGCGCGGGCGCGGGTCCGGCCAGGGTAGGCCACGCCCCTCCAGTGTGGGAACGCGCGCGGGGCCATTGTGGGCGCGGGCGAGTGGCAGCGGGCCAGCGGCGGCCGGGGCGGCGAAATCACGCGACGGCCCGCGCCGCGCCGCGACCCCAGCTCCCCCCCCCCGCACGCGAGTTTTCTTGTTTATTTTTTGTTATTTATTAATATATTTATTTTTACAAATTGCTTAAGGTAAGGTATGCGTGGAACGCGTTTAGAACACGCGAATGGAATGTGCTAAGGTACGTAAAGGCAAACTGGTTAATTTAGCTTAGCAAACAAATCGCCCGTTTAATAAGTTAATTTGTTCCGTTTGCTTTCGTGACGTCGTTTCTTTAGTTCGCGCGTTTCCAAGTTGACGGTGAGGCTCCGGCCTTTAGCTCTCCCTCATATCTAACATCTAATATCAAGCCAACGCAAAATTTCCAATGCGTTTTGCTCCAAAATTGAGAGATATCTTAACTTGATGTATTTCCCTCGCGTAACTAGAACCTAAGTATATCTATTAGATTATTAATCAGATCGTCCTATTTCATACGTTAATTATTTAATTAATAACTGACTATCTAAAAATTATTTGATGAACATGAAATACAGCATTTATATATCTATTTGAGTATTTATTTTTAAGGTCGCTTTTTAACACCTTGGTCATAGAGCGACCACTGTGATTGTTTTATCTGTAGGAAGAACATTTAAGAATAACGCGAACACACATGCAAACATCCATGCCCGAGGCGGAATTCGAACCCTCTTCCCTTCGAGCTGCGGTAGCTACTGCCCTTCAGCCTTAGCGACCTCATCTATCCTGGCCGGCACCACTTTATTTATTATTTAAGCGGATTCCACTTGTGTCCACGTTATTCAAATGCTTTTGCTATTTACTAACTTCTTGCATATTAACTATTAATTAATTTTGCATGTTCGATTTATGAGTTCTGTTATTTCTTTTTCCTGACAGTTACAAGTTTATTCCGTGATATACGTACTAAATTTGAGAACAAGATGATTTCCATTTCTTTCCATTTCATTCTAACATTCATATAATTTATTGTTATCAAATTTTTAATAAGAGTTTTTATATCATTTCTTTTTAAAATTCATTCTTGATAATGTGTTGAGCAGAATGTTTCCTTCTACCCATGCTCTATAGCATTTATTTTGTTCATTAGGATGTGGTAGTGTCAAAGGCATTAGCGTACTCACGTATTTCAGTTTTTTATATATTAATATAAAAATATGTACTACTTATACTGTAGACGTTTATTGCCAAAGGAATTTAATTAAAGGGGACCAGTATACTGTGATTTAAATAGAGTGACTTCTATCAAATTATCAAGTGGGTAGCCAATCTGTATTTTTAATACAAATAGTAAGCGAAACGAAGCTCCCGATTGGATAAGCGCGGAGAGCTGATCTTAAATAGAATATTATTTAAATCCAAGTTTAACACCATGAATAACAGCAACATGAACATGAGCAAGTGGAAACAACGTCATTCAGTCGTAGGCTGAACCCGAGGACTAGCGTCCGTCTCCACCGCCGCGTTGCCTCTTCCGCCTCCGCCGCCCCCGCTCCCGTCGCCGCATTACTCACCGCCCGCGTCTCCGTCGCCGGCCGCTTCCCGTCGCGCGCGCCCCGCAGCGCCTGCGTTTGCGCGCGTTCCCTCGGGCCCACGCGCACGCTCTCACGCGCGCGCCCGCACGCGCCCAGATCGACAGCGGCGATGGGACGCGACGCGCATGGCGCACTTGGCGCTGCGGCGGGAGCGGCGGCCGGCCGGCCCGGGGGTCGGGGGCGACGGGAATCGCGGGCCAGGGGAACAGGGTGTGGGGAAATTCAGCAGCCGTCACTTAGTAGGCTACAGCAGAAACGCAACAAGAGATGCGGCAGGGCCAATTGCTTCGGGGGCCGAAGTGTTGGATTGATCGATTTATTTAATGTTTCGGGGCGCGACAACTATTGTAATTTGTTCCGAAAGTGTAGTGCTTTTTTTCAGGAGATAGTGGTGAACCTTCAGCAGTGGAACATCAGTTCCGATCTACTCGTCAGCTTGCGAGTTTTTTCCACTCCCAAGACCTCTCGAAGGGGCACAGCCCCACTCAGGACATACTCTAAGCTCCCAAGGAGTCTCCCAACATTTGAGGTTGTGTGCGTGTATGTGTGCATGTGAATATGTATGCGTATGTAAGGTGACCAGGATGACGTCTAGGTTGAGGAAGGAATGATCGATCGCACGCATCCGCGGCTCGTTAGTTAAGGTGGCATACGCCTGATAATGATTGGAGAAACCGTAAAAAGAGTAAACAGAGCAGGCAAACGTTAAAATTCTTATGGTTGATTTTGAACTAACTATTGTATTCGTAGCTAGTGACGAAAATCTACCTAAGTCGACATTTTAATCCTAGGGCATCCTGGTCAGCGATACAGCAGACGTAGGGGCTATGCTGCCATTACGTCATCGCGGCCGAAACGAAATGATAAACATTGGTGAGGCTCTTTACCAACGACTTGGGTAGACACCAAATCGATAAGAGGAGGATTGAAGCAACAATGCAGATAGGAACAATGGAAGCAACAAAGATTACGATAAAGCTTTGTTGCGATCACATAAAGCGTTGTCGGCTATCATGCCTGCGACATGAAATACCGAGGCAAACATTGTTACGAAAACAACTACTATTGCAAAAATTCGATGGTAACGTGGATGATGACAGTAGTAATAACCTCGGCGGCTGAGGCAGTGGCAGCGGCGGGCAGCGAGAGCGATGCTATAAAAGGACGCTGACGCCACCGCTGGAAGGGCATCACGTTCGCAAGCTCGTAAAACCAGTGAAAGCCATGAGGCGATCGCTGCGGCAGGCACATCCTGAGATTATCCTTAAACTGCGAGCGTCTTTCTGCTCCTGTTACGTCTGTTCGTACAACACAATGGCTGTTGCTTTGGGCCAAGCATTACCTTCTTTTCGCGACTGTTCCGATTTGTTCTGCAAGAACTACGTTCATGGAGAGTGTCAGAACACTCTCTGTTAAAGGTTACGCCAGTTATTCTTGTCATTTTTATTTCTTTTGTAACTGTTCGTGAATACGAAGATAAAGATTTTCAACATGCTTCTTTTTTTCCTTGTAAATTATAAGACATTCGCATATTCTTCTTCTTGATATCCACATACTTGTACATTTGAATTCCATTAATAAACCAAGAGTATATGAAGAAAAAAAAGCGAACGATCTTCACATTAAAGTGGCCTTTCACAGAACATGTTCGTAAGAATTATGGTTATACAACCAGCTGTCGACGCTTTGAAGCACTCTTGTATTCTAATTGAGAAACATAACAATGGATTAGCACTATCAGTTGCAAGAACATGGTAACAGTATCAATAATGACTGTGGTTACGGACGCGACGACAATGAGCGAACGCTATGCGCACAAAATTAATTTGGGAGTTAATGAGGTAATTTATCCACTCCCTTCCCCCTCGTTTGCTTTTGTCAGTTATGAGTTATCTTTCCCCACCCCGAAAAGCGAACGCATTTTTATTAACCACTATTAAACCATAAGAATTATATAAATGTCAAAAAATATCAGAATAACATTTCATTCTTTTTTAAATAAACACGTTTTGTAATTTATTAATTCATTAAAATATAATGAGATAATAATAATAATAATAATAATAATAATAATAATAATAATAATAATAATAATATGTATGATTGAATGAATTAAGTGAATTAACCATAAAGTATCAAATGTGTTATTGGATATGTATTGTTGGGGTCTTCTCTCCAATATTGCAGTTGCTAGAATTACCATGGTGTTAATGTAAATACACATTGGTATTTCGTTTGTTTAAAGACGATAGAATCTTGCTATTCGCGCGAATAACATTTGGCTGGACATTATTTGCCCGCCAATGGGTTTTGAATCCCATGCCCAACAAAGTTGCGATAGTGCAACTTCCGGCAGCCGCCCGTTACGGCGTTTGAGTTGGCATGGAGACTCCGCTCGGAAGTGGAGGTTGCGATTTTCTTATTTCTCTTCCTCAGACGAGATTGATTTGCTGCCATCGAATACTCTGATTCTCGATAATGTACAACTCCGATTCGTCCACCTATCTCTTGTAATATTCTGATGAAATGGAATTAATTGGTTACAGAAAGCGAAATTGTTGTACATAGAAAGTATCTTAGTTTTTCAATCAACTCTTTGACCGCTTTTCCACTCATTATGACCGTTATATGAATTGTTGCAGCTACCAAATACTAAAATGAATCTAATGCCTTCAATTTCCTGCAAACTGCTTCCTTGTCGCATGCATTTACAGTACATTGCGTAGTTGCGACACTATTCTTCGAATTACTAGTATAAAAGATTCCAAGGTTATGTTCTCAGTAAACACCATAAATGCAGTTTCTAGCATTTATAAAGAAAAATACGGTAGTATTGGAGGAATGCAAGATAATGGGGGAAACGTTTTCAGTTCGAGCATGGAAAAGACCTTTTCAGGTTACCGCTGCAATTTTGTACGAAAGCATGACTGCATTCAGACGTCCTGGCACAAAGAAGAGTGGATTCGCGTGTGGCGCCTGCTGCTAACAAGAAGAGAAAAACCATAACAGAGCAATTCCAAGCCTCATTACCAAGAAGCCCAACCGTCTGTACAGGATTCAGCACTTACATTCGCGGCCTGGGCGACGAGTGACAGCAAGAAATGTGTGCGAGACAGACGAGAATAACTGACATCGCGAAAGCATCATTAGAGATCATACATGCCGTGAACACGGTCCTCTTTCTCAAATTTTTATTTTTAATTTTATTTTTTTAAATAGAAAATAACACTTGTATCTTATTCATTTAGAAATATAAAAGGTGAAGCACTGAATATACCTAAACCTTGGGTATATTTACTTTTGGTAGTGTATTTTTAATCATTTTATTAGTAGCATTTCGACTTGCTCAGCCGTTCAAGGGTTTCCAAGTATTCTGTTTCCTTAAAATGTTTTTATGTGTGGATTTTTTTTTAATTTTGCAATTTCACATGAAATTACAAAGATTAATCCATTTAGGAAACTTGGAGTGACTCCTTGCGCAGATGAATCTGATGACAATGCCATTATTAATAAATATAAGCAATAAAATGACAATTACCAGCAGATATTACAATATATTATGGAACAAGAATATTAGAAAGCAAATCAAGGGACAAATATACAAGATAATGACAGATATGTGTTTTGTATTGATCAGAAATGTTTACAAAAGTCAATAAATTCTCGTTTAAATGCCATGAAAATAAATGTTTGGAGATGTTCTCAGTCAGTATACCATCTTTGAACGAAGAGATCAGACAGATAATTCTGATAGACAAGTGATCGATATGTAGAATTCAAACAACTCCAATGGTATGGCCATCTAATGCGAATGCAAGAGGACAGAATACCAAAACAGTCTTTGAGTGGGCCCCTTTCGAAAGAAAACGACGAGGATGGTCGAGGTAATGATAGGTATAGATAGAATGCCGTCATCGACATGTCAATGAAGAATAGAAGACGATGTATGATAATTAAAGAGTGAATTAGTTGACGATGCTGACTGCACTTAAGGATAAGATTAGGAACAATTTTGGAATGAAGGAAGGGCGCGTGGGCGGGAACATTTCTGAAAAACGTAGTGCACGTGCCGTGGTGGATGACGCATAAGCCTCGAATGTAAATGGATTCTAAAATATTCTCGAGATCAGTTTTGAATTTTTTTTTCGTAAACTGACAGATCCAATGAATGTACCTGTAGGGGAAAATATTTTAATTTATAGTAACAACTAATAAATTATAACATTTTTAATGTATTTATCCTTTTTAATTTAACTTAACTAGGGCTGAATAAAAGGAATTATTTCAGCAATGTTGAATTAAAAAAAAAATCAAAGTTACGTAACACTAAACTAGGATCCCGGCCTGAGGCCGGACAGCTGCGTATTCGCGATCGCGCGAGAGGCAGGGCCGCTGCCGCCTCAGCGTCTGCGGGCAGCCAGGCCACGGCGTCTGAACGCGTCGCGTCGCCCGGAAGGAAGCGAGCGGTCGCGGGGCTGATAAGCTGCGAACCAACAACGGCGTCGCGTCGCCAGGCGTCCACGCCGCCTTGTACTGGTTGCGTTGCACTCGCTGGACTGCGGCGCGGTGAATGTTTCTGTGTATTATCCGATTTAATTATAGTGACTTCTGATCAGCTGAAACGCGGTTATCCAATCGGGAGCTTCGATGCTAAAAGTTAAGTCGATACCAAGTTCCTGATTGGATCACCGCGCCCCAGCTGATGGGATAACAGATGTCAAAATTAAATCAGAGAATAGAGTTCGCATGCGGAATTTCTGCCCTCGGTGTCGTCACAGAGGGAGACAGTTTCAATGAATGACGCCTCAAAAAACATCGACTTCCGAACTTCTCGACAGCCAGCCACGGAACATAAAATTTACATTTATATTTCGTGTAAGAAAGCACCCTTGAAATTCAGGTTTAACTTTCTAACTCAGCCAAAACAAATTTCTGGATGATTACTATCCCTAGCCCTACTAAATTGTTTTCAAAGCTGCGTTAGTTTACATGCATGAATCTAGTGCGCATGCGCAGTGTCTTAACGGTCGTCGACTGCAAAGATTCTGCGAACAATACATGTTTGGATGGTATCGGTCCTGAGGGTGTCGGATTAGAGACAAATGTTGCATTAGTGGATTCTGAGTTAGAAATTAAATACTCTGTTCCCCAGATACCACTCGTTTCATTCCCAACAGTTCCAAAATTGATCACGCGCTACCAAGAACCAAATTAATAAAAGAAAAATGCAGAAGTAATATAATAATTTAAAAAACCTTCAACATAGCTGTATTAAGTAAGAAAAACGTCATGTATTCTTGTATTCTTGACTCTTTGTCTAAAATTGATTGATTTTTGAAATCAAGTTTATGTGGAAGCTGAATTCTGTGTTTTGAAATTGTATTTAACTTTTCATGAATTTCGGTAACGTTAACACATTAATATAAGAGAAATTCATGAAAAGTTAAACAATTTCAAAACACATTATTCAACTTTCACATAAATTTCATTTTGAAAATGCTTCAATTGTAGACAAAGAGACAAGAATACCTGATAGGTTAATTTCTGAAAACTTATTTATCAAAATTAATAACAAGATAAATTCGAATTCGAGTCAAGAGTGTTTTTACAACTTTATATGTTCATATTTTGAATATAATAAAAAAGTTTTAAAACATAGTGACTTATGTACCTAAAGATGTGGAAAATTAGTTCGCGAAACATTTTACTTTAAATATAAAACAAGTTATTTGTATAATTAAAATTACATGAAATATAATTGACTGATTAAATAATTCTACTGATTGTCTTAAACCATAAGATACAGAAAACAACAGAATATTATTAAATAAATATTCTTTGTTGTACAGCAGAAATATTCTTTGTTGTTGCAGAGTGAAGTATGTAATGGAAACATTAATGTA
The DNA here is from genome assembly GCA_017312745.1 of Gryllus bimaculatus. Classification (NCBI taxonomy): domain Eukaryota; kingdom Metazoa; phylum Arthropoda; class Insecta; order Orthoptera; family Gryllidae; genus Gryllus; species Gryllus bimaculatus. Next base: position 3,265,858 of record BOPP01000019.1, on the reverse strand, counting down.
CTTGATTTTATTGTAAAAATTTAAGTTGTATTAATGTAGTTATTGTTATTATTATTTTATTTCTTTTTTTCCGCTCCGGCGGATGGTTTGGACACTTTTATCTTCAAAAGTTGGCGAAGAACTCACGACCATGACTTTGAAACGCTTGCTATGGAATGCAGGATTTCACCGCTTCTCTGAGGTTCCGCCGAATGCCCTCGACGCGACGCCGGCGCCGGTTAAATATGCAGCGCTGCGAATTCGCGCCGGACGTTCGGCCGGCCGCTGCAGCCGGTGAAAGTTGCGCGCGCAGCCTGCACTCCGCGCGCCCCGGATATGCCAGCCCGCCTGCTGGCCCTCTCGCCACTTACCCTTGTTCCCTGCGCCTACGCACTCAGGACCCGGGCTAGGGCACTTCTTAAGCCAGGGCAGTCAACGCATACGCACTCGCTAGGGCACCCCGGAGAACGCCGAACCGGCTGAGTTGACTCAGAGACAGCATTTCTCTGCAGCGGCCCTGTCCGGGAGGACCTAGGGTTCCAGTCCCGATGGTGACGCAAACTACTTAGCCAGGCCCAACTCAGTCACTGTTTCGAAAAGAATTGTAGTGGTCGGCTGCTCTTATCAGTACTTTTCTGCGGTTTCTCCGTTCAATGCCCGGCCAATGCCTTTCCATTCTTGTACTTCTCTTCCTCTCCCCTTACACACACACACACTGACGTACGCTATCCTATCACATGTCGCGAGACCAGACGAGAGCTTACAGCTTCTCCCGGCTAGGGTGGTGCCCCGAGAGATACTTGGAGGGGGAAACCCCGCAAGGCCAAATGTACGTGAGGCCAGATCTCAAAAACCAGTGGAGGGAGCACCTTCACCTCCCGGGATAACGCATGCAGTACAGTTATGGGTCTAATGTCGTAAATTGCTCTTAAAACGTTTAAATAAATTAATAAATGTCTCTTTATGATACACCAACATGATTGTTGCGCTCAGTTCACAGATTCAAATGAAGTTTGCTAAACCCTGCTTCCCCACTCCGGGAATTTATGTCAATGGCTAGCGGAGCACACTGCGTGTGTCAAACCGTTCCGAAGACCATCCACACGCTACTTTGTCCGGCAGACCTGCTCTAGACGTTCTGAGCAACGGCTGTGTGCTCCTTCTCGTCCATAATTATTTTTAGAAGATTATTTTACCGTGATTGATATTGTCTCGGGCGACTTGCAAGCGCTCGCTGCATCGCGAATGGCCAACACGCAATTCGGATGTTCTCTGTCCATGGGGGATCAACGCCTCCCTCGACTCTAGGAGAATTTATGTATTATTAGCAGGCACTTTTTCCGTACATTGCATGAGAAGAAGCGGCTAGTCAAATTGACTTAGAAATTTTCTTAAATTGAATATGTATGTCTCACAGGTGTGCAGAAACTACTTCAATCACAAATATTTTTGTTCTAAATATTAATAATTTATCCTGAAAATGCTATCTTGAACGCATATTGCTACACTCTACAACGAGCATCGATCATTTCCCATCGAAAATCGGGAAGAAAAAGATATCTCTTTATGTAAAAATGGAGGCTGTGTTTCATTCGTGATCTTTTATAATTTCATAAAAATGTATATCTCTCGGAAGCGATTTGCTGCTGATTTTGTGCTAATACTACCACCAAAAAGCTATCTTATTTTCCATGCATGATCTTGAGAACCACTTTTGTTATTTTCGTGAAATTTTATCGTTGTTTAAACTTTAGAGTGTGCGTTTTATGGGTATTTATTTGAATTATAAAACTCTATAATCCGTCCAAATTTGGCCAAATGTCTAATATTTCTTTTTTTGTTTTTTTTTGTTTTAGGTGAGTGCTATAGTGTTTACCTGTGATTCAGCGTTTTATGAACGTTTATCACCTATTAAAAAAGGTAGGCAATCTTCAATTTTTGAAATTCTTCTGAGTCTCTTGGCATGTTCAGTGACATTGTAGAAAGTGAACTAAATTTCTCTGAGTCCATGAAATAATGAATTCAGGATTTTTTTATATAAAAACACCGACCAAATTGTTTAATTTTTGGGGGGGATGTAGGTATTCGTCAACATATGGGGCAGGTGAATGGATTATACGGACAGTGTTTATTCGCCCTGTGTAATCTTTTCTACATTATATCTGCAAGTTATGTTACATAATACGCAGAGAATCTTAATAGAAGAGTGTAATTAAAGAAGAGGATAATAAAAACATCTGATACGTATAATGTACCTCTGGATAAAGTGATGTTTTTTATCGCGTATTATAATTTTTCCATTACAAATGTTTTTAATTTTAACCGAAAGGCAATTTCTGGAAGACGGGGTTCTTTTGTTTAGTCAACTATAAAATATAAAACAAATATTCCTTTTTTTAATAATCAAACTCTGTCTATATCAGCACTTTTTCGCCCAACAAACGTAGTACACGCCTAGTGAGTTTTACTGCGTTTTCAGGTTTCAATGAAATATTCACCAGGATCTGAACTCCAATCGCTAGATTGGACATAATTTTTTTGAGAAATCGAAAAAATTCCTAAAATAAGCGGAGAAACAACGTGGGGAAACGAGATAAAATACCTGCAATAATGACTAAAATATAAGTAGAAAGAGAGATGATACATAATTCTGGTTCGGAAGAAGCAAAAACAGCGTTAACGAGGCGAAAGTTGAAACTATTTGCTGCGCGTCGAACGGAAAGATCTGCCTTCTTGAAATAACTTCGAATCAGCACGCTTGTTATGATAAGAATGAAATAAAACAAGATGATTTCAATCACGCTGACAAAAACTTTCACAACTACAACGCAGAGTCAGTGATATACAAATGGGGAAGGGGAGAAGAGGAGTGAAGCGTGATAAATTGGCAACCACATGCGTGACCCGCTTTCGTAGTGTCACTCGCAAGTCACTCAGAAAGTTCACTCGCCTAATCGAACTAAAAAAAGAATTAATGTAGTGAATCTTTCTGGCGTACAATGATGACTACCGTGATCTAAGAAATACCAATATTATGTTTATACACATTTCAAATGAAAACTATGTGACATACAAAAGCTATACAATTTTAAAAAGAACTATACATGTTGAACAATCATTTACGTGCAGTCTCTTTTGGCTTCTCTATTGTCTTTAATGAATAATATAACTTAATAGTTGATAATCGTTTTTCTATTTTTAAATATAAATATTTATCAGTTAATATATTCTTCTATGATGTTAATAACTGTAACATTTTTTTCATAATCCCGAAACTTTATTTGATTATGACATTACAATAAATGAGTTGTATACCTCAGAACTTAAACTTAAGTCATCACTACTCCATATGTTTCAGAAAAGCGTTTTCTATGATCAACAGTACCATTAAGTGTTCATCTGGCTGATATCAGCCAAAATGTACTGAAAAGATATTATTTCGTATACACATTAATTGAGTCAGTTTTTTCAAACACCAAACACAGTCTATTTGCATTTGGTTCTCTGTAGAGGTTTCAAAAAATTAGCATGGAGTTCAGTATCAGATACATTAATTTTTGTTTGCGCTCGCGTGTTATGAATGTAAACTAGCGAAGCTCACTCTTGGCATCCTAATGTACACTATTTACACATCTAATGACTTTTAAGAAGTTTTAAAAAAAACCTAATAGCTCCACCTTCCTATATGCAATACTTTAAGCTAAACGTAATCAAGAAAATCCAGTCACCAGATATATTTGTTTGTCTCATCTCTAGCAACCATAGAATCTTACAGAAGACGTCAAAACACTTTCAACTACATGTAAAATAAATTAATGCTCTCAACCACAAAAAACTATTGATTAGAATAGCTGGCTGAAGTTAGCGGCGCAAAGCGACCTCGCTGTGTAGTTAGCATCGAAACTCCTGCCACCGTCGGGACTCGAACCCTATGACCTCTCGCTAAGAGACGCTGCAGTAACATGAATTGTGCCGTAGCCCGAGCGACAAACGTTCGGTGATCGCCCTCCCCACCGTGTGATGGCGTTTTGGATCCATCAAAGAAAGCGAACATTCGCATGAGCTGCTCGGGATCGGGCGAGCAGAAGCTTGCTACTCGACGAATGCCGATTGCGTGAAAGCAGAAAGTGTAACAATGACCTAATATGATCGGCCACTATAAAAAATGGAAGAATAAGAAGTAGGGGCGCACGCAACGTCCATGCTACCAAAAGTGCGCGTGGGGGCGGTCGGCCTTC
>BOPP01000019.1:3236338-3249976 GCA_017312745.1 Gryllus bimaculatus | reverse complement strand
CTAAGATTACATATCAAACTTAAATTGTTCAAAGTTATAGTCACCTCATCTGAGAATATTTGCGCCAATGAATTAATTTTTTTTAGGTTAGTTAAAATTTTGTATATTAATATTTTTATTTAGGTCTTTACTACTTTTAGTACTTGCTTACATACTGACCTGCACCCAACATGTTTTAATATTATGGATTCACACACTAACTTCCAACCTCAGAAATATACCGCTTGAAAACATGGCTGAAGTTGATCTTATCCATATCGGATCAATTTTTCCTCGTTATGCCTGTGCGCTCTGTGTTGTCCAATATCGCACCCCTGTTGAATAATTTCTCACTCCTTGTCCGATATTATTTTATACCAGGAGAATACCGGAGCAGTACCATAAAAAACGAACGAGGGACTGCGCGAGATCTTATCTTCCTCTTCATGGCTCAGTTCTTCCTACGTATATGCACACATACTCTTTAAACTTGCATCATACTACCACACAAGTTGGGAGATCAGAAAGGAGTTTAGAGCAAATCCCGCCGGGAGCGGTGCCCCGCAATGGGGAGATCCCAGAAGGGAGTTTTTCGTAAGCTGTCGTGTAGGTCAGCGATGAAACTCTCCTTCCAGCGGAGAAGGAATACCGCCAGCTACAAGTATATGTAATCTATAATTTAGTGCATTAACAGGACTAATGAGCACGTAGTTGACGCTCCTGTAATTAATATTCACTTACCCCATTCAACGTTATATTGCATTCAAGGTTTTGAAGAGAGAGATATGAACACAAAAATGCTATAATATCATTTCATTTATAAAATTTACATTTATGTTTTAATTCATAAAAATTAGTTTTAACAAAATCATTCCAATAAACATAAATCCAAAGTGACACTAGGAAGAGTTCTCTTATGCATTAAAAAGTTTCACAATACATAGTCTATTGTAACTTTTATTGTCTGTTTAAACTCAAGAAATAAATTATGGGGAATGAATAACGGAATTTTATTTGAGGAGAAGGATTTGCAGAGAGTATAAATTGTCGCATAAATCAGAACTTGAAGAGGGAATTATAAATTATATTGTGGAATTTTATCATCATTTATTGTAATTGATCGATTAATAATTGTTTTCGAGTCTGCTAAATTCTAATGAAGCACGGAGATTTTAATAAATGCCGAATTAATTAATTTAAATTAATGTTTATTTGGCGGAGTTTCAAGAGACTATTCCATCCCTTATTGAATACATACTCTCAAGAAGGGCTAATAGAATGTTTAAAAATCGATTAGACACAAAATCAACAAGAAATGTATATTTTCGAAATAAAAATTAATGAATGGAGCTTGGGCAGCGTGATGGCCAGCGTGCTGCACTCCGGGTCGCCGCCCCCTGGGTCGTTTTCCTGTCGTTCATCTCTGCGCCCCGCCGCCCACGCCGCTCTCTCTACCGCCCCGACCGTCCGGCCGCCCGCCCGCCCGGCCCTCGAGTACGTGACCGAATTCTCGTGCGTTGCGCTGGCGAAACTCCACCCGCGGTTTCGGTTCCGGGTGCGAAATTTGCTCGCTGCAGATTTTCGACTTTCTAATATGCCAGTCATCGATCGGCGGGGTTGTTAAATGGGCTAAAGTGAAGAGTAATTGGTTGATTATTTCTCTTTGCTATTTTTTTATTTTAAACGGGTTCTTAAATGTGATGACATAAGTGTGGAATTAATCCGTAATGTTTTTCAATAGATAAAGATGTTTACGTCTTTCCAATGCATTGTAAGTTAGAATATAAAAGGGTTATCCATTTTTTGTGTAGAGCTTTTTAATGTATTTTCTCAAAAGAAAATAACTGAAAATCCTTTTTAAATGAAGTCGATACATGTCAACTGCTGTTCATCTTCATGTAACCCATAATGAAAGTAATGTTTCATAATCCTGTTAGACTAACGTGATTTAATTTATTTTTTTATTCTAACGACCTATATAATGTATTTAGAGAACATTAAATGAGAAGAAAATAATGTCCTCATTCCATATTACACTATTCATGATTATGTTCGTTTCTCTTAATGTAGGAGCTGCAGAAACAAATGAAAACTGCTTATTTCTTTCCGAAAGGTCCATAACAGTACTGAACAATACCTGAAATTAGAGAACTAGGCCGCTCCCCTATTGTATTCAAGGGCAATTAAACAACTGGAACCGTTACTGAAGTACCTCTAAGCAGATGCAGTAGATGCAGGATAGCATTAATTCACAGCGTTTCTCCGCACCCCCTTCATAACATGCCTTTTACTGATTTTTTGTGTTAAATAAACAAGTAATATAAATAAGTATTATTAATATATAAGAAAGGTCAATAATTTTGTTAGTTAGGAAAAACATAGATTGTTAATATTGGCTGAAGATTGCTCATTCTTCTTGGTTTTGTACACACAGATAAAAAGTTATATTTTATTCTAATCCTATATAAGAGTGTTATTAATTTTTAATCACATCATTATTCGTTCATTGCAGCCAAATGATGCAGAAGTGGTCTTCTTACGAACACTTTTGTAATACAAGTTACGTTATGAAACAAAAACATGGACGACTGTCTATGAATATTAAAGAGGTGACAGGAGTGAACGGTTAAACTTTTATTCATTCCAAACAATTGTTTGTTTTACTATACATCTGCTTATTGTTAACGACCATTTGTTTCGATAAATTTCAATTCATCGAAAACATTCACCTTTTTCTCTTTTAATCTCTTCTTCTTCCTGTTCTCTGTCTTCCCATTTTTCTTCTTCTTCTTCTTCCTGTTAAAACTAGTTAGGGATCATAGGGACGATTTCAATTCATTTGCATTTGATGTTTTGTCTTTGTTTGTTGCCCTTTGTTTACTGCCTCATTTTCTTATTTCTCTCTTTATATCACTTATTGTTATTTTATCTCCTGCCTTTGAGTCCTTTCATTTACATCTTTCTTTTCTATTCTTTTGTTCTACTTTATTTCAAATTTCTTGTAACTATTATGTCTTTGTAACTATTGTGTCTCGTATTTATGTCTTTGAATATTGTTTTTATAAGTAATTTATTTTATTGTTATTAATATTTCAAGAGCTATAAAATAATATTCTCTCCAATTCCAGATAATCAAAAACATGAATAAATTAATTAATTTCAACTTCTACATAGTCTCTACTGACTCACCTTCTTGACGTCCGTTGAGCTGGCAAAACCATTTTCAAAAACCGCTTTTTCCCTATACCCAGACTTTTTGGCTGTGTGTGGGAATTCAAAAATTTAAAAACAATATTCTTGTGTCGTGTAATGTATTGTGGTTCATGTTCTATAAAGACATTCTAATTTTGAGGGCTACTTTTGCTCTAAGGGTGTCTCTGTTATTCAACAGGGATGCGCCCCTTCGGAACACATAAGAGTGGGTTTGCTCAATTTTTCAAAAAAACCACGAGGGCAACAAAATTATTGTTGGTGTAGTTTATTAGAGTAATATTCGGTTCTTATTGTTGGTAAACATCGGTGCATACCGTTGATTAGTTTAGTTTTTGTGAAAAATTATGTGTCGCCCAAAGTGTTGCTTTTTGACAGTAGTGTAATGCGTTATAAATATTTGGGGGAATATTAAATTTTGAAAACGGTAAAAAAAAATTTGTGGTATAGTGTATTTATTTGTGGTAATTTCTGTGTCGAGGCTGGATAGTATTTTTTGTGTAGGAATCATATTCTTACTCGTTGCTATTGCGCCTGTCGGGATTTCGAGAAGTCGTTGTTTTTAAATTTTCGAAAAACAGTAAGAGCAACAAAATTAATGTTAATATATTTGAAGAGCAAATAAATAGCGTAATTTTTTCTACATAAAGAAAATATTTGTTGTCATTTGGCTTTGCCAGCTCAACATTAAGCCAGTAAAGCCATTAATTTTAGGAAAAACCATTGGAGCAACAATTTTTTTATACTTGGAAAGCAATTAAATAACCCAAAATTCTGGGTATGGGGAATATGTGGTTTTTGAAAATGGTTTTGCCAGCTTAACGGACGTCTCTTCTTAAACTTTTAGCCTTCCATGATGATGAAAGCCTACATTCTGGGGAAGTCTCCAAGGCCTGTCTGCCTGCACCCGAATTCGTACTGCCTAATTGTCTGTTTCAAATTCAGAAGTCTTATGTTATTACCGAAATTTACTCGTGTTAGCTATCTGTTGGGCAGGCAGGATTCCTGCGAGAAAATACTTATTTTTAAAAACGAAATCTAGATTAAATGAGAAAAAAAATATTATTGTATTTAATAACTATGTTAGTCATTATATCTTTGGAATAAGATCGGAGACTGAGGCGTGAAAACAAGGCTTAGCTTCAACTATATTATCGCCTGTATTTTACATGTTAAAGAGTGGTCGTCCATATTTGTCTACTTTCCTTAATGTTATAAAGCCTTTTTGAAGAAAAAATACATTATTTACAAATACAAGATATTTATTTAATGTCTACCTCTTAGATTGGTAATGCTGCAAATTGAAATATTTTTGTATCTTTTTTTATTAATTTCCATCTTTATTCCGGAGTGAATTTCTGAATATTGCTCTGAATCTGCTCAACTGCCTACGAGTTCACTGTTTTCTGAATTGTTGAAATGCACTCTCTAGAAGTAACAGTAATGAGTTGTCCAAATCATCAATAAGCCAAATCAATGGAATGAAACAAATGTGTACAGGCTTGACCAGTGTCAATAGATACTTTTAAAACGACTTAACTAGGAAAATAATAATTTTAATACGCCTGTGAAATTATAGAAACTTGTGCTATGTTGCACTTTATTTTGCATTTGTGTACATTACTCTATTGTATTTGAATATAATTGTGTTTTTAAATAAAAATTGTCAAAGAAAACAATATAAGATGAAGCGCGTGGAGAATTGCTATTCTGTTTTGCACTTTTTGTCGAGGGCATTAGATGTCATTACATAATGGCAATGAAACCAATAGAACACATATGTAGACATAGTCAATGGTATTATAACACAAATTTCGCTTTTAATTTAAAAAAGAGAGCCCAAGCATAATTTAAATGCGAAAGAAACTACTAAAGACGTCCTTTGAACCACTCACCTTACAAACACTTACTTACATTCATCCATTCATCGCAACTTTAAAAAGTGAAGTTCATTCCTTTCCAAAGCCGAAAAGGACAGAGGCGCGGAGAAGGCATCGACTGGCATGCGCGGCGGCGGCGGCGGCGTTGTCGCTTGGCGGAGCAGGTAACGGTCGGCGAGCGCCGCTCCGCATCGAGCTGCTCCCGCCCCGTGCCATGACGCGGGCACGCGCTCGCGCTCCCCCCCCCCTCCCGCCACCGCGCCCGGCGCCTCTCGCCTTCCCTCGACCGCTCAATTACCCCAGATGGGCGACTCTGACCGGGACATCCTAAGGCTCGAGTCCCTACGGTGTCGGATTTGTGACACTGGCTTGGTAGGTGGAAATCAGCCGCTGTTTGCGGGAGCATTGTAGCGGCTGCCTGCTCTGAACGGTAATTTTCGGTGGTTTCTCCTATGAATACTAGACAAACAGCGGAGCTGTTCACTAACAAACCATTTCCTACTCCCGCGTGTACCGCACGCGGTCTTTCCTTCCTCTTCTTGTCCTTATGTTCTATCCTTACCCCTTACTTCGACTCACGCACACACACTTAGATGCACTACTCTAACACATATGCCAGAACATCACTCGGGAGCTTTGTGCTTGTCCTCTTTAGGATGGTGCCCCCACTGGGGGAGATACCTTGATGACTTCATCTATGCTTATTTTCCCTCTCCCAATACTCCTCCTCCTCCTACTCTGTCTTTTTCTTTCCCTTCTTCCTCTACTACTACTACTACTACTTCTTCATGAGTGGCCCGTTCCTTCTCGTGATCTGCTTAAATTCCGCCCCGCGTTGAAGCGTTTTGCATTCTAACGGCGGCGGCGCCCCCTTGGGCTGCAGCGCCGGGGCAGCGGCGCGGCGGAGCGCGCGCGTAAGGACTTTCCAAGGCGAGGCGAGGCGCGGGCGGCGCCTTTGAGCTGCGTCTTTGAGCTGCTGCCGGCGAGAGGCGGCGAGCGGGACTGCGAGGCGCCTGTTCTAATATCCTCTCCGGACGCTGCGATATTTCTCTTGAAATATGTGCATATGACTTTGAGCAAGAACGAGGCAGTCAAGTTTGCGTTCCGCCTGTAAGCTCACGCTGAAGCAAATGACGTGGGTGACCACGTCTCGGATTGCTGGTTTGGTTATGGCGTAAGATGGGGCCATGATGTGAAAGGCAATGGAACCCATTCCATAGATTCCTTCTTGGATCAAATAATATATCAAAGTAAAGAAGCATCGCTAATATTTCGAACGCAAGATAATAATAATAATAATAATTATTATTATTATTATTATTATTATTATTATAACAATAATGATAATAAGTAATGTTACACAATTTTGATTTAGCTAAACGCAAGATACATCTTACAATATACGGTTTTGATAGAGAGGAGAAATCAAATTATTTTTACACCCTTTGTGATCAATTATATTTAATTATGACTCACAAACATGTTTTGGAAAATTTCATCCGCCATATTTGGTTCTTAGAAGTAATTATTAACGATTTGTTTAAAATTGTTATTAATTTGTGTCAAATCATGAATTTTTATATTTTCTGAATAATTAATTATCACGCATCTTCCCGAAACTATAGACTTGATAAGCGTTAATTGAAAATAAAAATACTCGAAAGCTTATTTGTTTATGTACTTGCATTTATGATGGATGATAAAAAAAATGATAATAGATCACAAAACAATTAATCTCCATGTATCGACATGCTTGCCCGTTCCTTTAAACGAAATACACTACAACCTGTCCAGACCGGAATGTTTGGGCCCAGCATTTTCTTCCGTCTTGTACAGGTTTCCGCTTTTTCCAAGTTCTTCTTAGACTAGTTTTACTGGTTTTTGTCCCTCCCAAAGAAAGGACCTGTGGAAGAAAACCTTCAACTGCGCAGCACAGTAAAAATGGGCGAGTAGCTGTTCGACTGCTCCAGATATGGAGCGTATTTTTAAGCGGGTAGTGGTGGGGCGGTGGTTATCTGTCCGCGATGCCCTGCGGCGCCGTGGCCCCGCGCCTGCTGACGGCGCGATGGGCGGCGATGCGTCGGCGGTCGCGACCTGGGCTGCCGCGCGTGCCACCCGGTGAGCGCCACCCTTCCGCTGCTCCCCCTCCCCCTCCGGGCGCTCTTCGGACTGGCGCTGTCAGCAGCGGCCGCGCGTGCGCCCCCGGGCGCCCTCTGCCGTCAGCGCCGCATGTGCATGTGTGAATGGTTTATTCATGTCTTTGTTTCCGGACACGTCGACTGCTAGGCATTACTCTCGTAAGTTGTGCATTTTATAACCCTGGAAGTGGCGGTGTTCCTACACGCTCGTACGTGAGATCTGGCGTCGAAATGCACTTGGGCTTGCTGGTTTTCCTTTTCCCAAGTATCTCCACCTCGGGGCCACTCCAGCCGAGACCGGCTCTAAGCTTCCGACTACTCTACCGACGGGAGAGGCAGAGTAGCGCATCTACGTGAGTGTGTGTGTGCGCAAAGGGGAGAAGAGACAAGGATGAGTAAGGAAATATTATGAGTGAACCGAAACCCGTTTGTTAAGTACCACAAAACCACGAAAAACACAGTTCTGCCACTATCCAACCTGTAAAATTCGAACTAATAACCACTAGGTCTTCGAACTGTAGAATTCAACGTTTTCAAAAGCATATCCGTGTTCGCCTTTGCACATTTACGTGTAAAGCGTGCAAGTACCGATTTTCAAATTAATGTGTCTAATCATGCATCATGCGTACCTGCAGTATGTATTTTTTCTTCGATTACAATCTTGAAATTGCAATATTATAGTTCATATCTAGTGTCAAAGGGTCATACAAAGAGATTGGGTGTTGGGAACTTTTCGATGAGGGTATAACAATATCAACTACTACGATTCATAGGTGTGCTACTTCCTGTAAGTACTCCTTTAAACATAGCTAATCAAAACATTTAGAAATTTTCAACACATGAAAATACTTTTAGAAGAATTCACAGCTAGTGAAATAATATGTCTAGTTGCAAGTACGTTTTCTCATTTTTAATAAAATGCTGATCTTTATATTTGGAATAAGTTTCTTCCCATAATTATATTTCTCAAAAAATAAAAAACGTAAAACGCTATATAACTATATCTTATTCAACTGTCCTTTACAGTAAAGTTTGACTATCTCCAACAAAGTAATTGTATTTGTTGAAAATTTTAGCTATGTGTAACGAAAGATCTTCAGCGGTTACTTGAAGAAAATCAAGCATGAAAAGAAATAAGGTAAACAAATTCTATTCATCATTAGTTGTAACTCGTTTAGATAGGACACAAGTTTTCGTAAGAAACGAAGGTAAAAAGGTGGGAGATACCTGTTGTAATCCTTAATTGTGAAAAAAATATGTGCATTTGGACTCGAAGACGTAGTACATTTTATTGTGTAGAGATACGCAATTACCTTTTGAAAATCACATTCTAATCATTATAAAGCGTATTTTGATGACCTAAACCATTGCCAAAAATTATCAATAAAATGCCCTAAAAACAAAGAAAAATGATATAAACATTGATCAAAACCACTTCAGATGAACAACTCAAGCTGTTCTACTGATGTCATCGACGCTCCGTCCTTTTGAGCAAGTGAACTCAGCTTGCAAACTTTGGGTTTGAACTGTTATTTAAAAGGAAAACTGCATTTATTTATCGCGAAATAGACCGAATTGACAATGGCGACGATAAATGTCATAGAAACCTTAGATTACATATTGCTCACAACAGCTGAAATGACACATATGAGTGAAGAAAACGAATAGGCTACTCAGGAATTTTGTGGTGAAAATTTGTTGTACCTCTTAAATATTTTTTAAGCAAGTACCATTAAAATGACATTAAAATCGATGAAATTAGCGAAAATGCAGTAAAAAAACGTAAAAAGGGAAAAATTACTTATTAGTTGCAATCGTCGAAAATGCAAAATAAAATAAAATAAAAGATAAAAAAGGGACATTTCGTTTCGTCATAACATAAAATGAATATATCTATGTTAAATGACATTATTCTGAAATGAAAAAAAACCAACAACATATCATTAAAATCCGCCCCCTTCTAATCATATTCAAATCGCTTATTTAACCTTTCAATTAAATTGTTTTCATTGCTCCTTTTGCTGATATTTATTCATTTATTTCCACAAGTTGACCAATAACGATTATTTTTATGATTTTTTCGAACCAAATTTAGTAACTTACAGTGTATAAGCAATGTCTCCCATTATATTTCATTGACGGTTATTTGATACTTGAAAGTTGGATGTTTTAAAGATCAAAAAGAGAAAGTATCATAAAAAGAAGGTTCAAGATACGATAAGAAATATGCTGTGCGATTTGATGATAGTGATAAAAAGTTAGAATTCGTAGGATGAACATGTCCATTTACGCTTAGTTTTCGATAGAGATTAATATCGTGATTTAAAGAAACGCCCAACCCATTACTGCTTTCATATAATGTTCGCACATTTAAGATTTACCATGACACTGGTCATCATCCCTTTTACTTTCTCTGAAGATGAAGGAAAGCATTTGATTATAGTTGCATGCGCACCGTTTTGAATATGACCATTCTGTTTATAACATTTCCTCGTAATAAGGGAAGAAAAGTACCTCAACAATACCATCTCGAATTTTTCGCTCCTAAAATCCGTGTTGAGGTACATTTGCACATTCGTCAGAATTAAGGTCTATTAGGGCTTTTCCAAAGATAGTAAAATTTGGTTGCAGGTAGCGAAAAGATACATGCACACTTATGTAAGATCTTAAAAGGGAGAAGTCGACATAACGTTCATTCGTTATCTAGCATTACGCATAGTTTTGTTTTGTCCATGTTCACTTTAAATTCTTCTAGGTTTTCACAATTTATTTTTTTAAATACGATAATTTGAATTTAAATGGAAATCAATCTGCAACGCGATTTACTTGGTAATTCAATTGTTGGCGTAAAGAAATCATTACCAATGTTGCAAAAGTTGTGAAAGAAAATTATGTATTGTGAGAGAAATTCGTTTGGATACTGCTGCTTAATCAACGCCACCTACATACATCGATTTAGGAGGCGTTAGTTTAATTTCTGGCATTATCACTAAGATTGCAGCGCCAAAACACGAACAAACACGTTTGTGAAAATTTCTTTGAATCTTCTAGCCGGATCCGAAAACAAATTAACAGTTCCTCATCAGGAGACCGAGACGCATCCAATGACACTTCAGAATGATTGGTGCTCCGGAAATGGTGAAGCCGCGAGTGACGGAATTGCACACATACGAATATCTGCACACTTTTTTACTGAATTACTGTATAGGGATGGATAGTTTACTTTTAAACTAAAAAGTTTCAATATAAAATTTCTCGTACTCTTAAATTGCGATGTAGGTATGTAATACAAGTATTGTAAATAGTACTTACACATACTTGCCATTATATTATTTATACATCTCAATCTGTTATGAAGTCGGCTCTCATCTTTTACTTAGATATTATAATCTCTAATTTATTTTGAAAACCTGACCCTACGAGAAACTATTGTTCCTTACTACAAGGAAAAACGGTTACTTTTGAGTGTCGGGCATAACGTGCGTCGTGCTTGAATGTTCCTTAGAAAGCATAACGAGACCAAAAAATGTTGATGGGAGGGTTGCTGGCATTTGGTGTTGCTGGTACCTGAAACCGTCAATTATAATAGCGATTACAATGAGTGAGAAAGCAGCTTTTCAAGAGGAGGAAAGAGACGTGGACCATGCGTATTTCACGAAGATTACGAGGGCTCCAAAAAAGAGTCTGTTGGTGTTCCTCTTTCCCGGCCGTCCAATGCTATAGAACGTTCCGCGAAACTCGTGTTGGAAATTCTGCTTACCAAGAATTACAGTCTTAGTTTTCGTTTCCACGTTTCAGGACATTTTTTTTACCCCTAAAGGTTAGCCGATGTCAGCTACTTAATGAATATTACACAATATGTACATTGTAAATTGACCTTCAAATATTATATATTGAAGTTAGGAAGTGTAAAATTTGGTCTGTGGAACTATAGAATGAGTAACTAACAAATCCTGCTCTTGTTTTGAGACATTCGTAAGTAAAAAAGACTCAAAGCATTGACCACAATTCCTCGAAACCAATGTTTCTCAAATTGCATGGAAATCGTACGAGTATTTCTAAGGGTGCCCTCGCTCAAGTCTACGAATTCGTGATCATTTCGATAAATGTGTCGACAACATGTCGATCATCCCAAATGCAAAACACTACTAATTTTCATGCCTTCCAGACGCCTCTGTCACCAAACCTATTCCTGAAGACAAGCTAAACGATATTCGATCTCTAATGAACCTGATGCCAAATGATACACTAGCTTTTTACCGCATGCTCACCAAGCCAAGCTGTTGATATCGAGGATGACATTGACGGATTGAACAGCCCGCAACCTGATTTTGTTGATGGTAGTAAAACGTCAAATTAAGATATATATTATATTTTAATTCATATATAGAATTTTTTATGTATTCACCTAACTGTTTTGTTTCAATCCCTAGAAACCGTGTACTTATATTTACGCTTTGTAAGAGCTTTTATTATAATATTGTCATTTATTATTATTTCTTTCTTTCCAGCAATGTTTGTAATATTGCGTTAGATAGATTTTTTAATTTTCTTATTCATATAAGGAGGGGTTTTACAGGACATGTAACACGTTGTTACTTAAATAAAAAGGCAAAGAAAATGTGAAAACATGCCATAGTAATGCTGTTTTCTTTATATATCAGTTAATTACGATTAAATATATTTAAGCTAATATAATCTTATCGTATCTTATAAAATATTACAACACGAAATGGCACTACGTACTTCTCTAATTTGCATCACTTGACTAAGACATGTTTTGGCTTGGAGTCACAGATAATGCCAAACACGGGTAAGCAAATTGTTTATTAAAGCCTCAAATGACTACATAAATGCAGAATTTCGCTGCATTTTTCACTTTACATTTTGTGAGCATGTAAATTTAATTTATTTTGATTATTTTGCCGTTTAGAAAACAAAATTTGAGGCAGATGCTGAATTTAAATTAATACTTTCGGGTTTTCTTAATATCTCGAAATCAAGTTTTGGCGCTTGGTCAGTTGATGCATAACACCGTTCATTCTAAAGTTAACGTTTTTTCCTCCACGTTCGCAGTTTGTGCAGTATATATTCTCTCTATGAAAATCTGAATTCTTAAAAGGATGTAACTTTAGGCTTGTAATATTCACGTTTACGTCACACTTACAGCAAGGGTATTAGGTCTGAAAACTGTGAATTGTCTGTAACTACCAACATAATAGATCGCTCGCTCAATTTATGAAATCTGATTCTCTGTAATAATACAAATAATATTATGGATCATATATCATATGTGTTTGTTATTAACCTACCGGCCAGACCCTGAATCCAATGTCACCTTGCCCCTAAAGAGAACATAGGTGTCATCGCCCCAGATACACAGAAGTTTTCATGACCCGAGGAATTGACATGAAGAAGAGGACCGTACCAACCTTGAACGTCCGCACTAACGAGGGTGTGTTTTGCTGGCCGTGAACTTATGTTTACAGAGGAACCCGCGTGAAAGTTGGTATCCTAATGGCCATCAAGATTCTGGATGTTTTGTTGTCTGAAGGTCTCTCAGTCTAGATCACCTCTTGTGGATCGTTTGGACATAGAAATTCTGCCTCAAAATTTACTTGATCATTTATTGAGATGGTGAAAAAAAAACATTGTGTGCAACAATGTACAACATATATGTGTAGAACTTATATTTCAATAATTCTCAACAATCTGGATCTGGAGAACGTTTAGAGCCTGAAAGACCATTAGAGCATTTCTTTATGTAGCGTTTACATTCAAATTAAAAATGGAAAGCGCTTTAGGGCCGTATTCATAGTCGACATTTACATTATAAGTAAACGCTTAAGTAATAGGCATTTACTTAAAATAAGTGAACCAGTTTCGTATTCATAGACCCCACTTATTCAAGAGTCGCACTCAGGCAATATGTCACTACATAATATTTGGCAACATCGCTTTATTGGTTACTAGATACAAATCTAGAACCGTGTCAATCTTGTTTACAACTTTGGCGTTTCTTTTAAGCGTATGAATAGCATCAGGTTTCATCGATAGACTATCAACAGAAAATAAATTATTTATTTCGTTTCGTTGCTTCGATGCATAAAGTCTTGTGAGAGATATTTCTATTGGTAGAATTGTTCGATATTTTTGTGATTAAGTAAGTATTTGGTCGTACGATATTGGTATGACACACAAGAATTTTATGAACTTTATAATTTTTCTATGATACCATTCTGATATTTCTGTAATGATTCTGCAAACTGAAGAGCTGACATATCTCTACAGAATGTTGCACAATCAACTGAAAAAAGATATAAAATAAAAACCTTTTTTAATTTGAGCATTTAATCATTGTAAGAACTAGACATCAAACATGTACTCAAGGTAACGTACATAATACGCCCGGTTGTCTTGCAATTGAAATA
>BOPP01000019.1:3191920-3236313 GCA_017312745.1 Gryllus bimaculatus | reverse complement strand
TTCCTCTTCTCCGGAAATATTGTCTGTTGTAGTGTATGTAAATAACGTTATTTAAAAGAGAAAAAGAGCTTCATGAATATTGCCGCGCCGTAAATATTCTCACGACTCTTCAGGAAGGAGGAGTGTTGACCAAACAGATCACGATCGATCACCTATCAGTAAAGGAGTCGCTTACACATAAAGAGTACGGAGAGAATGGAGGAGAAAAGAAGTTGTAGTGAAGAAGCTGGAGTGAAGACAAAGTAAATCTCAGCATTCCTATTGATTCTATTTCATCGTTCCCATCTGAATATAGTTTCGCCCGTTCCGTACAAAACTGTTCTTTTGAATCCGTCTTTTAATCATTTATATATCTTAAAATAATGTAAATTTGAAAATTCCCATAATTTGTTCTCTTTGGCCGATATTTCCGCGTTTTAAGAGCCCTCATAATCAAGATCTCTGTGGTAGAATGCCGGCAATCACGAGTGACGGCTGTGACTAGTGACTAGGAAAGACACACCAAGTGCCAAAGGTTGCCGGCTGCACTGCAGTCTCAGTCAACGAGCGTGTTAAGGACCATGCAGGAGTCTGAGGGAGACAGTTGCGTATTTGACGCAGCTACGAAGATACTTTATGTTGCATGGTGGTGACGGAGTTTCTTTTTTGCAGGCGAAAGGGACTCTTCTGAAATCTGGAGGGTGTAAACGCGCAATGCGAAAGAATCTGTCTGTAGACGAACAAAGTTTTTCCAGTGGTGCGGATCAGTGTTTCAGGTAAATCACAATTTGTTCAATTACTATTCAAATGCTAATCACTAGTTAACACATTGGTTATAACAAATAACCCAAACTGGTAATAAGTTGCTTGATCTGTTAGTAGTATCCCATCTTCAAAGAAAGTTATTACCTGTCGATACACCGTTTAAATATCTAGAGTGAAAGTTCTATTCCTTCCACAAACTCATAATTCGAAACGAAAGGAGAAAGGTAAAGGACAGTCCAAATGCAGAGATTACACTGATCAATATGAGAACCAGGTTTGCCAAACATCTTTGTCGATTTAGAGACGTGTGACAATTAAAACCGAATGAAAACCTAATCGAGACAGGCAAACTACTAAAGGGGAAAAGACTGTATGAGAAATCCAGCATTCGAAATAAGTCCGAATATATTTTCTTCGGCAACAATAATATATTTTATTAATTGTTTTCTTCTGCAGCGACTTAGTGCTTACAATAATATTGTATTATAAAAAAAATAATGAAATTTAACCAGTAGCGTATTATGCGAAACATTCCCCCTGAAGTCTCCTTATTAACTTTCTGGAAATTCGTAAATTGATGCTAAAGACTGGGTAATAAAAATTGTAAAATACTGTAGTAGGTTAGGAAGGAAATGCATTTTATGGTTGGGAAATATATTGGGGTATGAGGATATCGCTAATTGGAAACCTATTTTTAATTAGAATTGTTCAAGTGAATTTGTTTTGCGGCTGAAGAACACGAATAGGTATTGTAATATTTATGTGAAAGATGAACTGAGCTATTGTGGAAATGTCAAATCTCTTGTGAACTATTGACATGAAAAACCTACAGCTCTTGTGCTTGTTGGATACTTATATTTGGAATGTTTGTACATTTTATTATTGTAGATGTCCGTACAACCCGTTCACTATCACATGTACACTATTCAGTAACTAGAAATAGAAACAAGACATAAGTATTTTTTGCGTGGAAGTTCAGAAATCACTTTGCGACAAGCACACCGTGTGTCGCGAACGTCGGCGCTTACTTCTTCTCTGCGAAACTTCATCTCCCAATCTAAGCTTGAAGCATTGCGGGCGTTGGCCCCAGTGGCAGTCTTGCAACCGCGCGCACGCTGCTCCTGAGACCTCTGCCTTTGACCAGGCCTGCTAACCGAGCGAGTGCTTCGGGCCGCGCAGAGGGCTTCATTGCACACTGGTGCGTTGCCCGCGTCACCTCGCGAGGCTGCAGGCCCGTCGGCGCCCACAGTGGCGGCGGCGGCGCGGCGGCGCGGCGCGCGGAGGAAGGCAGTCGGCCCGTGGCCGAGGCAGGTCGACGCGCCGCGCGCCACAGCAGACGCGACTGGCGGGCGTGCGTCTGGGCGCACAACAGCGCCCGCACGCCCGGCGCATTCCAAACCGCGTCCGCTCCCGCCCCTCCACACCCCCACCCCACCCTGCCCCGCCATCTCCCACCTTTTTCCGCTCGCAACTTTCGCGCAAGCGACTTCCTCAGCCTCTGAGTGGAATCGTCACGGCGAGAAAAACCACCTTCGATGGCTCAGAACCAAAAAAAGCAACATCGGCTTCCTCGTCAGCGTGTGGACTGGGAGGGTTTCTAGTGTTCGAAGGTCGCGAGTTTTGCGTCACCAGCTAATTTCAATTATCCCACCGCCTGCGAGAAGATTTAGCTGCCGACTGCTCTGATCGCTAGTTGTCTGGTATATATTATGCAAAAACGCGAGCAGAACACAATACAAATTGCCTTGCGACTTCCTGCTGGCTTCCTTCGTCATCCTTGTTTCCTCTCTTCCTACACACACACGCGCGCGCTGCACAACCTAATATCAGAAACAAGTCGCAGAAGATTAGTGATTTTGGGGGCGAGGGATAGCCACCTGCAGAAGAGACCTGGAGAACGGAAAGACGCAAGACAAAACGTGTATGTCGGTGCCGGTCTCGCGTTCCAGAAGGGAGGAAACGTTGTCACACTCACGGATATAATATGCACTACACTTACAAAACCTGATATCTATAGTAGTTGACGCTCCGAGAAACAATAATAAACTCATCACTCACTCAGTGTCGAAAATGAGACAAATGAAGATGCATCGCAGATGTGCAAATACACATCACATTACTACATTTGTTGTACATTTTGTCTAAAGAAACTAATATGTTATCTGTTGATGGACGATTGTCATAACACCGAGAAAGATAAATAAAAAATTGTTAAATCTAAGAAATACGTAAGAAATTTGTAAAATACCAAGAAATTTAAAACAAATAAGCATATTGTGTGTTAACACTAGATATGATAGAAAGTAAATTAATACCCTTGCATTTTGCCACCAAGATTGAATTGTATAATCTGTTACACCGGATCGACACAAAAAAGTATAATGTATTTTAGCGTGTCCGCTGGCAGGTATTCGAGACCAGAGTTGCCACAACTTATTCGGTTTAAGGGAAGCGCGTCCCTTCCAGCACAAAACGCGTGTAGCCGTTACTTAGTCTGTACACATTGACTGATTCGGTATCCATGAGTGCAAATTTGCTGTTGCCGTTTCCTACTAGAGTGAAGAATTTGTTATGGGAGTATTCGTCAAGTTCTGTTAAAGTTATTATTGCTTGTTTATGGATTGTTGCTTAGAACATTGGTCACAGTCAGGAAGCGTGTAGGTCGTGTGCAAAAGTATATCTTTTTATGAATAGAGAAGCTCAAAAAACGTGTAAAAGTAGTCTGAATGCCGAGCATCTTAAGCCGTAGTGGCGGCGTAGCGACTCTGACTTGAGGAGCGCGAGTTCGAGTTCCTTGCACCACCATGCCCTTGGCATAGTATTTGTTATACGTCCATTCATACCTCACATCACCATATCACGTCCTACTGTTGCCCATATTCAATAACATACATTCGTAGTGCGTTTGCTAAGGACTTATCTGTTGATGTGACTTTAAAAAAGTGTTAAAAATGTCAAAGCAGTTCTTGGCCGCAGCTACGGGTTTTCAAAGATATATTGCAGAATTTAGAGGAAAATGAATTCTAGTTGAATCGGGAGAGCGCGTTTGATTTTCAACTACGAATAAAGATGGGATAATTGTGGATTCATGCTCTCGCGGTCTCCAATGCGAGGAGAGCAAATTCGCCCTGCAAACGCACAACAATACATTTGACCCCAGGGACATTGATGCCAAGTTATGATAGTGAGGACATTTGGCATCAGTGTCAGTGGAAAAGATGTAAATTATGAAGGTAGAGTCGAGACATCGTGTGAATTTGATGTTTCTTCACTGCCGAACGAAGACGCTAAAGTCAATTAATTTCCAAGTAAGTTCGCTAGCACGTGCGGTGCGGTAGACTAATGTTTTTGGCATGGGCAGACGCGGACATGCGCCTCCTCCTGGCTCCATCCTCACCACTTTCAATTTCCCCCTCTACGCGCGAAACCAGCGTTCACCCTAGAAAAATTTAGCTAAACTATATACGATGGTCGATTCGAGTTTGATAGTTTCATTAATGTTTTAGCCAAGATTAGTATGCGGCGCACACGTGTTTTGATTTAACTACATGCACAACCGTTTTTAATTTACTATGCATCCTTGTCTAGTGGTTGGCTGAGGATAAAATTTGATCCTCGTGTGGGATGGTATGTATATAAGATAGTACATACAAGCACAAGATATGAAAGCTGCCTAGCGGTAGCAGGTGAATTGCGGTATCTACCCTATCAATGTATTCGGATCAAGAAGGCCAGTGAAAGGAAACGGGTAAGTTTCTGCGAGGGAGTAGCCGTGAAATTCTGTATCAACTCAAGAGACAGAGATCTGTGATTCATTCCTGTTTAGGTTTCAAGTTTGATGATGAGGTCAGCAGATATTAGATTTTTATAGATCTGGGAAAAGGAAACAGATTGTAGCCTGAAAAACTTGGTTTTGAGAAAATAAATAGTTATTTGCAAGATAATACCCGAGTTTCAAAGAATCTTGTTCCTTCCGTAAAACTGTGTATACATGTATGTATAGTGAACAAAAATCTCTTCGTAGCTGAAAATTAAAATTGTAATTTTAATGAGTGTCATTACTTAATAAAATGAAATTACTGAGGGAGGACAATCCTAGTAGTCGGTTTCCGATCCAGACTATGTAGTACTTAACACGTTGGTTTATTGCATGCATGTGTCTTTTCTCTTGTTAGAATTGTCTCCTATACAATTGTGAGTGGACAAACCTCCATAGAAAACAGTATATGTTTCTCACAGAATAATGAATATGTTAATACATCTAACGTACATGCAACAGATCGACCATTAAAAAAAGTATGTAAAAATTAAATATCAAACATTTTGTTGCTTTATTGACTTAATGATTACTCACATTGTATTCGACCTAATGAGAAACAATAAAATCTTTGAAACTTTTTGTATATTTAGTTTTCAAATTAAGTGATCTTCTTTCCTACATTTTTTAAAAAGAAAACAATAAAAATGCAGAAGGCCCGTAATAGGGAAAACATAAGTTCTGAAGTAACAGAAGACTTTGACTTCTCAATGAAATGTTGAGAATGATATGGTTGAAAATGGCGGGTTGCAATTACAATTGTTTGCTCTTTTCTGCCCCAAGACAGGTATTGTGGAGTAGTTTCTTGAACAATGACGATGACGAACAATGTTGTCATCCATCGCGGAATATCACAGTCTCCCCACGAGGAAAAACATGAACTACCCTTACGGGACTAATGATCTTAGACGTTGCTGCGCCCGGAATCACCGATCAATCAGTTCGCACTCGGGGAGAAAGCTGTGGTTGGAGCGACGCCGGTGGCTAGCATCGATGCCGATCCTCCTAGTGGCCGTGGGCACTTTCTCGAGAGGAAAGGCTCGAAGGGGAGCCTGTGGGGGAGCGACGAGGGGCAATTAACTGGCGTCGCGCGCAGCCTCTTCATGCATTCCGTGCGCGGCGACGGCGGGATGCTTGCAGGGCGCGCATTTTCCGCTCCTTCGCTTTGGGCGATTCCATTTATTCTTGCCGTGAAGTTTAGAGCCTTTCTACGTTGGTTGTTTTGTTTTGAACTGCCGTAATAAGAATGTTCGCTCGGTATACTGATGTAGCTGATGGTCTCGGTCGATCAAGGAAGCGGAGTTTCTTATGAAATTCTCAAGGTACACCTTCGTACAATTTGAAACAATATTAGTGGTTTTATTATGGATTGTGAAATGAAAGATTTTTTTTTCTTTTGCTTACGAAATAAAAGTAAGCTCATTAATAAAGCTCAGTCCTTTGTCGGTTTTTCTAAATGTTAAAAAAAAACATGTTAAAATTAAACTGTTAGAGGCGATTATACTTTTAAATTCTCGGTTAAAATTAAAATTCAAGTAAAAAGTAAGGTACCGTCTTACTTAGGATGTTTGCTTTTCATACTTGGTATTTAACCTTGTTTGAGTTACCCACAAGTAAGAAGGAATGGACGCGTGGTTGAGCACATTAAGTATTATTACATTATTAATCTTATCACATTATTAATTTGTGTCGCAGTGGTTCGCGAATACAGCACAGTGGTTATGCATTCAGTGTTTTCCTGTAAGTCCGTTAAATACTGGAAAACCACTTCATGGCATGGATTGGAGCATCATTGTAACTCATTTGCTGCATTACCCTCCGAAATACAAACTTACCGTTAAAGTAATATTTTAACTGTTTGGTCTTTTTAATTAATAGAGATGGAGTCTGAGAAATTCCATATCATTGTCATCCGTATGTAAGGATATGTGTTCTAAAAAAGAGAGCTAAAATCTGTTCAAATAATGCACGGAAGTAGAGTTAATAGCGCGCCTCTGCGAAGCGGTAATACACAGCCATCGCACAACACACGGCACGAACGTGCTCCCGAGCGGCATTGTGTCACTGGAGCACATCTCTGATAGCAAACTTCAGTCTGCTCAAGGCCACAGCGTTTACTGCTGTCGCTGCCACTGCTCTTCCTGACGAGAACCGCACCGCCCACTTGTGTATCTTTTGTCCTCCAGGGACAATAAAGGAAGTTTTCCTGTTCGCCGTATGCCATCAAGTGCTATTGAATACTAAAGCTGATACTGAGCCGTATGTAGGGATGCCAATAGCATGCAGTTATTCAGAGCGTAGGGAGTTGCTAGAGCCTGTACACGACGAGACTCGGCAACGGACGTAGTGAAGTTTTTAACAGCCGCCAACACGGTGGAAGATATGAGTGACATGCATGTATCATGGTTACGTGTTCTGTGCCAACTGGAAAGTAAAAGATTATACTCACAAAAAGATATGTCCATTGGACTGGACATGGTTTCGTTGGGAGAGCGAACTATTGTATAGTCAAAATGAGAATCAGGTCATTAACAAATCAAAATTCAAAACGAGTTGTAGAAAGTCGACGAGAAAGAGGAAATCTATGAAAAAACATTTTCCTAAACAGTTTTAAATGAAGAAAATATCTATTTAACAGTTATTTTACAGCCTTGGCCGTTTTCCACATCCCAATTTTCATGCCTGTTTAACTCACACGTCTTTGTCTTCCATTCCCCCCCCCTCTCTCTCTCTCTCTCTCTCTCTCTCTCTCTCTCTGTTGTCGCCATATTCCACGTCTATTTGGTCTTCCCCCATGTATCTTCTCCGATTGGATATCCATTTCCAAACTTTTAGTGGAAATCTATCTGATTTTAACCTTCTCATATGTCCATAGAGTTTTAGTTGTTTCATTCCGATCATCACAATCATGGTTGTTTGAACTTTTATTTTATTTCTTATTTCATCATTTTTTCTTTTGTCTAATAGAAAAAGTTGACATCTTTGCCAGAAAATAATTTCAGTAGCTTGACTTTGTCTTTTTATTTTCTCGCACTTACTTCGTAAGAAGAGAAAGTTATGATATCATGCTCCAAAAAACAGCGAATTTTTGGTAGAAAAACTCTTATTGCCGGGCTCCGGTTACGAAAAATTGAATTAATCCCGTTGCAATGTATAGTATATTATAGCCAGAATCAATTATTTGTGTGACCGTGATACCGAAAAATCGATTGATGACAAAAGTCTGTCTGTCCATCCGTTTGTGGTCAACGTTTGAGTCTAAACCATTCAGCCGATTTTCTCCGAAATTTACCTATATTCCCCGATCAATCTGAACAAACTTTCAGAGTTTCAACAGAATATTATGATTTTTGAGGGTTCTTTACATGAAGCCACAAAAATATTGTCAACTTTTTCTCAAAAACGACACGAATTTTTTTAATTTACCTTTGACCTCAGATAGAGTAAAGGACGCTTAAGAGAATGATACAGGTGTCACGATTTTTGAAAAATTGCATAAGTGCAATTTGTTTACTACAATTACAATATTAAAAATATATTATTTCCGTAGTTATATCTGTTCTTTAAAGACAAATTTTGAAATAAGTTAATGTTCAATTTTTCCAAAATGTGAGTAGTTTTTGTGAAATTGTGCGTGAAATATAGGCAATATATACATTTTTTTCTCTCAAAAACCGCTCCAATTTTTCTTCTATTTTTTTACTGATAGAAAGGACGCTTAACGTTTAAAAGAATAACGCGGGTCTTAATTTCGTTGAACTCTCTACATTATCGAAAATTACAAATTTAGAATTAATGCGGGAAAGTATGTGCTGTTGTAGCACCTAGTGGTTTTTCGTGTCCAGATTTCTGCCCCATAGAGTATTGTACTTTCTCTGAAGGAGCTATATATGCGTTTCTTTGCCTTTACTGAAATAATTGAGTTTCATAGCACAGGATTGAAGTGTCCAGTGTCTTTTTTCTCTTAGATTTTTATTTCACATCCTGTAGACAATTATGACACAGTAATACTCGCATCCAGGCTAATGTCACCAGCATCAAAGCCGTACGAGCCGACTCGGTGGTGCGCGAGCACCCAGCGTGCGCCGGAGTGCGATGGAAAGCAGGAGGTTGCTAAGTTAGACAACTAATGTTGGCGGAGCGGGTGGCGGGGGGGCGGGGGCGGGCGGGGCGGCAGGGGCCCTTCGGAGGCTATCGGCATGGGCCGCACGCCCCCTCAATCTTCCTGTTGAGCCACTTGAGCAGCTGCGTGCCTGCTGCAGGTGGCGCGGCGCGGCGCGGAGCGGCGCGGGGCGGCGCGGGGCGGCGATTTCCATGCTCGCAGCCGTGATGTGCGTACCCTCTTGCTGCCCGCGGATAAACACCGTCCTAATAGAATCTGTTGTCTTGGGGTTTGCCACGCTTGGATGTAAGATTCAGTCATGAATCAATTCTATATTCGGTCGCGGCGGAAAGCTGGTTAAAATACCTAAGAAGAACATAAAACGGGTCATAATCAGACCTGGTTAAAATACCTTTTACATATCGCTCAAATATCTTTAGTAATTCACGATGGCGAGAATACCATACCAAGTATTTTTGGCACAATGAAAGCCTAACCTGTCATGAAATAATAGAAGCATGATGTGCCTGGAATATTTTAAAATGACGATTTACGTAATACGAAAAATAATTAACTTCTTGATCTTCTAATTAATTTTCTATAAAACTGTTGAATTTGATAATGTTACGCTGGATCCCTTTCGCCACTGGGTGTTCTATCGCTGTAATAGTATTCTACGCATGTCTGTGGGATGCTTCTACGGAAGATGCCAAAGTCGATTCCAGAAAAGCGCGTGCCTCGTTACTAACATTCCACCTTTTCCCGCCCTTTCTACTTCGCGCTGTTGAATTCAAAAATTATAGCGCAGCTTCTTGACCAAAAAACACGACTTGGATTTACTCCAACTACTCGAAGTTACAGGCAGATTCGCGCGGCATCGCTCCAAGGAAAAGTGAGAGGGACATCGTGGAGTAAGAGATAGAACGGGAGCCAGGTGACGGACTTATGCTTATGGACGTGACAGTTACACACATTCCAACTTTGTTCTTAACCATTCTGCAGGAATGTCTGGGACTGGCGACCTTTCACCTAACGGCTGACGCGAAAACCACCTGTTTTGTACCTGGACGATCGAAATTTAGAGAAGGGATAAAAGGATGACGTTCCTTATCTTTCTTTTTTCTTCTTTTCCTATATGTCGAAAGGAGAGGTGTCATTTGATAAGCAGGTTATAAGAACTGACTATCCATACGTCTTACATATTCGCGTACGTTGCGGCACGCTCAAACTTTCGCACTAGAAGAAATATTTCCCATAAACACACACGCCTGTGGTTCGATGGGTGTAAGGGCAAGGGAAGAGAAGGGCAGCATAGCGAGATGGGGGAGGGGTGAGCGGGGTGACAAAGGGCAAGTAGGGTGACCCTGGCTGCCGTGAAGGTAAGAGTGCTGAAGATGACAAGGCATGCGCAAGGGGTGGCTGGGCGAAGGCGGCAAGGGTAGCGATGGGCGGGCAGGCACGGCGCTGCTTTCTCCGGGGCGGGCGTCGACTCGCCAGAGGGCACTGGGGCGAGACGCCGCGCGTTCGTCGCGGTCACGTGACCTTCTTGCTCCGTTTCGGAAAACCCCTGGGCCTCGGCCTCGGCTTCAACAAAGTGCTATTGCTTGCCCGATAGGGTGACATGATTATGCATCATTTCATTACACATATACACTCAGATCGTCTTCTCATGAACAATATACAGCTTACTAGTAAATGAATGCTTATTGAGAGAATGTACTATTCGTTCCCAGAGAGTTGCATTTTTGGAAGAAATTCACAACTACATGAAATTCTGAAATATATGAACTTCCATTATTCCAGTTTGTAACATTTTTCATCTTTTTTCCATAGAGATATAGTGCACATTTGACATCCAATTGTTCTAAGAAGATATCAGTAGAATAATTGAAATATTCTTTCTCTTCTGCATTTTGTATTTTTAAACTACTTTTTTAGTTACTTACAAAGTTGTTTTTCTTAGCTATTTTTCTTTTCAAACTCTTCTATCTCTCCAGACTTTGGAGTTGGAAGTGGAATATTGAACTGCATACAGGGATTATCCTCTCTAAAATGTCACGGAGTAAAAGATGCGTGGCACAAACAATATGGCAAAATCTATAGAAAAGAAACTTCTGGATACTTATTTTAATATTATGTTGGGCAAAATGTTCGTGTTCTTTTGCACAAGTAATCTATAGACTGTCTTACAGGTTTTTTAAATGGTTAGATAAATCTTTGTACATTTATCAAACATTTATCAAACTGCAACAAAAATCATCCCCTGAAACAAAATCCAAAGAGCATGTAAAACCGTGGTTAATGAGGTGTGCGAGATAGTTTCTGGAACAGACTTTGTCAATATTTGGTTTTGTGGTGCTACAAAAATTGGTTAATGATCCTGGTTAAGAAAACTGTGAGCGTTTCTCAGCAATATATCGGCAATGCCCTGAAGAACCCCAAAGGCGCGGCCAGGGACACAGTGTGAGAACGCCATGTCCCACGAATGCAGTGAAAATGCTACCCGCAAATGTCAAGGTGACCGCTGTTTGGACAACAATCGTCGTCTAAACTCGTTTGTGGAAAGCCCTGTAGGTGGGGGGGGAGGCGGTGCGCGGCGGGGAGTCGCCTGCCCCGGCGCGGCGACCAGCCGACTGGTATCTAATCGTCGGCAAGGTGGCTTCGATAGCCTGCGCACGCCGCCATATCGCTGCCGCCTCCGCCGAGGTCGTCGATAACGTTGTATAACCGCGCGGAATAGCGGCGACCGCATGGCCGCCCGCTCGTCCGGCAGCGTGACGTAACTGCCTCCCAACCCGCGGCCGCAGTGAGCGAGTCCCTGCGCGTCCCATCCCCGCTCCCGAACGACCGGCCCCCGCTCTCCGCCCTGCCTCACTCGCCCTTCCCCCACCTCGCATACGCCCGCGTTCTTCTTTCCACCATTCCCACACCCGCCAGCGTCAGTCTTTTCCCCACCCCGCACACGCCTGCACCCCTCCGGCTCCCTCTTTCCACCATTCCTTCCGGTCCTTCCCCCACCCCTGCACATGCACGCACCCCTCTGTCCGCCTTCCCCGCACACGTTTCGCGTCTGGGTCATTTGTCTCATCTCATCCGCACCCGCGCTCTCCGCCCTGCCTTACTCGCCCTTCCCCCCTCGCATACGCCCGCGTTCTTCTTTCACCATTCCCACACCCGCCAGCGTCATCTTTTCCCCACCCGCACACGCCTGCACCCCTCCGGCCCTCTTTCACCATTCCTTCCGGTCCTTCCCCCACCCCTGCACATGCACTGCACCCCTCTGTCCGCCTTCCCCGCACACGTTCGCGGTCTGTCATTGCCTCATCTCCACACATCCCACCCCTCCCTTCTCCACCCCGCGTCCTTCCGCTCCCAACCTTCACCCACCCCACACCCGCCCGAACCACTCCTTCTCCGCCCAACCTCGCACACGCCCCACCTGTCCCGATCCTCATCCTTCACAATCATCCTGACACCTGTCTGCACACCTCCTTCTCCCATACCCCTCACCCCCGCCACCCCCTCTATCCACATCCCCCACACGCAGAACTGTCCTAACCTCATCCCCACCCTCGTCCACACAGCTCATTCCCTCATACCCGCCACCCTACCCACTCCCCCATCCGTGCTCGCCCTCCACCATCGTCCACCACCTTTCTCCGACTCCATCCCTACCTTCGCGCCGACCTCACCCCCTTCTCCCTCCGTCGCCCACACACGCTTCTGCCTCCAAACATTCCCCGCCGCCACATCTACCTATCCCTCGTGCCCGCTAGCCTTCGGACGGCATTCTTAGTTTTCATGAAGAATTTGCCTGAACGATTAAAGAATTTGATAAACAGGTCTACTAGGGGCAGATTCAATGAAAACGCAATACAATTCCAAACTGATATCTCAGCAGGGCATTTAGCGATTATTCAGTGAGCTACAATCAAGACACTTCAATTTTCAATAGAAGTCTTTTTATGCCTAACCATTTAGAATTCATTTGGCGTGGCACGTCTGAAAATAGCATTCTCACGATCGCCATAATCCATGCGCACAAACCCATTAATTGGATTTAACTAGAACACTTTTTACCGTAGTAGAAAGATGGAAGGAAAAACGAAAGAGAAACTGTGGTGAAAGATAAAAGATTAAATAAGGGAAAAAGATACAAAATGTGACTTCTTCATTATGTATCTAAAGAATACCGTTGAAATCAAAACCATAATGGACATTCCAGACACTTTTAATACATAAGGAATTATTTATAAGATTATACGTTGTATAATGCTTCCGCGACTAAACCAAGGATTATGTTGCATCATCTTCTCTTTACCAAAGCTTAATCAATATTTACTTTACTAGCGAGTAAAAAACATAAATAACTTGTTTAGTTCCACATTTCCTCTTTTTTATTTTCCTCTTCAAAACTCTTCCACAAATTTATGGCAGCGGCGTAAATTAGCCGCAATTAGATTTTGAATTATCATGCGAATGGCGGGTCCCAGATGATCACTGTTAACTGAAAAACTAAGTTAAAATATTTACCAACAAGAATGGGCATATCCGACTAGGGCAAAGCATCCCTTTTAACTACATATGTAGGAATTCTTAGCTTCCTTAATCTTAGAATTACCGGGGATATTTCAGAGGCCCACGTATATGTTCGTTTTGTTGTACGTTGTTTGTTGTTATAGTTTCGAGGGTTTTGACGAAGCGCAAATCATTGATATGCCTAATGGCTTTTTCTTCAAATATATATAATTTTTCACTTGTGTTTGTCGTGAATGTCATAATCCCGTCTTTTGCTTTGTAGTATAAAAATCAGTATTATTCTTCCTCGAACATTGGACTATTCAGAATCCATTTTAATGTTTTAAGGCCCCTAAGAACTACATTGTGAAGATTAGTCGAAAGAGGTAATACGTTTTGTCACTAATATTATATAGAAATATTGTCGAAACTTTGCTTTGTCAATTGTTGAACGAAAATTTGAAACCTATTTTTTTGATTATAAATGAATAAATTTGTGTAATAATAGATATTCCATTATTTTTACTTTAGCAAAATCTTTCTGATACTTCAATTTAATCCAAATTAACCAATGAACTCTGAGCGTTCCGCCCCCTTTCGTTCCCCCACCAGTAATGCAGGGGGACCGTTTTCACCTTTATATCGAGTAGATTGATGCTTCGTTGTTTTTTGCCCCTTCCCAGCGCCGGTCGCGAGGCCTGCGAGATGCAGGCGCGGAAGGTGGCGCAAAGGAAAGTCGGGCCCTGGGCCCGTGCCGCGGCGGCTGGCCGGCCGGTGCGCCGCGGCCGAGCGGCTCGGAGCCGCTATTTCGGAGCCCGAGGAATGCGGCGAAAGAGTCCAGAATACACGCGCGCGCCGAGCGAGCGGCCCTTGCCCAGCACAGGGCTCGCCCCGCCCCCCGCCCCCCGCCCCCCCGCCCCGCCCCCTTCCGCCGTCAGGCGGCGCTGCCCCGATGGTCAGCGTGACCGCCCGCCATTACGATTTTGTCCAAGATGAGTTCTCTGGGCAAATATTGATGTTTTATATAAATGTTTTTGCACGGGGTATGTAATGATTTGTTATTTGTCTGCCTTCGTTTCAATTCCCATTTCTCTTTTCTTTTACCAGTTTGATAGCATAATAAAACATTAGTTTAACAATAAATAAAATACAATCATTGGGTAAGTACAGCATTTTGCAACCACCTGTCCTAGAAAAGCATTGCAATGCATTTTACTAAAAGGTTAATCGGTTTGCTAAAGATTTTACACTGTACGCAATATACGTCCATCTCATTTTGTTCTGATCCCTTGTTTTGTTGTCTTCTGTGCTGTTATATTTTGTTGTTGAACCTTCCGTCTCTTTATTTCCTTTTGGTCTTTCCTCTCATACATGCATTAACGCTTGAATGAAATAGTCATGGTTTCCACTTGATATTACTCAATTTACTGTTGGAAAGCAGCAACATCTCTTCCTATTTTTTTTTTATATTTACACAATTTTAGTTCCTTCTACACCGTATCCGTTACCTCCTTGACATCTAACGACATAATTGTTACTTCTTTCCTCTTCTTTCTCTATATTTTACCCTTATACGTTTCCATCGCCTATTCGCTTGCCATTCTTGTTAGTTGGTAAATTCAATAGTTTGACAATCCCCCCTCTCTCTATTTCTTTCTCTCTTCTCCTCTCTCTCTCTCTCTCTCTCTCTCTCTCTCTCTCTCTCTCTCTCTCTCTCTCTAACATTTTTGCTTAATAGGCAAAACGATTACTTCTGAAGTCACCATATCCCACGTTTACGAGTTTATTTCTGTGTAATAACTACCCTTTTTCCATGCCTATAAACATTCTCCCTCCATTTTCTTTATTTCGTGCTTTCCGGTTTCATTTTCCAACGTTTCCTGTATGTCTTTCCCTGTCGTCAAACGTGCTTGCGTTCTTTTGCCTTTTCTTGCTCACTGTGCTTGATGTGCAGGTTGCGGCGTAGACTTTCCAGAATTCCAATGGTCGTGTCCTGTTTTCCAGTTTTGAAAACGGATAACAAACACAAGATACTCTGGTCACGTTTCTAGTTCCAGTTCCGTGTTGTCGTGAACGAAGATTCTTTCGATCGTGTATTGCTACATTAGTTTTTCCCTGTATTTTTGTTTTCGCATAGCTCTGCTCTTATGCGCGATTTCAAGATCGCGTCTAAGAATTGTTTAAACACGCTAGAAAAGTATGGTAAAATACGTACTGTATAAATGATATCGTCACCCGGACAGCCCAGATAATACATACTGTATAATCTAAGTGTAAGCAACTCGAATATAAGGATGGATGCATCAGCCCGAACTCAATCGGTGCCGCCCTTTAATGGCTGCCCAGACTGTTAATTGAAAAGTATTGATTTTTAGTACGTATGTTGCTGGTATTCTCAATGAAAATTTGTACGTGGATTTTCAAATTACTTTTGAATACTTCACGTTCATTTGTGCTCATTTACAAAGCAAACTTATGTTTATTTTCATTTGAAAATGACATTTTAAAACTCAGAATCTCATGACGATAGCGCTTTGGAAAAATATGGTAGTATTTACCTATTACCTACGATCACATTGTATCATCATCACATCTTTTTCTCAATTTGTATCAGATTACTGTCTTCATTTGAATATCACTTGTGGGTATGTAATTGCTTGTTTAAATCTAAAATAATATTTGTTTCCTCTCATGATGAATCGAATCATTTTAGAAATTGATATGACAGAGCTAGAATACACTCTAATAACTTCGCTAATAACAACACATAAAAGACATGAAACACATTGAACTGAAAGCAATTTCACGACTCTCAGCGAGGTCCAGAAACTAAATAGATACGTTCAGCTAAATGTACAGATTGTGGCTGTGGCCATTGAATGGAATCGCTACCGTGTTATTGGTTAATGATCTCTTATCACTCAACAGGTTGACTCTTTGGAAAGATTCATTTCTGTAGAGACTGGGTCGTTTGAGGTTAAGGTCTGGTAGTTATTCTCTCCCTTGTTCGTAATCGACGCCCTTCTCTTCGACATTCACCTTTTCTTTGAACTAATTGGCGCCGACCGCTGTGCTTGAAAGCAGGCCAGTCTTTCACTTCGAAGGCTGGCAGTGCACCGCTTCAGATCTACGAAGAATCCGAAGTTACGTACATTTAAAATAAAGGATCTTGTACAATGCTCCACAAAGACAAATGCAGCACTTACTGAATTCAACATTAGTTGTGTGACTTGAACGAAAAGTGTAAGGAGGTTAATATTTAATAGTATAATATAAATTTAATATATTATTATTTATTTTTTTGTTTTGTTTCGCAAATAGGCCATCTTGGGGCCACGCGTTTTGTGCATCCCACCGGGGCTCAGACTTGATTTTCAGGGAAGGTGCACGTTACTTTTCAATAGGGAAATCAACATTTTAATGCTGATTCCATTCTTATACCCCGGGGTTTCTAGCCCTGGGGGATGAAATGAAATTATGTTGATCGTGAATGATGAAATATACACAGGAACATACAGAGACACACACCAACCATGCCCGATGCAGGGCTTTAACCCGAGATCCTTTAGCTCGAGACCACCAGTGCACTACTGCCTTTGCAATCTCTGCCATCGAATCGGCACATTATTATTAATTTTATTATTATTATTATTATTATTATTATTATTATTATTATTATTATTATTATTATTATTATATACGTAACAGCCATTTATGATCACGCTACACGTTATCTTTGGAGGCCCAGTCTTATTTACCCCAGAGAGATTAACGTGTGCCATCATAGGATCTGTTTTCGGGTGTATCCTTTCGTTATTACGCCTTGAATTAGGAGGTGATGAGATGATGCTGATAATGAGATGTAAAGGGACAAATACCAAAGACAACATATATATGAAATATCACTTATTTGACTAGTTAAATTACGATGTTTATGTAACATTTTTGCATGTAAACATTTCATTAAAATAAAGTTAAAAATGAACTCTTGTCACTGGGAAAATAAAAACTATATTTTTTGTTTTAAAGAGAGAAACATATGTTTCAACTAAACAAAAAATGTTATAGCATTTTGACAGTACGAGTTCGCAATAAACGGTCTCCAGTATAAGAAATTCGTTCCAAGTATTTGTTGTCTCCATTTCACTGATTCATTTTAATATACAATATTCTGCATGGGCAATAATATATCAAATATGCAGTATGGAAGTAACAAAAAATTGATATAACATTATATATTTAGAAGGATATTCTTTACTTGATATTTTATAATGGAAAATAAATACTCAAGTGAAGCCCTGCAACCATGTTATTCGTACGTGCCTGACTGACCCTGACGGTGGACTTTAGCCGTGAATTGAGTCGATGCAAGCGAAAACATGCACTCGTAGCTGTCGCGGGTTGTCGGCTTGGCTCTTTCCGCTAAGTCTTGCCATCCTGTGCGGACAGATTTATCGCGCAAAGAGCGCGCGCTATCTATGTTCCCAAGCGCTGCTCCAGAGAGATAACCATCGGCTTTTTCTGTTTCAGGTGAGTGCAGCCGTCTGATTCAGGGGCGTTCCCCTCAGGCGCGGTCGCGATACGATGCGACCCAGCCCGAAGCGTCGCGATCCGACGTGAAAAGAAGTGCTCCGGCAGAGCGCCAGGTGGTTGGGGTAAGGGAGGCTGCAGGCCGGTGAGCTCTCTTCAACAAGTCTCCCCACTTTCGCCCACACTGTGCAACATCTGTCTACACTGCAAACTCGCACATAGTTCCTTGACTACGTACGTACCTCTTACTTTGGGTAGTCGTAAAAGCCAAGAATGTTAAAAAATAAAAACATACGACTTTTCTTAGGTCATCAACAACATTTCATCAATCACAATTCATCAACAATGAATTGAATGATAGAGCGAAGAATTGTTACTGTTTTTAGCTTTCTGAAGAGCACATTTTGATGTTAAAAATCATGCGCACTAGTGGCTTAAAAATATTATAATCGACTTCGAGACATAAGGGTACCTGAGAAAAGTAAATGTTAATAGAGATGGCCGATCATTGGTATTCAAATGTATTCCATCACTTTCGGCATGCGTACGCATCATAGAATGGTTTTCAGTGTAAAATTCAACTGACAGAAACGCTATTGTGTTTTTAAATAAAACATCACATCATCAATCTATTGACCTAATTTGATAATAAATTTGATGGAAATGAATCTTAGGTAATCTTCTCGAAAACAGATCTGTACCCACTCTCTTCATCTGGCTTTTCGTGAAATCGAAACTCTTGTTCGTGAACAATTTGTATAAAAATGATTTTGACCTAAAAAAGTGTAACAAAGTCAGTTATATTTCACTAAACGAAGCCTTGCTCACTACTATGGTTGACAGCAATGCTAAAAGGATTGTGATTACCGAGCTTTAAATCGCTCCGACTGTCGGCGAAAAAATTCTGTGCCCAGACTGCACATAATTGTTTTAATACTCTACAGATGTAGGGGCATCAAACGGTAATATTTGTGTTACCCTCAAAATTTAAGAAAAAATATTCGACGAAATTCAATTAAGTTTCTAGCACTCTTTGGCTGCTTTTTTATAAGAAGCATTGGTTTAAGTGATTTATCAATAATTTAATATTTCCAATTGCATATTTCTCAACTCACTATCGAAGTGTCCAGTTGCATGGTCACTTTTAATACCCTTCTTGAGCTCTTGATTTGGACAAAACAATTAAAATGTTTCAGATTGATGTTCATTATATTACGTTTCATGATAGAAATGACATATTCTGCCAAAGCATGGACTATAAGTAAAAAATATTATTTTTAAAGCTTCCTTTTAAACTTTTTAAAGCGTAGTCCATCACTGCGAACTAGCATTATGACGTCAATTATTTTCATGAATAAATTGTGCCGTGAGTTAAAACCAGGGTTTTTTTGTTAAAACCCGACGGCTATCGTTTCATTCAAAGAAAATCGGAAATGTAATTTTGTTTTCCATTACAAAATTCAATTACATTTTGTTCGCACTTCCACGTTTGTTTTAATAATCTATTAGGTTATTACATATCGAAAATAACTTATATTCGAAACTTATATATTATATCAACAATTATGTTGATATACTTATATCAACAGGGAAAATGCTTTAAAAGATAGTCGAAGGATAAATGTTTCCTTTAATATTCTTCTGACGAGGACGTTGAGTATGTCAGTGTTATCATCCAAATGCGCTTACGCAGAACTAGGATTTATGTTTTGCTATCAGGACTTCCCTAATCAGAATTACTCGCGTATGCCCTCTAAGTAAAACAAATAATAATTATTACGAAATTTGTCATAATTTGATGCTGTTTTAAGTATTGAATAGAAGATTATGTGTTTGTAATTTGTTGTAAGCAATCAACACGATTTTGATGAATGAAAATGTATTACAAATTAATACATACGGGGCTTCATTTCTGGAGGAATGCGACGTATTGGCGTTCCGGTTGCTCGGGAACAAAACAGGGGAAAAATAAAGAAAAAGCAAAGTACTAACACTTGGCAACTTCGATTTTTAGTTCGACCAACATTAGTAAACTCAAAAATAAATACTTTTCCTCTTTACTGTTTCATTTTGATGGACGTAATAAAAGTATTAATAAAAAACGAAAAAATATCAGCGTAATCTCTATACATTAACAATGAGCCTGTTCTACCACTTTCACTACTTGTTTGAAGTATAATTTATAAGTATTATATTATAGATACAATCCTAATCTGAATTTTCTTACTTTGTCTAAGCAATTGAAAAATAGAGAAAAGAAAAGAGAACGCTCAAAATGTAAGATTTAAATACACATTTTGCGTATATGTTATAATCAGGTAGAGTTAATGAAATTTGAATTCGTATTATTTAACAGTTTGTGTAATAATGAATTTAAAATGTAAGAATTAGACTTCAAATATGAGGCCTGGGATATGTATGGAGGTAAGGACACTATTTGCATCGATTCCTCCGATCGCCAACCAAGTGGGTCAGTAATCACTAGGGATTCATCTTGTTTTTACGTTTTTAACATTACTAATCATTAATATAATTACTCGTACAATTTTTTTATGCCGTGTCAAAAATGAGTATTCAGTTTCTTAATAAACACCAAAGGAAAATAAAAGTATATCATGATAATATAAATACACAAATGAGACTTCAGTATACCTGTTAGATTGTGTAATATAACTATCTGTGAACTTTAAAGTATATGCGATAGCTCCAATAACATTTAGTGTATTATTTATGTATTATTCAACACTTCAACACTTCTGTCTCAATGTAACTAAATCCGAGAATAAATGTGTCATTTTTAGGCTCAATTGAGGGCATTGCTCACGCACGTATGTCGTGACATAGTCGAAAGTGGAGCCACGCAACTCTCTGTCGTCATTTGTTTATTGTGTCGCGTGCCCAGCGCCATCAGTTTAACTCCGCACACTCGCTGCTTGCTGCAATCTGCGCCAATAACAGAAGAGTTCAAATGGGCTATTTTCCACAAATTTATTATTACTCTGCTATTTGTTTAAGAAAAGTATTTGTAGCTTTATTTGAACATACTGCCACAATATGCTGTTTTTTTTAAATTTATTTATTTATTTATTGTAAAAATTGTGTCACAGCACTTTTTGTATGGAAACATTTAACGTTGAAATTAATCGATAAAAAATAGATTACTTCCAGACTTTCCGTCATGAAGGCCTTCTGATAAAATGTACAGTCCTATTGATTATTGTACCGCATATCCGAAACTATTTTAATTTGAAATGCGCAAATTTCGACGAAATTCGTTTTTACCTCTGTAATAATTACTTAATAAATTATGTTTTCTCGAAACATTAATATATTACTCCCTGGAGACCGAATTGCGGAGGGATCTTTCAATTAATGAATCAGAGCTGCCTTATTTTACCTGGCGATGCTCAGGCCATCATGCTTGCTCTTCCATCTGACCACGCCAATTTCGCTACGCTCCTTTCGCCATCTAGCAGAGAAAGAATATTTCACTTAGGCGACGAAATAGGCGATCTGAAGTTCTGCTCCTGGTCTTGCTCGGAGGTTTCTTTTAGGTTTTGTAGATCTTTAATGCAGTAAATCTACATCATGGAAAACCGACATTACTTCCTCTCGAAAGGAAGGCGTACGAGGTTGCTTTCGCCTTTAATACATGGCTTCGATCGCGTTTAACTAACTTGGGTAGAACAGCCCCCAACCCTAATCGTTACCGCACCGAATTCGCCCATCATTTTGTGTAACTCCACTGGGGATGTTGAAATGTCGCCTCGCGTTGCGGAGAGATCCGTCCCACGAGAGAGGTGAGCTGGTAAAGGGCGCCGTGGGCATGCAGTGCGCATGCGCCGCGTCGGTTGGTGCGTGTGGGCGGCGCGTTGCCGTCGCGCGGCGGAGCCCGGGGAGCGAGTCCTGGCGAGGCCGCAGCTGCTGGCCTTTCACTCGCTTTCTCCCAGCCCGACCGACCGCCCAGCCGCGCCCGCCGCCACCCAAAGCCCGCCCCGCCACCCACGCCCCACCCCACCCCGCCCCACCTTCGCGCCACGCCCCAACCCACCTGACGCAGCGCCTTCGCCTCTATTTTAGCCAGTTCACTTACCACATGACCGTTTCGCGTTGTTCGCCCTCCCTCCTCTCCCTCTCCCCTCCCTCCCTCTCCCTCCTCTCCTCTCCCTCTCCCGCTCCCCCTTTCCGTAGATGAATTCGCCTGTTTCACAATACTCTTCACCAACTCCCGTTTCTCTTCTTTTTCATTTGTAACTCTCATCGCAATACTCTTCCCACTTACCAAAATAAGATTATTATTTATTACAATACTACAAAGATAATTTACAAATGATGCTTGTAAGAGTAACCTTTCCGCGGTATTTATATATTCAGAATTAACCATTTCTAATACATTATCTATGATATAGCCTGAACTTGAGTGACATTCTAAATGCCATTGGCTCTAAATATTTTTATCGTACAACCGCGAAATAACTAGCGTAGTTATCAATTATTGTGCATCAAAAGTCGAAAATGTTATCCTTTTGACTTTGAACAAACCGTTCCCTGAAACGTTCAATTGTGTTGTATATCTAGCAATTGCCAATTCTCGCTCTACGCAAACTTCCGCCTTCCTACCGCCTTCGCTCCAGTGGCCTCGTTCTCCGGTCTTTCGCCTCGCGTCCTCCTCCAGGCGCCCCCTCCAGTTGCTTTCTGCAGGCGCGCCGCCCGACGGCCCCTCCGCGCTTCGTGGCCCATTGCCGCGTGGGGCTCCGCCGGTCTGCGCGCCAGTCGGGCGACGCTCGTGACGTCAGAGCGCCCCTGCTTCTTTACGTAAGCTTCAACCGGTCCGGAAGCCCGTCCCCGCCGCTCACGCCCCCCCGCCCCCTCACCCACGCCACCCCCGCCGTCGCTTCCAGCTCGCCCCCATCCCTCGCTCCGCCTGCCACCCCGCCCCGCCCCCGTGCCGCGTGCCGTGCGTGCTCCCCTGGGAGTGAAGTGAATCTAGAGCCGTCAAAGATTAGGAAACGTACTACGTCGCTATCAGTGACTCGGACTGCTTTAGATAACAATTGTGGTCAACTACTATGCAGCCCTCATATCGAGCGACGTTCCGCCGCCGCTAATTGTCCCTGGCTGACCTTGTATGTTTAATTCCGATTCAACTATGCCGACCTCCGATGCCTCTTATTGAGTTATGCCGATCCCTTTTCCCTTCCTTCGTATTGCTCTTTCTTACCCCGTTTCCCATCTTCGCACTACTATGCCCCACATTCCCAACTCAGCTTCTGCCGTTCTTATTCTATTCCAAACTCACGTTCTCCTCCGCAGACAGCGCCGCCCAACAGCGCGCTCCGAAAAGCAAAGCGGACGATGTTGTCCTAGCGCGAGCTCCTCTTCGGCGAAAGAGCGCGGGCGGACCGAGATCTTTGACATTCTTTATACTGTTTTCTTCCGTTTGCGACATATTATTTAGCAATATACATATTTTTTTTCTGCGTGAGTTCGACTTTCATTGCTACAATATTAAAAAAAGATGAATAAACAGACATTTAAAAAGTTCAGCAAAATCAAGTGGAAGCAATCACGTTATGATTGATTCTGAGAGAAAGAGTTCAGCGAAGTGAATTGAATCGGTGAAGATACAGTACCAACTTTGCCGGCCCAATAAAAACTATAGAACGTGTTTTATGTTTCAAAACCTCCTTATGTTAATTGTCAAACTGTATTCATATTTTAGGGTGATTTGTATTCTCAGATGTATGTTCCAAATCAAACCCGAAACAAGTTTTATAGAATGCTGGAATTAACAGTTATTTTCAACCGGTATTGAACCTTAGTCTATGAAGTGAAGCGAATAAAGCGAGTCTGCTTTCTTTTTTACTTAAATATATATTAAAATAACAGTGGCCACATTATTCCACTGATTTGTTAGTACCAGATATAAGTAAAACTACGAGAAGGAAAAAATTGGGGAAATTTGATTATCGACGCAGTTATCTTCAATATCTTCCAGATATGAATGAGATATTGGAAGTTACTGAATGTTCACCTTTCATCTCATTTACAGTCTGTGACCAGGACATGACAACATTAATTTTTATTGTAGGAAGATATTCGCATGAAGTCATATCGTTTAATCATTGTGAAAATTTTTGATGCAAGGCTAAGGCAAGCCTCCCAGCCGCTTCCGGAAACCAGACTGTAAACAGACCCCGAGAAAAAATATTAGTTATTATGTTAATTATTCTTGTCCAATGCAATTATGGAGCTCGTATTTGAGTTTGAGAGAGCATAGTGCACTGTAGGGAGAGCACAGAGCCGGAGGCGACCTTGGCGACTAGTGCAGCCGGACGTCCGCCTTGTTTAATGCACACTCGCCCCCCCCACCCACCACACCAATCCACCACCACCAACCACCACCACCGATTCTACTTACTGCCTCCAACGTCGCTACCTCTTACCATTACCATCCCAGCCGCTGCTACCACACACCACCACCAACCACCGCACCAAAACTCGCCATGCCTCGCTCTGCCTCGCCACCACCTTGTTTACATACTCCCCACCGCCCTCACCACCACCTCGTCACCACCTCCCCACCGCGCCTCACCGACCGCCAAACCGGCGTTGTCACAAGCCTCGCCACAGCCTCGCCACCGCCTCGCCACCGGCCTCGCCACCGCCTCGCCACCGCCTCGCCACCGCCTCGCCACCGCCCTCGCCACCGCCTCCCACCGCCTCGCCACCGCCTCGCCACCACCTACCAGCCCCCTGTCGCACATTCGAAAACGTCCGGCGGTGGCGGAGCCAGTAACCCGGCGTCGT
Source organism: Gryllus bimaculatus (assembly GCA_017312745.1). Lineage (NCBI taxonomy): Eukaryota > Metazoa > Arthropoda > Insecta > Orthoptera > Gryllidae > Gryllus > Gryllus bimaculatus. The sequence continues at coordinate 3,211,792 of BOPP01000019.1, read as the reverse complement.
CACGTTTACAGCCTCCGCCGAATTGTCGCCTGCGCCAGACCAAGCGAGCACACCGCAAGGGTGCGATCTTGCATACGTTGACAAATTTCCTCGCGGGATGCTTTTAGCAAGAGAATCGCGGAAATTTTATCAATTGGAAATTTTATAAACAGAGTGTTGGTATTCTGCGATTTCAAGATAACAATGAAATGCCTAAATGTTATTACCAGTATGTAATTTCAGGTCTTGTTTTTCGAAAGGGCTTACACATATTTTACCGAATCAATAGTTCCTACCAGGTAAGTGCTTCGTTGGGCAACATTCTTGGCATAGGCATGATGTTCGCGAAATGTAATGTTCGAAACTTTTGTTCGTTACTCCAATGAATGATGCATCCGTTCTTTGTCCCGTCCTACTTATTAGTCTCCTATGTGCACATCGGCAGTCTTACTTCTTCGTGCATATTCTGGCGACAAATTGCCAGTCTTTCAGATGCTCCGACTGCTCCACGACTCACCTCATCACCCGCGCTCCTCCTTTTCCTGCGCACAGCCCGTCCGGCAACTCGAAGCGGCTGTCTCCTTTGCCATGTAGCTTCACGGCTCTGCCTGCCCGGCCTAAGGCAATACGCCCCCGACTGTCCGCTGAGATGTCGCCGGAAACTATTTGTGGATCTGTCTTTATATATTATCCAGTTGTGTTGGCAGGATTATTTGTTTAGCCTCTGCGCTGGCCAGTTGGTGGACCACACTATTCTATGCTTGTGATCATTTTTCTTTCCTTTTTGTTAAGTTTCCGTTGATTCGATACAAACTGCGATGAGTTAAAAAACAATGTTCTAATTCCCTGATTGGTAAACTGAAATTTCGATTCGATATACTGGATTTAAAGTTTGCTAGAGTGCTGTGATTGAAAAGCCATAAATACTTGTTCAAACCCACCATTATCATATTTTCTGAAGGCATTGAGGGCGAATATGTATTATGTATTAGCCATATTTTTGTTTCATATCAACTATTAATCGTCAAAAATTCAACGGATGAAGCCTAACCCCTTCACAGTGCTGGCTGTAGTCAACACAGAATACCAAGAAAATCCATGAAAACCACTCTTTCGTTACATATTTGTAAATTAAATGAGCGATTTTTAACTGATTTTAAAATCCCCCAACAGTTTAGAAGCTCTACATAATATAGGTGTTGTGGTAAGATATCTTTGGCATTTTTAAAATAATTAAAGATGTTGTCTCTACATAAGCCTGATTTTCATTTTTCGTTCTCCCTTCTACATCAACAAATCACACAAGTAATACTACCCTCTAATCATTCAGCCTTACCAAACGTTACATATTATAAAACGTCCCAAATAATATGTTTTAAATGTTTAGCGCACATCCCCGTTTGCACGAGTGCGCCGCGGCCCTCGCGTCCTTGGGAGAGCCGCGCTCGCTGTGCCGAGGGCTCTCACTTCGTGCGCTCCGCCCACGCCGCGCTTTCACGTCTTTCCCACTCGACGCTGTTTTTGACGGATCTCCAGGCGCGTTGGAGCAACTCTGGTTGTCGCCTAAAATGCAGTGTAATGGTCTGCGAAGCTGTTTGTTCGGAAGATTTGGTGAATCCACATTTCTCGAATTTTTGCCACTTTCTTTATTCAAAACAAGTTTGTACGAACTAAATAATTGTCTTTTAGAATTCAAAGTTTATTGCATTTGTGTTTGCCCTGAACGTGAATATGATTTGGGTAAAATTGAACTAAAAATGAAACAGACCAAAGGAAAATAATGTGCGAAACAGTAAAGCGTTCTTTGGAGTTTGTTTGTTGCACTAATCGAAATCTCTTTTTAAATATTCATAAACTAAATGTTTATCGTTTTTATTAAAGTTTATATTAGAAAGGGTCAAGAAAGAACATCTTCCATCTTTTCCATTCTGCGAATCATTAAACTTAAAAAATGATAAATATAAATATACGTCTTTAATTAAGTCATCACTTTTACCTCGTTAAAAGGCTTAGATATGAAAGACAAATAAATGTAGACGGAGTGCCTTCTTTTAATTTTTGCGCTGCTTCACAACATTCAAAATTAAACAAATACTATTTAGCAACTAGCAACTTGAACTCAGTGTCTCTCTTAAGGATGTGTCGGTTGCTGAATCGACGCAATGACATCACAAGATTTATTACCTTTGTGCCTTCACGAATCTACATCCTCTTCTCCGCACTTTCGTGGGCTGTCAGACTCGTCACTCCTACAGCCTCTCACTCCCCCTCCCACCACGGGCAGGTTTGCGCACTTTCACATATCAACTCGCATATTTGTTCCATGCCTGCCTTTCAGTTACGAGTCAATTCATTCCTGATGACGTGATGTGCATAATTACGCTTTAACGCGTTTTCCTCTTTTTAATAACTTTGCCTAAACACGCAGACCTTGTGGGTTTGTGGCGTCGCCTTTCATTTTTTAATGTCTACACCTCGTAATATGTTGTACCAAAAATCTTGCGCAAATTAAAGTACTCATCTTATTAATATTATATTTACTTAGGTGTTGGTAGATGATTTTCAATAGTAATTCAGGTATTTAACGAATGATTCTTGTATTTATTTATAAGTTATAAAATGCATTAGATAATACTCGACTAATTCTATGTCATTTCAATAATTAATGAATCAACTTTTATGAGACGTAATGCAATTAACTAAGAATCTTTGATTTAGCGTGTTAGAAAATTAATTAATTTTTACAATACTTAGGGCAAGACTGTTCTATGGTGCTTTCGACTGGATTTTTTAAAATAATGATATTAGGTAATTTAGTAGTATTTCATTTCATCTGTAATTTGTAGCGTTTATGTCTTGTGTGAAAGGGACAGAAAAAAATAGGGAGACTTTTAAGACCTAATTTACTCACTCTAGACTAACATCTGCCCTAGCAGATGAAGAATCAAAAAAGAGATAAAAATATCATATCTATTGTTTGAACTTTTTTATTGCCTCTGACGGGAGTGCCGACAGGTTCTACGTTCGATTCCCGAGTCAGGATTTTCTAAATTGCTAGGTCAAGTTCAGTCGCCGCCGGAGGAGAATTCTTGCGTCTGATTGCTATGATCAGTAATTTTCCGTGAGTTCTCCGATCAACATCAAGCGAATGCCGGAGCAATTCTCTAATCCTATCCTTTCCCCACTCCCCTGTCCTATCCTCACCCCTTACTTCCACGCGCCTTAAATGCACTAAACTACAACACATGCCGGGAGGCCGGTCGGGATCTTAGAGTTTGTCCGGGACGGGGCAGTGCGCCTCTTGTGGGAGATACCTGTTTGGGGAAAACCGCGCTAACCGACAGGTAGGTGGGTTCCAAATCCCAACATCCAGCAGGGGAATAAATTCTGTGGTGGTAGCAGATATCTTATGGTAATCCATAATACGGTAAAGGAAATATTCGTCCACAAAACGTTTTAATAATTTTATTAATTATTACCCAGAGTTAACTTTCGGGAAACACATTTCCCATCCCCAGTGGGTCTTGCCCAAGCAACGTGGATCACTCATAAATGTGTACAACATAGTCGGAAAATATGAAAATTTTCTCGCTCTGAGTGGAATGGGAGTGGGAACCTGCGAAAGCGGTCGTGTAAATGCGTGTCGGATCTCTCGTTCAGCACATCAAACACCGCCTCCTCCTGAGTATACCATGAGCTGCTCTCGTGGGACTAATGGCCACGCGCCCGGAAACGTAAAAAATCAATCAATCCGAGTGAAGGATTCGGAGAAACTCCGCACCGGAAGCGTGCACTATCGGAACACTCTCTGCCCCTTTGGCTTTCGTTGGCCGCTTCCGCCGCCGCCGCTGCCGCCCGCTGGTGCGGATCGCCGGCTTCCTCTGGCGCCGCCGGCCCCGAAGGCGGCTCCTGCACAGCTACATGTCGCTCTCAAGAATTTGCTCCCCTTCTCAAGATGGGTTAAAGTAAAATTTTGAAGCTTTGCAAAAGACAAATTCAGACCTACAAAAATAATACGAGAAGATATTCGTAAATATTAGTATTTAGTTCAGTTATATTTAATTTCAGTTTGTTCACCATTAGTACCCTGACTGGAGTTACAATTTTGGCATTCACGTTGCATAATTTGTGGATTTATTCTCTCTAATTATACATATTTCTCTTCTTCTACTTCCACAATATTCTTCAACATATTTTTTTCTTCTTCATTTTGTTTCTGTATTCCTAATTCTTTGTTACGTACCATACATCCAGTAATTATAATCATATTTTGGACTAATCATATTTAGACCTCCAGTCATTTCATAATCATATTTTGAACTTTATCATTTTAGTGCCATGTTTAGTATCATTTTAGTTACCTTCTATTAATTTTGTTTTATTTCCTCAATAATTTGCACTTACTCTTCACTATTACATCAATGATTCCACTCATGAACTTAACACCCAACACGTTTCACAATACATCTCTTGTACTCCAATCACGACGGTGGCTATCCTGTTCTAACAGATTTTTCTTGCCACATCTCTCTATTGAACAAATATATGCCGTAATACATCTGTCTTGGGAGAGAGCGTGTACTAAAACGCGAGTTTCATTTCAATGCGATTGGCACATTCTAAAACTCTGTTGGGCATAATTTCATTCGTGGGATGGCCGTGTTGAATGCCGGTGGAGGCGAGGCCGCAGTCGCGGTGGGTGGCGCAGGGAAAGAGGGGTCAATCGACAGCGGGTGGCTCAGCCGGCGTGGCGGGGGCGGGGGCGGGGCGCAGCCGGGAGGCTCGCCCGCGGGAGGTTGACGTCATCGGCCGCGCGCCCGCCGCGCCGCCGGCGGTGTCGCCCGGGGCGTCGCGTCGGTGCCGCTGGCGTCACGAGCGGCGACGTCTGGGGAAGCGCTGCGGTGCTCGCCTGCCTTTCGCCCACGGCGGAAGGGATGAGCTTATTTCCAGTGTCTTATGTCCATGAAACGCAGTTTTTCAGGAAGGGAATGCATCCACATTCAACCTTATACTTCAATGTACGATTCCCCGGTTTTCGAATACCGTTTAACATTGGAGAAATATACTTTTCGAACACAACATTTGACAGCTGTAAGGAGACACATCTTAAGAATATATTTCTACTAAAACTAGAAATCAATCGGGACTGGTGACACTTCTTGTTGAAAATACGCTCATTCAGATTTTGCATCTTAGCAAACACAAATTCTATTGGATTCTTGCTAAGCTGTGAGACTCCGCGTCGAAGAAACAAGGGCCATTTCGGTCATCATACTCTGGCCTGCTTCAGAGCGAAATGTGCGGCACTGTGCGCGGGTTGAAATAGAATGAGGGTCTCCAGCCGCCTGACAGTTGGTAATAGTAAGACAACCGTAACGTTCGAAATTGTGCCTAGAACACGGCATCTCCCGAGCACTCGAGCATGTACGTACTCCTGCCGCAGATGCAAAAGTGTTCAAATACTCTACTGAATTATTTGAACAAAAGAAAAGCCTTAGTGTTGCAATAGACATTCCACTCTGAGAACAATGCAACAGTGGCGAAGTACGTAAATGTCCATGGAAAATTTGAATGCTAACATAAAAGTAATTGCTCGATTAATAAAGAGATGGCAAAATTCCATGTTTTGAGAATTGAGATGAAATGACTAGTCTGATAAGTTGTTACAAGCTGTCCCCAAGCAAAATAAAGTGATGCTGTCCCCATGCAAAATTTAGTGAGATAATAAAAATGTGTTAATTGTGCAGAGAGCGTGAACAACATATTTATAATTAATGTCATGCCACTATTCAAGAAATAGATTTTGTATTCTTCAGGAAGTTGATTACGATAGTTCCAAATAATCGCCTGTTAGTAGAATAAACATTTTCCATCAACCATATTGTGAATTGTATTGAAGAGATTTGTTCGATTTTGAAAATTACGATGAAAGAAAAACAATAAATATATCTACTTTTAGACGGTCCAAATCCTAAGTTCTCTTCTAACTTCGCTCTTCAGCTAGTTTCTCGGGACTCTCTCCGCTTATCCTGAGTCCCTCGATGGAACAGTTTGTATAAACTTACGCAACTTACAAAGCTGTAATCTGTAGAACAAACTTTTCGACCCATTAAATCGTCCGAATTGGGCACTGTGGATGGCCAGAAGTATGTCTGAGTCATTTCTCCATCTGTCCTGCGGTTGACGCTGGCCCAACAGAGAGTAGAGGCCGACTTCCCCCGCTTGAAGGCTACTGTTCAGAAAGTGCGGGGCGGCGGGACAACCAGCCCGTGGCGAGGTTGGGGGTTGGTGAAGGCCGGGGACAGTCGAGGGTAGAGTAGATTGTAGGGGCAGAGGAGATGCCTGGGGTGGGTCAACGACAGAGTGAGTGACGGCGTGGGTGGAGGAGGAAGGGAAGAGGAAATGGCAGTGCGGGTTCCAGGGGTGGAGTGGCAGGGTGGCGCCGGCGGCGGCGGCGGGAACAGGAACAAAGGAGATGTGAGTGCGGTGGTAGGGTCAGTGAGTCGGTGTCGGTAGCATTGGCTGAGGAAATGCCAGACGCAGTGGCTGAGGCAGAGGACATTACCGGTGTGGACAGGGGTGGCGATGGCAGGACCAGAGCCAGAGGAGATGGGACAGTGGTAGGATCAGCGACGGTGTCGGATGCAGAGGAAATGGCAGCTAGTATTTCCAAGATAAGCGCGTAGATGCTGGTGGGCCAATGGCGAGAGCAGTAAAATAAGACACGCGCGGCCGGTGGCGGTGGTAGGGGTAGACGAGGAGGGTGGCCGGGGCAGAGGAGATGGGCACGGTGATGACAGCGGCAGCGGCGTCCTCTTGGAGTGTCCCCGCCGCTGCCTTGAGGGGCTTCTGATTTGAGCGGGGGGGGGGGCTCCTTCTACAGTTGAGCTACAAGGAGCCCCCTGAACTTACATATGCTGAGATTCTTGTGCTATTGGCTGCGCGAGACTTCAGCGCCATTTTGAGGCCGACTCCCTTTCTTCTTGGTGTAGTAAGTTGGTTTTCAAGATGAGTGAACCTCCTCTTGACATTTACAACCCTCAGTTGTAACCCTTTTTTTATAGTTCGTGTTGCAAATAGTACGAGCATTTGTAAAGCCACTAATGATGGAAAGACAAATCTCAAATTGGCTTTACTGGCGTTGAACTAGTTTCTACATTCAACAACGAAACGTTAATTTGTTGCTACACAAAAAGGGTTTAGTCAACTAACCAAAGTGTAAGTCTTCCAACATTCTCAATCTACTGGTGATACAACAGCACATACTTCTTCGCATGTTTTCGAAGTCCTCCACTATATTATAATACTAAACAGGCAAAATGTTTTCAGGCAGCAAAACATATTTTCAGCTCCGAGACCCGAACTCTGAGTTCACTCGTTCTCTGGTCATACCACTACGCTACAAAATAACGGTAAGATTTGAACTCGGACCGACGACACTTAAAAATGTAATTGTCTTAACTCAATATTTCCAATACGCATTTTTTGCAATTTTCGAAAATACGGAGAATTTGAGGGTTTTCAAAAATTGGACTTTACACCGTATTTTTTTACTGTCCTTAAATACGAGGAAAAAAATAATGAAAAGAAACTGTGAGGTTTTCGAGAAACACTTTTTTTAATTGCATAAATTGCAGACACAATTTACTCGAAATCTACTGTTTGATTTCAAAAAATAGTACTTTACCTTTTTTAAAGAGCACATCTTTTACAACAGACTTCGTCTAACGCAGAACTCTGCTTTCCATTTTTATTTTGAAATGTTAACTTTTTACAATTTTTGAAAAGACCGGAGAGATCGTCGAAATTGGGACTAGTGCCATATTTTAAATGCCACCTAGCAGGTGGTAAAATACGAGGAGAAAATTTGTAAAAAAAAAATTCGGTGTTATTTTAGAGAAAAATAAAAATCACCGATGTTTCGTGCAAAATTACAGGAAAACTACTCATACTTTCGAAATATTGTTCAATATCTTACTTCCAGATCTATCTTTAAAGAAAATATTCCACAAAAAATTGCACTTTTACAATTCTCGAAAAATCGTTTTTCAACGAACGTGAGATCTACACCATTATTTTAAACGTCTTTTACGTATCCGAGGGCAAAGTTAAATAAAACAATTTGGAGCCATTTTTGAAAAATGTTTGGAATATCCTTCCAAAAATGTAAATTACCCGCAAAAATCAATATATCCGGTTGAAACTCCTAAAGCCGTTCAGATCAATGGCGAAATATAAATGTTGGCGCAAATCGGCTGAATGCGTTAAGGCGTTAGCGTTGACCGCAGGCTGTTTGCCGTCAATCTATGTTTCGGTATCAAAGATCCACAAAAAATAGATTCTGGTTACTCCAAGTGTTAGAGGAAGTATTTTACTACATAGGGCATGAGAATTTATCCACGTTTTCGTTTCCAGGGCCCGTCATTTTCTCTGCCGCAAATCCGCAGTTTTCCACGATCTCATAACGAAATAAGTCGATAAAGTAAAAGTCACAGTGAACACTAACAAACGTATAATCATTTAATTCAACTGAGGTAGATATACATTCCGACAAAAATACAAAATAATTAATTTCTGTCAATAAATGAATGAATGCAGGAATTATTCGTTTCATTATTCCAAAGTTCACACTGACTATCGCGATAATAATAAAATTGTTTGATAATGTTGAAATATACTACAAAAATAATTATATAATAGCTTTTTAAATTGTTAAGAAACAGAAATAAAATCATGTGGGTGCAAACACTATATTGACCAATCAAATACAAAGTGAAAAAATAATAATGTGAAATGGACAGTAATTATTTTTTACACTTAGCCACAAAAGTTATGTTACTTCTTGAAGAGTGTGTCTTAAATGTTATAGTATTCTCGAGATTTTCTCATTTTCACAAGATTATAAAAGCTTTCTGATCTCATCAACTTTCCTTAATGCGGAAGGCTTCAAATGATGAAACATTATCCACATAAATTCCAAAGATCTCTTAAGACTTTCAAGCAGGATAGAAGCTTCCCCAACGTTACCTTGTACTCTTATCCATGGATAGACTTCGTCATTTCTCGAAAAGTAGCCCTGACGATTCGTGATGACATCACTTCTTTCAAGCACGAACAACTAGTAATAATAGAACTTTGTGTCTATAACTTCATTGTATTGTGTCAGAGATAGTCTAAGGTAGTTCTTAGAATAGCCTTCGTATTCTCGTATTAACCACTCGATGTTTGTCACCTATCCATGTGTTTCAATATGTTATTTTATTACAGTCTCTATTGGCCTTCTGTATTTTAATTTGTCTTCTGTATTCTCGATTTCATTTGAAACAAAGTGTAGATAAAATCATACTGCATTAGACGTGAGATTAATAAAAAGGAAAGTTTACTTAAAGCAATATTATTTTACAGGTATAAACGAAATACAATAAGGCAAAATATAAACTACATTTAATTTGCAGACGTATTGACATCATTTACCATTTACGATCAGTATATAAATCAGTGGTAAAAGATGTGATGTGCATTGTGAATATAAGAGTGGACCTTTGAGCATCCATTAGAAGGCTGGTCTTCAACCGGTGGGAGCCACCATTAACGTCAGACCGTCCGTGCAATTCCCGGAATTTGCGGGGATGCGGGGTGTGCAACTGCTTTTCCCTTCCTGTCGTCTACTTCATCAATAATCCTGTCGTATTTTTCCTCCGTATGCCGCAGAGAATGAGATGAAGTTATTGGTTAAGAACCAATCTTCTCAGGAACTCACTTATAAATCCTGTACTAATAAGCAACATACCTAAAATATAAATATATCGAAATAGAATTAGCAAAATGAACTTGGGTTATACAAGAGTAAGTCACTAAGTATCGGCACTTTTGCTCTAATCGTCGATAGGTTTTTGCACTTACCGGGATTAAGATGACGTCGTTAATTTTGCTTATGGTAAGTTTGAGCGTTATCACCTAACCTTACCTTGAGCTGCTGCGACGCGGCGTAAACATGGCTGCACCGCTCTCCGTTTGTACAAAGAAGAATAGGCTTTTGTAATTCATTTTTAATATGACTGTAACAAGAGAAATCCTTAGAACACTTTTAGTACAACATGTGTGCAATACTTTTCGTGGGCTGAAGAATTTGCTGGAGGATTGAACCATCCAAAAGCAGTCAAACGAGCGTGCAGAATAAGAAACGAGCAGAAGTCCAGTCTCATTCTCCACTGATCCCAATGTTGGGCAAGTCCTATCCCTGATTCTGAATAATCGTAGAGTGACTATTCATGAAGTAGCAAATCATAAAGACGTTGGTCAAGGTGTGCAAACGAGAACGCCAAGAGGGCATCGCAAGGCATTCATTTGTTGCAAGACAATGCATACATATCGCAGTCCTTCAGAATCTGTGTTTCGAGGTGTTCGAGCATCCAGGATGTAGTTCCGATCTTGTCCCATCTAATTACCATCTGTTTCGTGAACTTAAATATGCTTTAAAGGGCCGGAATTAGCCTTCGTGCGCGTCAGGAAGCAGTGTAAACATGGCTTACTGCTCAATCGATAATCCTATTCGTGAAGGTATCATTTTTTCTGGTGATTTAATATTTGTTGATCAATTTCATTTAAAATGATGGTGCCTATCTTGAAAACAGGTCTCACTGTAGGTTTGGTGCTGTTGTTGTAAACAATTATGAACACTGAGTGCAAATATTAATTGATTACCCTTGTAACAGCTGACTGCACTCGGTTACTAATAAATTAATGGGATGTGTGCTTTGATGTTTGATTGCCTGAATAATGATTCAGGGGAAGCTTGATTTGATGAGCGTTAAAAGAATCATTCGTTACTACTATAACACAAACATTACACGTCTTTCTATGTTACTTTATCACAAAAAAAGTAAACCAAAGTATGTAATATTTACTTTGAAAAGTATATTTATATCATTTGTTTGGTACATAAATTCTTTTATTTGTATATTACATTTACAGCTACTTTTTTCGTTGACACTTCTCTTTCGGGAATCCCGCTAGTGCAGCCCGCATATCTCACATTTTTTCCGATGCTTGTCTTGGGGGACCCCTAAATCAAAAGACCTCCCTGACTGATGTCGACCACTGCTGGGGCTCGCGCGGTCGACGCAGCCGCGTGCCCTGAGCGAGGGCTGGGCTGGGGGTGAGGGGGTGGTAGGCCACGTGCGCGTGCGGAGGAGAGGGCCCTTCGGCGGCGTCGCGACGCCACGCGCCTTGATCGATCGCGCCCCGACGCCCACACTGGCCCCGGCGTGTGGAACCCGCACGTCGCTGCGCCGGCGCCAATGGCTTCACCACGCAGGCAAGAAGACAGACAAACAGGCAGGCAGACGGGCTGACATCAGCAGACTGGTTGACAGACAGACAAACAGGCAGGCAGACAGCGTGCGGTGCTTGCAGGACGGAAATTGTGGTAAAGAAAGGCCCTCCAGAGTTTTGCCGAATTGCTTTTCCGTGAAACTGTACTTTTTTTGTATCGTCTTTGTAACACAGAGTAAAGGACAGCCACAATTCCCGAACGGTTCTCGTGAAGTAATCAATAGGTGTCTGTCCGTTTTAGAACGATTGAAACAAATCAGTTGAAACTGAAGATGACATATGAGTTCACATATTTTAGGAAGTAATAGTCGCGAATTGGCCATTTCGTGGCCACGCGAACGTGCTACCAACCAGGACTCACTCATATTTTTCGAAGGCAGGTGCACGTGACTTTCATTGGGGGTGGGGGATCAGCATTTTCCACAGATGAACCCGTTTTTACACGCAGAATTGTTTGCCCAGGTGATGTGGTCAAATGATAATGATGATGAAGAATGATATGGACAATCACAAACATACAAAGACATACACAAACAGCTAGACCATTACAACCTTAACGATCTCGGCTACCCGGATGGGCTATTTCTTGTTTATTAATTTTTTTGTGTCCAAATGATGGTATTACAGAAAATATTGAACGGCGCGCGGCAGATATTACAATAACATAGTCTGTTGTTTTGTTGTTTAACGGGGTAATGACTAAAATAACTTTTTTATATATCGGCAGGTGTGGCATAAATTATTTATTTTCCAATCCGTAACTGCAGCTTCGAAATCTGCGAAGAGCTAGGCTCGAGTTCTGACGATGGTAGGATGTCTGACGTCAGCAAATGCCTAGTTCCAAGCCCAGCGCTTTTTTGACGACGGGTCGACTCTTCCGGTCGTTTGCTTCGTTTCCTGTGACCAACTCCAGGCGTACGTTGCAGCAGATCCCGAACAATGAGCCACGAACTGTGCGAACTCCTTCGCTCCCCATGCATTCCTCATTTCCATCAGTGCGGCCGAGGTGGACTGAAACCTTTTCTGTACATTCTAAGCTTTCTGTTTTAAATTCTAGTCTGTTATCGAATAATAGGTCTTTATTTTTACATATCAAATATCTGTTGAGTAACATTTGAACTTTCCGGGGTGAAGTATTTGTAAGAGAGGGCATACTTTCTAGGCTGTGTTGCGTTAACTACGCATTTCTACTTTCACGATAAGCAGACCATAATACTTTCTCTGGGGAAGGCAATTTATTTTGATAATATTAAATAGCATTGCAAGTAAATGTTATACTTCAGGGATAGAAGATAAGCATGTGTTTATGGGTACTCTAGAAGCATTTATTTAACACTCATAAATGCAGTTGCAACCACGTCTTGACATTCTGATTTCCACAACAATTTCCACGTATTTATTCTTTCTTTGTTATTCATACGAATTAACCTCTCAGTACAATACAATACGTACAATACAATATTAATGTGACGTATGTAGTACAGAACAATCATTTACATTCAAAAGCGCTTTATTAGTTCTTAGCCCCTTGGTCCATCTTAACTTATTTATTCAGGAAGAAAATATGGTTCGGTAAGCCTGTGTCGTGCTGGTTTTAAATCTGTCTCCCCTGCTACCTGCTTCATTCTTTCCACAATGGGTGCGGCAGTGTTATACGCAGCGCGTCTCAGTCTCACAACTTGTTAAAAAAACTAGGCAATCACGCACAAGCCTCGGTTGTCGAGTCTGCTTCGCTCCGGTTGCAAGTCGGACTCCATTGATACCCTCTTCATAGATCGCACGATGGGTCGCAATTGTTTTACAAGCAGCGTGCTGCAGTGTCGCACTTTATAAAACGTCTTTTAAAGCCAGACACCCACTGGCAAACCTTACTTGATGAGCCTAGCCCGCATAGGATGTAAATATGTTGCTGCTGCTATTTGTTTTGTTGTTCACACAACGCACATTGAATTGCAGCCGGCACAACCCAGGCTGGCATACTTACTAGGGACTATATTCTCCTGAAGTTCCCTTTTAATTATTTAACTCAAAAACAGTTAAAAACTATGTGTGGCATACTAAGGGGGAGAAATGCTATCTGTACCCGCGTTCATTCGCGTGTATGGTTATGAGGGACGGAGTGGCCAGCGGGCAGACGCGGCCGACCTTTGGCGTGGTGGGCGTGGAATTCCCCAACGCCGCTGGAAAGGCCGAGGAGTCGCGTCCTCAGGTGGCTTAGAAAGCAGCTTCTGCCTCAGCGCCCCTCTCAGCCTCCGAGCCCTCAGGCGACGCGGCGCGGCGACGGCGCTTCGTCGAACTTCAGAAGCTGCAAGCTACGAAGCTTGGGAGCAGTTTACAGTGGCGCGATGTGATCGACCGCCAACAATTTCTGTGGTGTAACGGTTAGCGTAAAAGACTGTTTTATCCATATTCGCGGGGTTAAACGTGATCAAAGTTGTGTATATTTGAGGGCGAAAAACATCGTTACGTCTTCCTTCGAGGGGAAGTAAATCCGGCTATCCCATGTTGTAGTTTTACTGCATGAAGAGTAAGAGAAGGCTTTGAGCTTGTTTTGTCGCCTGAGTTAATCTTCTTTCTCTTTAAAAGGCGAAAGGAGCGTAGCCTGATTTTCATCGCTAAACGGAAGAGCAGGCCTGATGGTCTGAGCCTCGTCACATAAAATAAGGCAACGTAAATTGGTTGATTGCTTGCTTAATTGACAATTTGACATCCTTTTATAAATATTCGCCTCGTCAATATTCAGGATTTGAGTAGAAATTTTAATTATTGATGTCATCTTCCAGACTTTCGCGTTTCTTCATGTTGATTTTGGGTTGATTGGTTTAACTCAGCACATAATTCTACCCTGATAACTGGATGTAAATTAACGTAATGAATGGTACAAAGAAATGGCTATTCTTTCCCTACAGTTTCTTCTACAAGCATTATTCGGCACCGTAATTATTTCTTATTCGTACTTTAAACTGGTCAACCAGTATGGCAGCTTCGAAAAATCTATCATGACTCGAAGGATAATGTAGTAAAATTGAAGGTTATTGGGAGGATTTTTTCTATAGTATTTCAAGAAATCAATAACTTTAACTTTAGAAACAACGGGAAAGGCGAAGGGAAAACTAAGGTACGATTCGTGAATATGATAATAATTTTATTCAGTTTACTGTAACTTTCCTCCTTGCTTTATCTTTCTATCTAATAGAGGACAGAAAAGTTCTGTCTCTCAACAGCCTTATTAATGGAGAGAAAGTCATGATGTAAGGATTGTAGTAATTACTTTTAACGTCTCAAAACGTTGCAAACATTTGTACTATTGGAAATCCCATTTAAGCACTGCGTTAAACTTCGGGCCTTCCTCATTGCGATATTAAAAGCTCAGAAATTAAGAATATGGTAATTAGTGGATAGAATCATTTTTAAACAATTAAAAAGCAACCAAGAAGAAGGCATTTCAGTGGAATAAAGACAATAATTGACATCATTTTTAAAATTTAATATTTTAAATTAAACTGTCTTTGAAAATAATTGCATCTCCTCTGCGGCCAAAGTTCTTTGATGGTGTAATAAAGATTAATTTACTTACTGAGGTAATTAATTCATTGTGTTCTTTCAATGGAATAATTCCTTATAAAAAATAGTTCGTCCTCTTCCTCAGTTTCTGCATTTCAACTCGAGCCCTTATCTGACATTCGCTTACTAATATAGTAGGCTAGAGCCTGTTTTTCCAAGAACATGAGAAAAGGGCAATTCGTAAATGGAAGTTAATACACCACTCAACCTTACGGATGGGAATAGGAGGAGGAAGGGAAGGAAGGATCGTGCATGATCTGTGGCTCGTTGCTTAAGGAATTGTTCCGACATCCGCCTAGAACAGACCAGAGAAAACCACAACAAGGGAGGAAAAAAGGTTCGATGAGAGCAGGCGTCGACAAAAAATTCACATTCAGGCAGTGGCGGCCACCTAGTAGCTGGTGTCTAAAGACCGTTACTATCGGATCTCGAACCTGAGAGTAAAAGCACCTGATTCGAGGAGTTTCGGTTGCGGTCTCGCAACTTCGTGCACTCAGACCCGAGTGGCTGAGCTAGCTCAGAGCCTGCATTGCCACTGTCTGCAGCCTCTGTATCTAGGAGATCGTGGAGTTCGAGTCCCGAGAAAGGCAGATTTTCGACATTGGCTTAATAGCTGCGTCGAAGTGAACCCCATCCCCATCTGGAAACAAATACTTCCATCTTACTGCTCTGATCAGTAGTTTTTCGTGGTTGCTACGAGCAATACCAAGCGAATGCCGGAGCAGTACGCTAACAACGGGCAACGTCCGCGCGTGATCTATCCCCTCTTTTTCTTCTGCTGTTCTCTCCCCTAAACACAAATTTCCCTTCCATCCTTTCCCTTTCATGCACTACACTACCACAGATAATGGGAGATCGATCGGGAGCATAGAGTGTGTCCCGACTGGTGCGGAGCGACTGTGGGGCCGGGGGATACGTGGAGGCCGACGTGTACATCGGCGTCGGATCTCACCAACCGACGGGCATGAAGACTCGCGAAAAAACATTCACTATACTAATGGAACTAATGACCATAGTAGTAGACGTTCCCGGAAACATTAGTCATTCCGATTAACACGTTTCCTTTTGACGAACGATTTCGGAAGTTTCAGGGAATTCGCCCGTGCATTGTGTGGCGTGTGGGGTGCAGATCGTCACTGTGCATTCGCGCTTTCGCCATAACTCCCTAAATCAAGAGGAAGAGCCTAGGTAAATCCGCTGTAACGTTCCCGGTTTTGAAACAGTTTACCCTCCGGCAAGATGAAGTAAACTCGGAGTGCGCCGCTCGGGGGCGGGGGCGCCGCGTCATGGCGCCCGCCGCCGCCCCCGCCGCCGCCGGCGAGTACTCCGCGAGTGCAACGATGGCCCGCGCTCCGCTCACGGTCGTCCAATTGCACTCCGCGCGCGCGGATCGCCTTGGCGCTCGATGGCTCAAGGCGAACTGCCTCTGCGGCGCGGCGCAGCGCAACCGCCGGCCCGGCGCGGCGTGGCGCGCGCCCGCGGGGAATTAATCTGGAGATACGGCACATGAAGACATTTTATGAGGGAGTACATCAGTGCCTGACCTCACGTTCTAACGAGGCGACTCAGCAGCTGAGCTTGCTGCTACGTCACAAGCAATTCCCCAAGGACCTCGCTGTAAAAGACTTATTGTGGGGAAGGGTATTGTAAAGATTATTCAATGTAATGAATGGGAGAAATAATAGTTGCAGATTATCTTTATGATTAACGCAATAAATTGGCAACATGTTGCCATTGTTTTTTCTGTTGTCCAATGTCTCCGTACAACTTTTAAGAATGATATTTCGAGAATAATTACGAATTTTATTTTCAATTAATGGCTGTCATTAGTTGAACTCCCTCGACAATACTTGCGAATAGATAAGGAAACCCATTTCGTACGAAGAGAAACAGTGAAAGACGACATCGTTTTCTACACGTCATCTGAAGTAAATTGTGTGGAAATGTTATCAGCACCTGCAATAACGAGTATTTCTTGAATCCACATTAGGTGAAAAGATGTTTCTGCAAAACTCTTATTTACATAAGTGCTTTAACAAGAATGCAACATGCTAGGTGAAAATACAACCCGCTAGGCATCTGTGACTTGTCGAGATACGTTGCATAACTAGGGAAGCGCAATGAATAATTATTATTCTACTGATTTACTCCTCTCCCTTGATCTAGATTGCTCGTACCCTCTAATTATCGAAATAATTATGTGCGGCAAAATATCACAACTACGCCCCACCCTCCACAAAACTTTTAATTTTAGGCGTTGTGTTAACCAGAATATCCAGACATTGTGGCCAATATCCGCGTCTGCTGCTCTGCAATGATACATACACCGCGGAGAACCATGTTAAGAAGCCAGACGTCGAAATGCGTTTGTTCAGCTACGCTGGAGCCTTTTGCGTGAGGATGTTTGAATAGGAATCTCACGCGGCGTGGCTGCCAGCATCTGAGCGCGTCGCTGCCTCTGCCGATCAACACACTCCCCAACCGCTATGAACATCATCCGCCATCGTCCCTAGCACCGTATCCACCTCGGCCACCACCCCTTTCGTCGCTATGTCCGTTGCTAACGCTTTAACCACATTAATAATCCACCAATGCTTCCGCTATCACCACTCTTGTCTTCGCGACCGTCACTACCCTTCCCCCCACTGTTGCCAACCACGTTCGGGCCGTTTACATCACCATCGCCATTACCTTCGCCGTTTGATCCGTCACTGTGGTTATCACCGGCACCTCTGTTGCCAGCACGCTGACACTGCCGCCGTTTACTGTACCCCTAGCCATCCTCGCAGCCGCAACCGCTGCTGCCACCGCCCACCTTCCAAACGAAGCATCAAGTGGCACTCGACGCCATCGGATGGCATTCCGCAGACGAGAGTCAGGATCTTCAAGCTCGGAGAGAGACGTCGCTGATACACCGTGGCTTCCTTTGCCCAACTCCCCAAAATGCTCCCGTGGATTCTTTTCTTTTACTGACTACCAGCAATTTTCATATCAATATCACGATCCTCAGTATGAATAACATATCTTCCCTCAGTCTCAACTAAATATTGGTGGCCAGTGACAGTTGTATTCCTACAGATCCTTCATATTAAATAAATTACGACACACTTATTGTTAGTTATTGTTTTAATGCTTCTGCCCTCATCGTCGAATGTGATGAATATTCGTAATGATGCCTACCTACTTCTTTCTTTTTGAGCTAACATCATTTGTTTATATTTAAATGGCCCAAAATCAGATACACATGATTCTTCGGAAAGATTTATAATTGATTACTTGCATACGACGTTTGCGTCGTATTAAAAGAAACTTTTATTCATTCAGGATGATTAATTGTCGCTCAGTATCTCGTAGCAAGACTGCCTGCTTTGTTTCTTGGCAAGTCCGTTCCCACTTCGCACCTTGGCGTCTCAATACTCTTCGTCGATCGGCGCGTCGCTCGGCGTGTAGTGTTTGCGCAGCGCAGGGCTTTCCAAAGCGCGGTGGAGGTCGTTGGCGCTCGCGAGGGAGTCCGGCGCTGTAAGGCATTTATCAATAACGACATCGTTTTTTATCTCTTTTATTTTGTCATAGTGGACATCAAGGCAGAAAAGTTCTGTATCATCGATAACATGGTCGTATGAAATGTGATTGTAATAAGTATCGTAGCAATGGCTTCCTATAACCCGAAGAAAACGTTTCTGAGATCTCAATGACATTATAATGTATTTGGATCTCCTCTCTGACGACCCTTCTATTACATCTATCTTGGCCTTCCTTCTCAGTAATCATGATTCTCGTGTTTAGTGCGTCACCGAATACGACTCCGCCCATGTCATGCGACCGCAGGACTTCAAAGACGAGGGCGCCCGCAATGAAGTATTTGCTATTCACATGCTGCCTTACGGAACAATAATTGGTTTTTGATATTCTTGATATGTAAAGAACTGTTGTACTGAATACTCTATCCTATGATATTGTATTCTGCGCGAAGACTGACGAATATTTGTGAATATACATTTATGTTTTGTTCTTAAGCAGTGGGTTTCTACTTGTGGTTTTGCTCAGCATTTTTGCTTAAGTTGCGAAGACAAAACTTTCAAATACCAGTTTGTTTTGCATTCGTGGAATATATAAACACTACCATCTATGTATTTGTTGTGTCAGTGAGTCAATATTAAGTTATTTTATTTTATAAATTCAGCAACTCAAATTCAATAGCGGAATATTGTTGATTTTCGCAGTCGCTGAATTTCGGTGCATCATTATGTGATAATGCCCTAGAAATTGCATATAATTGGAAAATTGGTGTCTTAAAAATTAGTATTGATAACATTGAACTCAGGACTAAAGATATTATTATAAATGTTCTAATCTTAATGCGTATTCTAAAATTGTTCGTGAGATTTAATTTTGCACGATGTCTCATTGCAATTTAATCAATACGCGAGGACCACAAGAACTTGTTCAAGAGCAAAAACGCAATGAAGTTAATTATACCTATTTTGAATTAGTTACTCTGAGGATTTTTGTATGTCCATAAGTGGCACTACGAACACAACACCTAAGTTATCTGGCGTAGACTCTTAAGTACACTTTTTCGCAGCAGTGTATCGGTATAATGCAACTAAACGAACAACAAAACGAACAACAAAAAAACGGTCTTAAAGACTGACGTCCATTAACGAGTTTAACAGTTAAGCGTTAAGAACAATCGAAACAAATCAATTGTAGCTAAAGAAGGCGTATGTGTACTCCTAGCCAAGAAAATGTACTTCTTTGTTGCGTACTATTTTTCTAAGAAGAATGTGGTATTGCGAAAAGTTTTGAACGAAACACAGTCTATATCATATATAACGGTCGTGGTTGGTTAAAAATATTGGCTATCGCCTGTGTTTACAAACTTTAACCGCGACCGGTAATAGTACAAAACGACGTTAATAACTAAATCAAACTAGCAAAGTTCCGCCGCTTTGCCCAGCCCTGCGTTAGCACGACTGCTCCAACCGCGCCGCG
>BOPP01000019.1:3181233-3191819 GCA_017312745.1 Gryllus bimaculatus | reverse complement strand
GCACCCACCCACCCGTTCTCCCGCTACCCAACCTCCCAGCCAGCCACCCCCAGACCGACTCCTGCAACCCGTTACCCAACCTTCTCCCACCCACACACACACACATACATGCGCACAAAGCAGTCCTCAATCCGCCTGCGATGCCGCCGCACGCACCGGAAGGACGCGGTCGAGCAAGTGCACGCACCTGTGCGCGGAACGCTCCGCTCAGTTCTGCCTGGGATGATTGGCCTTTTCTCATCTTCCGCTCATGCTCGAGAATAATGCTCCTCTACGAATAATGCTTCCATTTTATCCTTCTGAGACAGATACTCGACTTCAGTGGCGTTTTCATACTCTCAAGTTCTCTAGAAAGTCTGTTTTAAATTCTCAATATTATTTTTTCTGTATAATGTAAATTTTCCAAGAATAATTCCTGAAGATCTTAGAGTTTAAAAAGAAAATTTAAATGAACTGAGCAACGCCAAAAAAAATATAGGCAATTTGCTCTATGTTCATCTAAGCACTTAAATCAGTCCAATTAGTTTTGTGGTAAGATTAGAATTGAATTATGAATGATTGAGGATGAGGAAAAGAAATACATATTGTTTAATTAAATGCATATTTATGAGACTCCTTTAATATCTCAGCGTCTGTTGGATAGAATGCGTAACTGACTGATAAAGCTATAATCTCTTCAAAAACCCAACACACCTGAGCCTGAAACATATTTTGTATCAGACTATTTAGCATTTATTTCTCAAAAAAAAAAAAATTTCGACTCCTAGTGGAAGCCTCCAATGAGTGTTTAGTAAGAATCAATTCTTTCTATAAAAATGTTTTTGTACATCAATTGATATTGTATAAATAAGAAAATTAACATAAACAAATAAGATGACCTATATAAAAAATATTCTAATTAATGTCTCGTGACTTACACTGTTTCAGTTTACAAACTCAACGTCTACCTCTAGTATATTTGATTAAAAATAATAAAATGTACTAGAGGTAGCATATTCATTACCCTAAATTAACTCATAATTAATTGCCAGAATACATTTAAGAAAAATGTAAGCAATTTCTAGAAATTTACACTCCCGTTGGTACATTCTAAAAGAAATTGAAGTTTCAACGCTAAAAATTATTTGTCTTTTAGTCAGCTCAACAGACTATCAAATATCTGCTAAATTATACTTATGTGATTCTTGAGAACGGTGCAAAGCGTACCTATTTATCTGTTTGATTATGTATTCACTTTTGCGTAGGCAGCGATTTGCTCACTCTGCGTTCGCAATATGCATTGAGGCGAAAGTGCATCGAGAGTAAGATAGTGGAAACGTGGGAAACATACGAGAACTCTTCCGTAATATTTTCTAATGTCTAGTATGTAGCTAGGTATGTAATCATGAAAAATGTAATCTACGTATTTCACCAATGTTGGTTGCATATTTATTCAAATCATTTTTAGAATTCGAAAATATATAAATTCATGTAACGAGTGTAATATTTTTTTGAAACTGAAATAAGACGGGAACAGTGTGTACGCTATACAGGATACTAGCAATTAACAAAACAGATTTAGGAAGAAGAATATCACATTCATAGTTCCCAGGCAGACGTTTCTTATATGATGGAATGGCATGCAAGTACGCTGATGATGAATGGAGATTTATGCCCCTTCAACATCTAACGTCACTTGGGACCTCTTTAAAATCTTATCTACGACCACGAAAAGCAAGTATGACGAGTCAGACAAGACCCTAAGAGGTAATTATTGTAGTGAACCGCCACTACAGGTACTATCTTATTTGCTTACAGGGGCTGGGCTCGAAACCAGTCGTGCTAGTTGAAGAACCGTGTCCACTAGGCGCATACACAGTCTCCATCCGGCGGCAACGCATCCCGCGGTAGATGCCCTACTTTCGCTGTCACGTATTCACCAGCGGAAGCGTCATGGCAAAAACCTACGTCGGAATGACACCAGATAATGCTGTTTATGCCATCTGCGTTACTATCATTTCCCTAGCAGAACATAGCATTACGGAAATCTTTGAATTGAGCATACTTTGGGGTAAAAAAACGCAACCTTGAGATTTACTGTACTTGTGAGCACTACTAATACATTTTACTCTACTTATGTCAAGTTTTGATAATTGTAATACAAAATTGAAGTAAAATAATTTTGTCGGCAAGATGAATTTAAATAATCTTACATCAGTATTGTAGTATTTTTGGAAACACTCACATTTTTGGAATCACAGGAAGTGTGATACGCGAATCACACAATACGATACGATACTACGATTCACACGAGTTGAGGGAAATCACCGATCAGAATAGTTGACGTTCCAATACTTCCTTGACAAAGTCGCATCGTTAACTATCTATTCTTTCGCAAAACCGTTTATATACTTCGCAGTAAAAAGCCGTGTGATGTGTCATTTCTTTAGCATTTCCTGCCTAAATTCTGATTGTGAGTAAGGCCTTGCGTGCCTTGGCACGTTCAGCGCACGCAATCGCTGGCGGTACTTTCACCCCCTGTCGAAAGCCCAAAGCAGGACTTCAAGTGGTCGATACATTAAGTAGTCGTGAGTGGTGTCTGACGAGACGATAACTACTAACGAGTCAAATGATGTTTTACTACGGGTTTGACGTCCGTTACGTTTAGTAACGACTCGACTTTAATGTTGATTGGAATATAAAATGGAATATATGACAAATGCTTTTTTTAAATTCAATTTATTTTTTATAATTCAAGAATGTTTCTATTTTTAATGTTAAAGTTAGTGAACCGAGCGTGAGAAAGATAGCGAAAATAGACACGTGAGCGAACATTAATGTTTCCATAATTCAGTTTTGTTGTTTCGAATTTGAACAATAGAATCTGTAATGGAAAGCGAAGTTCTATTGGTAGTACAAATAAGCGGTAATTAGTTTGCAAGTCTATAAACTCTGGCCATTTTCTATTCCGTTTAATTATAATTACATTTAAAATCAAATACTTACTATTTATTTTTCAAATGCACGTTGAAATGGAAATTTATTGAGTTATTAAATCTTTGCACATTCTGTGAGAATAGAGAAATAAATAATTTATTAAATTTAAATGATATGGAATTATTGTTAAAAATGTTCATATTATAATAAAATTCCTGTTCGTCACAAAGAGACTTTGTCCCTGTAATTTCTTTATTTAAATGGTTCGCTGCAGAGCTTAAGTATAGATAAGAGAAGATAGTATTTATAGAAGATAGTTATTTAGTATAGATAGAGCTTAAGTATACATAAGTATTACGACATTGTATTAAAACACAAAGATCGTTTTAATACTAATTATTACCTTGCTTGTAGAATCAACATGTCTTCCTGGTGCTTTGGAGAAAATAACGGGGTTAGCTTGTTTTGACGTAGGTTGTAAGCGCACGACCTTGAACCGCATCTGTTGAAGAGGTGTTCATGTATACCTTACTTCCCATTCTAATGAAGCGTGAAATATTGTCTCATACTGTGGAGGCTGATACAAAATTAGGGAGCTTAAGTAATACAATTTGCAAAATTGAGTATAAACGCAACAAATTTGAACACGAAAAATTAGTTAATGTTAAAAGTTTCAGCTATGTTTAATTGCATGTGTTAAACGCAAATAATTTCTGTTAACTGAATATAACATGTAGATTTCGAAAGAGCTTCGATCTAAATGAAAACTTTTTGACGATTTTACAGATCCGTTGATGAACTTGCCGATACTTTTGGTACCTTCTTTGTTTTTTGGAATACTGGTCTGCATATATTGCAAATATGGATATTGAAGACAGACACAATCGCTCTTGGACATAATTAGGCTATATTCACTCCAGAAACGTTTATCAATCTGAGGAACAGAAACACAGAAACTGCGTCATGTAGGTCTCGTTGTTTGCGCAATTAATTCTTACCCACATCCTCCCTCCTGAAGCTTCTTAGTGGGCTTTGAGTGTGCGTCATAAGTGCCGTGCTCAGGTTTCCATCCGGAGCCTCGCAGGGAGCTTGGGGCGGGCGCGACGTAGAAGCGGTGAGGCGAGGCGTGTCGCTGGCCAGGTGTCATTCCCCTGCCCCCCCCCTTCCGAGCAGGGGAGCTGTCCCCACCGCCGGGCGCCGCGCCGCCGCGACCTCAACCTTGCCCCCGCCGCGCCGCCGCCGCGGACAGGAATGCGGTCCGGCGGCGGCGGCGGCGGCGGCGGAAGCGGAGGCCGGAGAGGCGAGCTGCCTTCCTCCGCCTCTTGTCGCGCATCCGATGCATTGAGTCGTTTCTTCCTCCACGCTGTCCTTTTTTTCTGCAGTCTCCTCCTCCACCTAACCTCTGACAATCATGCGTGTTATTTGCTTCCTCATCTTTTTGCCAAATTGCTGTATCTTCAGTGCCATCGGTAGTATGTTGTCTTTCATAACATCTTCCATCACCCACCGTCCCCTGCGTTTTGTCTTCCGTTTCCCACTTTCCGACTTCACTTTCCGATTTTCATCTTCGACCTTCTTCCGTCTTCCGAGCTGCTCTTCCGTTTTTCTGCGTGTTCCTTTCTCAATCGTCTGATCACATATATTTCCGTCCTCTTTCATCTTTCACCTTTATTTAT
Source organism: Gryllus bimaculatus (assembly GCA_017312745.1). NCBI lineage: Eukaryota > Metazoa > Arthropoda > Insecta > Orthoptera > Gryllidae > Gryllus > Gryllus bimaculatus. The sequence goes on along the minus strand of BOPP01000019.1, from coordinate 3,187,227 downwards.
CCACAAGACTCTTCAAACCACACCTTATCCCATAAACGCAGCAATCTTTCTTCCTTCGACGCTCCTTTCCTGCTTCCGATTTTTGGAGATCTTTGTTCTGAAGCGAACGCAGTGCCGTACCCCTTGCTGGCCTCGATCTGATCTCTGCCCGCCTCCCTACCGCCGACCTCAAGCGGCAGCCGCGCCTCCGAGCTGCACCAGCGCGTATCGAGTCGCCCCGCCCCGCCCTTCCCCTCCCACCTGCTTACTCCACCCCCTTGCATCGCCGTGCGCCCGCGATTGCGATCTGCCGGCCATTTATTGTATTCTCGTGGAGCGTAAACAAAGCGAGCGGATGCGCTCAGGTACTCCGGTTTAGACGGCCGCCGCCAGAGTTAAAGGTCTGTAGGTGGTGCGCTCGAGGTGAGGTGGGTCAGGGTGAGTGGAGAGGTCACCGCTGCGGCTGCACTTGCTGGATGAAATCGCCGCTGAACAGCCTTACCCTTTAAAAATGGCGAATGGATGATTGCATGATGGAGGATTATGACGGGAAGAAATGGAACATGATTGCTTCTAGAAGTTTTATTAAGTAGAAAATTGGGAAGACACGGGCTGTTTTATAGACATTTCGCTTCTGTTATTTTTTTTGTGTGTGCCAGTTGGTTGGCTGGTTAATTCTTCGCTATTTGCAAAGAGAACAGCCATAATCAGAAGTGATTTGATCTTTACGACCGACTGTAGAGTTGAGAAAATAGTTTAGATTACATTTAAAATTGTATGACCATATTTCCCGTGTATCAGATAAATAGAAATTATTCTTGCGTAATATTTACCTAATTAATTGTTTTGGAGGGTATATTCAGTTGAAATCTTAAAACAGACCGAAACACCAGAAACATTTAATTTATTTTAAAAATATGATTAATGACACTTTTACTGTCGATATTCAGCTGGTTCCGTCGGGCGTGGTTACAAACATATGAATTATTCGTCGAAGGCTCGTTGTAATTCATTCTGTGAACGGCTTCTAATTGCGCTTTATAAGAGAAAGCAATAAATACCAACAGTGCGCGGCGAAGGCGCCGGGACCCAGAGAAGTTAGTGATCAATATAATCCAAAGCCCTTCGCGCGCAGGGGGAGCAACTCAGCCTGTTTCAAAGGGAGTAAATGAACAAGTGGAGTGTAGGCAAGCGGGCAACGGTGAAAGTGGTTTATCCTTCACATATGAGTCAACGCATGGAATCCGCTTTATCGCGTTGCGTGGAAGCGAGAGCGCACGCCGCGATGGCGTCTGCAGTGGCCGGAAGTCGCCCTGGGAGACTTGGAACAGCCGCAGGCCCCGAAGGGCGACCGCGCACCTGCCGCGACCACGCCTCCCACGTGGCGGAACGTGCCAGCATCCGAGCCGCAGCCCCCCGCCACCGGCCCCCGCCACCACGTCTGCTCCACCGCCGCAACCGCAGTCGGCTCCTCTGCCGTTGCCTCCGCTGGCTTCTCGGCCGCCTCCATCGCCACCTCAGCCGCCGGCTTTCCTACCATTCGCCTCCCGATGCCGATGCCGCTGTGGCCATCGCAGGCGCCACCACCACGCTATCTTTGTTAAGCCAGCGCTGCCATTCCCACCACCTATGACGCACTCTACCCTATAGGCTTCCAAGGATCAAGTTACGCCTCTTTCGTGACTCTTAGGCTTTTTCCTTCCTGTAGTCCTTGTCATTTTCATTCTTATTCACCTTAATGCTTTGCTTCTTGTCTCATTTCCTAAATTTTTGCTTCTTTCCCTCGTACCATCTTTTAATTTTCATCTTTGTATATTTTATTGTAGCGCAAACTTCTTGTTTCTACTTTCTTTTAAGAATTATATATTTTGACCTCCAATTTAACCCTATATAAGGTGAAATTTCTGGTAAAAAGACGTTTGACATGTGTTGTATACTTATTAAGCTAATACCAAACACTATAAATTTGCCTCTAACACAATTTGTAATTGGTACTTCCAAAGCCACTAATAATAATAATAATAATAATAATAATATTAATAATAATAATAATAATAATAATAATAATAATAATAATAATAATAATAATAATAATAATTTTTGACTTGAAATATCTGGCATGCACTCATAGTAAACTGGCAAGCCAATTTCGAAACATTTTGCAAGGAACATCTACGCTGCCAGAATTTTGTTACTTGGGCGTGACATTCATGTTACCGATTGGTGGAAATGAATCTTGTCTAGAGAATTATAGATCTATTACGTTTCTACCTACAATTTATAAAGTTCTCACCTCCATTACTGCCACCAAACGTGATAAGTCTCAGAAAGAAAATGAGTTGCGTTTGCCAGAATAGGTTGATTGTAGGATAGGATCTCGGGGATGCAAAGAATTATTGATAAAAGATAATATTGCATCCAAGCATGTTGCGTGGTCTTAAATGGCCTATACGCAAATAATAATAATAATAATAATAATAATAATAATAATAATAATAATAATAATATAAATTAAATTTCTTCGCATCAAAAAAGTTTGATTTTGATTTTATTTCCAGATCTTCAAATTCAGAGACTAAGCGTGGCAACCTAGTCATCCCAAGAAGCGTGGAATATACGGGACTATCTTTCAGATAGGGTAAAGATATTAGCGCTGGGAAGGTCGTGAACTCTTCAAAGTTTTAAAAGGAGCCTTAAATAGTAAACCATTTTATTTACGTAAATAGTATATTCAATCTTGATTTCCCCTATTTTTAACCTGCGTATTTGGGGAATTGTTTTTCTATAGAAGAGTCCCTTCAACCATGTTCATGGTTCAACATTAAATAAATTGTATTTATTAAATGAGGACTGAAATTCTCAAAGGTGTTAAGTGCAAAACAGTCCTTTTTTGTTAGAGATGAATTTTTATTTATTAATTACGCTAATTAATTTTTGAATGAGGAACTATGACAAACTGAAGAATTCTTAGCTAGCTAATTACCATATGAAGATGTAAATAATAGTAAGCTTTTTTCCCCAAAAGGTGGTATAACATTTGTTGTAAACTTTCTTTCTTTTGGTAATTTTAATTGCCGAATTAAATTACGAAGGGCTGGGCCTTTGTGTACCGTTTTCAAATTTATGTGGTCTAAATATTGTTTCAATCGAACTAAGAAACTTTCTCTAAAGTTTTACCAGAAAGCACGGTTATGAAAAGAACCTTGATAACACAAGTAAAACTCAACACTTCCCAAGCGTTCGCGAGGAATGGCCGATGCTCCGATCGCAGCGATGAGCAGAAGCGCTTATCGCTGCGCGCAATGATTCATTCCGCAGCGATCGGAGTGCGGGCGGCACGCTCTCAATTAGATGGGCCAATATTTGCGATGTTTCATGACTCTGTCTTCTGTTTCATAACTGATATCGGTTAAATAGTATGTATTGATTATTGATCTGATTCGTGTCAAAAATATTTTAAATGCATCATTTATATTATTTTTCTTAATCATCGCCTCATCTATTAAAGACTGGACGTCTCGTCACTGTTTAAATTGAATGGCATAAATAAGAAAGTTTTCCTCCAGTAATGCCAATATTCCGAATATGTACTTTGCAAATAAGTTGGGAAAATTGGAGAACGTAAGCATGCCTATTGTTCAACACCGATAAAGAAACAAGTATTATTTATCAGTACAATGGTTTCCATTGAAAATGAACAATGATGAGATACTTCTTAGTCGTCGCTAGTAAAAATATAAATTTAACAGCCTTATATCTTCAAGCCGATAACCCTCATACATAAACCAAAACAAGGGTCACTTGCGTGAAAGCTTGGTCAATTAGTAAAGCACGATAAATAAAGAAAGTCTGTATTGTTTTCAGGATACTAGATATGCGTGATTATGTGAGGGATGAGCTAGTAAATTGCTAAAAGTTAGTGGATTCAGTATGGGTTATTATCTTTGACCGGACTTTTTAATACTATTTTACTCTACCATTGGCAACATCCTCGGTTTTGGATCATCATTCTCAGGCAATAATCACGACCTCTTACTTCTTTCAAAGTTATCAATTCTAAATAACTCAAAATAAACAAAACTAATGTTATATTAATTCTGTTTTTTCGCACGTTCGTAGACGTTTTACATTATATGCTCCAGCCAAAGAACTTCCATTAAATCAATACGTTAACATTTATTGAAATGAAAGAAATATTTAGGTTTATTTTCGTTTGTTATCTACCCTTCAGAATATATTAGAAGAAACTGAATCATTTCAATCAGCATTCAAATTGGAAACACACCCCGCCACGCTCAGCCACGCCACGCCACGCCCCGCTACGCCCTTTTCCGCACCTCCCTGTCTCCCGATATCCCTCTGTTTCTGCCCAATTTCATTTAATACTGCTACCACCAAAACTATAACAATCACAGTGAGTTACTTTCTACGAAATACACTTCACAGCTTGCATCCAGAACGGCTTAAATAAACAAACGTTTTAAGAGACTATTCATTTTACCCTATCTTTTGAGATCTAATTTAAATTTATTATTTATTGCAGACCTTCTATTGAAATGTTAAAATTAACATTTCTTGAGAAATTTTCTTTATAATGGAAAATACAAATAATTCTTTAAACCTATTTTAGGCCTGTGTCACACGAGCGTTGCAGTGACGCGCGTCACCTATTCCTGTAGATGTTAGCTGCGTCGATGATGCTAATATGAGTCTCTCAACGCGCGTCGTAGATTAACACTATCTTACGCATAATGTTTCAGGAACGCTCTTGGTGACGTGCGTTGTTGCCAACGAGCGTCGCCTTTCGGGCGTTGCGCTTTAAAAGCTAGAAAAACTCGCATTATCATGACATGTTGAAGCTTGAGCGCCTTGCATGAACTGTGGGCTTAACGCACGTCGCTAAGAGCGTTCGTGTGCTGTTTCGCATAAGATACAGCGTTAAGACGTGCGTTAAGAGACTCGTCTGCCCACGTGTGGATGCAGCTGGCGTCGTGAGCGTTAGGTGACGCGCGTACTCGCAACGCTCGTGAGACGTAAGAGTAAATATGTTGAAATGTAAATAATGATTCTTCAAAGTAATTTGGACAATCAACAAGGATATCACTATCTCTATACAACATATAACGAGAAATCCCGAGGCATACGTGCGCCATGCCGAGAGAAAGATAGAAAAACCAGTGTCGGTAATGAATAAGTATGGTGTGGATTCTTTAATTTAATACCAGTGCCGGAGCCATATCACCAGTCATTAAATTGAGAGAAAGATTTGTTGGTTACGAAATTAAATTATGGCTGATGGTGGAGCAATTGAAGGAGAAGCAGAATTTGACTCTGAGTCGAGCAATGGAAGGCGTATAGTTCGCCGCAACACCACAAGTCACCATATAGGACATAGTCTCAAAATCGCCCCCCCCCGTCTCATTGACCATTTCTGGTTCAGTTCACCGAGTTCAATTCAAAGCCAGTATGACGGAACTCTGAGTGGGATTTTCGACGATATTAAGCTAGATCAAATTTGGCCATTGTCTGGGAAAGAAGTCTCAGCTAGCTGCTCTGAGCGATAGTTTTTCTTTTCCAATCAAACCAATCTTCTGTGGCTTTTCCAATCAAACACCAGGCGATTACCGCATCAATGCCCTAACAAACAGGCCACGAATCGCGTGCGCTCTATCCGTCATTTTACTTGTACTATCCTCTCCTCGTACACACATTCTCACGCACACACATGCACTAGACTACCACATAATGCGGAGACCAGTGGGGAGCTTAGAGCTGGTTATGTTTCAGGCGCTGCGTCTCTGAGAGGATGCACCTCAAGGGGAAATCCCCGGCATGAGGATGTGTAGGTTGGCTCCGCATCTCACCATCGAGCGGTGGAAGAACACCATCTTTTGCGATGAAACACTCACTACACTAACGGGCCTAGGGATCGTACTAGCAGGATCGCCTAGGGATCGTATTAGGGAAACAGTCAATCACTTCCCTCGTTGACCCTTCCACCTAACCCCATTTACC
>BOPP01000019.1:3164991-3181228 GCA_017312745.1 Gryllus bimaculatus | reverse complement strand
CGCCGCGCCCTCGCCCCGCCCTCGCCCCGCCCTCGCCCGCCCGCGCTTCAGCGCCGGTCACCGGCCCCAGCACGGGCGCCCGCCGCACCGAGGAAACGGAAGGCGAGATCGGGCAGACGACGACAGTCCTCTCGGGGCATTAACTTCTCAATTCGTTCAAAACATGATGCCTTTTGTACACGGCCAGATTTTCTTATAAAGCGTTTTACGTTACCATGGAAACTATTTTAAAACATGATTCCTGAAACAAGTGTGTTGTATATGATCATTTTGTTTGTAAAATTGTTTGCCCGCTGCCTGTAGAGAATACTAGGTGCTAACATTACTGATTCGACCACTTTGCTCACATTAGGATTATAACACAGAGGATCGTTGACAACGTAGACAAGTGAGGATTCTTTTCTGGAAGAGCGCTTCCCTCTACCACTCATCCAACTCCTTCCGATATTTCGATGCTCGTTTATTCTAACCTCTTTCGCGGAAACTAGCATATAACGTACACCCGTCCGCAAATAATGCGCAATTTGTTGGCATCGAAGTTTCGAGGAACTTTCACCAATTGCATTGCTCTCGACAGCATTTACTGATTGCTGATTGGTTCGTCAGTAAAATTTGATAAAAAATACATTTTTGATTTTATTATTTTTTTATAAAACTGGGAATTTTGCTGCATGATAGCAATGTTTTATAGAATTTACTTTTTCCGAAACGTTTTGTGACACAATTTTCAGAAAGCGTCACCATGTTCGAGAAGCTTTAGTCATCCAGTAGATCGGTCGTCTCAGAAGCATCTCTGCGCATTTTCAAATTCCCTAGCACTCGTCAATCGTGCGTCAAAACGAACATGTAAATATGGTCACGAGAATAAGACCCGGACCTCCAAGGTTGCGTCTTGAGTTGCTTTGAACACGAAACTACCGAGACGGACAATGAGAAAACAAAAGATTACAGTGCTCCGAACAGGTTCACAGAACATTTGTATTGCTCGTTATTTGATACCCAATAAATTGTCACCGTTGTCACCGTTTTGGTTTGGCAATTACGTCGGAAATATGTTTCGCATATGAAAATGTAATTGAGTTATTACTACCTGTGTTCCGATCCCCAAATTAGAGGTGAAATGGCAAACCCTTTGCAGAAGGCTCGAATCTCGCGTACAGAATGGATGTTTTTTTTTACCTTGTAATTATGTTACAAGAGGCAAATGCACACCAATCATTTCATACAATCGTGATTGATTTTATAATAGTCCACGAAATTCCATTGTCTTTGTTTTTAGTTTCCAACAATCAATGGAGATTAACTTATGAAAAACCTCTGATTTTTTGTCATCATTTCTTATATTCTTCTTTTAACATTATCTCTTCAACTATTCTGCTATAATGTATTCTACAAAACTGAGTCTGCTGTAGAAACTATTCACCATAGTTGTCTTCCTGACGTATTTCCTAATTAAAACTGCCTGTTTGCAAAAATATATTCTTTTATTTTTATGCGTGTTGATATTATGCTTACTAACATTATTTAGGCCATGAGATGCTATTACCTTATTTAGGCAAAGAGAGTGCAGAGGACGCTATGACATACTCCCAATATCAGCATTTCTCAGAGCTGTGATTGGGTTTTGTATTGCGAATGGGTCATTGGATTTGAAAACGAGAAAATCCAAATCTTCTCCGATGAAACGTTGCCAAAGCCGCGTTGGTTCTTAGAACGCTGTGTGAGAATGACGGCGCGTTTGAGAGACGTACCAGGGCTGACCGGCAGAAGCCAAGTTTTTCGACGCGGTCAACGCCCGCCCGTTTCGAAGTCTTTTCTGAACGGAATTAGCCGACTCACGTGGCGACGTGACATGTGATGTCGAAAATGCTTTGGGGAAAATACCACTTAATGTAATATTTCGTATTTTATTTTTCAATAACGTTGGGTGATAATTTGTCCATTTCAGAATTTCCTGAAAGGAATTGCTTAACATCTCATTTGAGTGTCTTTGCACTTGTTTCTTTGCCTTTCCGTTTCTTTCTCCTTTTCTTCTTCATATTGTTGATTTATCTAACTCTTCGCTGTTTTTATCTTTTTTTAAAGATTTATACTACCTTCCTATTCACTCTGAATATTTCGCACTAAGTACTGGATCAGTAATTTCAAAATAGAACTTCCTAAAGAATGCAGTTAATTTAATTCTTGTTTCAACAGTGTTATTTATTTTTTAAATTGTGATATAATTTTCATAAGCAGACAATATCCTACAATAAGGAATTCATTGCAGAAATTATAATCGCACCGTAGCTAGTATCCGCGCCTTTTCTATGAACACGACGACGCAAACTTTGCAACATGATTAGTAGTTTGTGACATTGCAATCACGTTCTTTAATGTGTATACTATATTTTCAACACATCTTACTATAATCCTTCGAATTACCCAAGGGAAAGGGGAAGAAATGAAGGGAGGTTGTAGCCTTGAAAGAGTTGGAGCTGCGACGTAGAAAAGCCGAGACTTTAAGTGGCAATGGCATAGTCACGCGTAGACAGCAATTCTCGTAAATTGCGTTCTTGACTATAGAACAATTTGCATCTTATAGCTGAAGACATGTTGAAATTATAAGAAGGTTGTAACAACCATAAAAAATTCCGTAACATTTGCAACAAAATACTGTAGATCAGGCATGTCAAGGTCGCGGGCACTTCGTTCAGAGAAATTGGCGCGAGATTTAAAAATGTAGGTTGTACAAATTTCTCTGGAGACGCGGTAGGTCACCGGAAAACTTGCGCACTACAGTCTTTTGGAGAAGATTCATTACAGGTATTATCACAAATTTAGCTATATTAATTAAAATTTTATCGTTAAAGCAAAGAAATTATCCATTAAAATGAAATAATACATAAGTCCGATTTCAAATTTTCTATTGACAGTAGGATTCAACTATTGAATTAAAATAATCTTGATTTTGTTAGGAGTGATTTAAAAGCATGGACTTTTTACGTTCAGGTTAGGTTTACAGAACAATATTCTTGTCTGTTAAAGGACTTTCCGTCCGTAAGCGAGAATTGTTAACGTATAGAGGCTTGTTAATGTATTTCACATGATTGCTAAATACAAGAAATAACTGAACGATTTAATAACATAACACAAATGAAAACAAATAAAGAATTCGCCATTCAAACATTGCTGTCACTTAGCAAAAATATAAATGGGAGAATTTACTACGAAAATAAATATGAAATAGTAATAAGTAGTGACCAATATCATGCAACTCTTGATTATTTGGTAGAAAAAAAATCTGGAAAATCTATCAATTTTTTTTTATGAAGCGACTATTCGCCGCCTTCTGCCGCTTCATCTTGCGCATGTACACTCCTTTCTGGATTTGAAGGGGAAATGAAGTTTTATGAAGCTCAGTGAAGATAAAGTTGCCCGTGCCCCTGGGAGCGCCGAGCTCCATAGGCGGTCAAGTAGCTCTGCGGGCGCGGTGAGACGTGCCTGTAGTAGATAAAACTGCTTTTAAGGCAGGGGTTCCCCACAGAGTCCATATTTTAAGGGGGGTCATAATGATCAAGGGTTCGTTTAGGGATCGAGAGCTGAGTGTACACCGGCAAACTGAGCGAACTGAAAACCCGTATAACCATTGATTACAAATAATATTAATGATGTTGATAATTATTTGTTTTCTAATATTTAATATTTCTTAATATGATGTTTCCATATAATATTAAATTACATATTTGGTTATGTTTTGAATTTTTCATCATTCTCATGAATGAAATAAATTTTAGAATCCGTGATTTTGCTTCTGAGAACTTGTTTATATTTGTAAAATTAAAAATGAAAATAATACAAAAAATAACTCCAATAATTCTTTTCAATTTTTTTGTTCTTGTTCTTCGTATAAATTATCTTTCAGTAATTTATGAGTCATTATTTGTGCTATGATTTTATAGTGTTCCTTAAATTATAGAGAAAACCGTACGGGGTCGATGAAGCACACTATTCCTTTAAAAGGAGTCAAAGAAATTCGGGAATCCATGTTCCCCAAGGAATAATGTTGCTATAGTAATGTTGCTGTGTGATTTATTAAAGATTTTAAGTAAGGCGAATTGATCTCAAACTTTTGGGGTGCGTTGTTACTTTACAGATTGTCATGTGCGTAAAGTCAAGAATCATACATAGCTAAAATACTACCTATCCTCTTTATTTCTTGATAAAATGTTCGGACTTATCGCATCGCGATTTTCAATATTGACTGCTATGATATATACATATAATCACTGTAAATTATAAACTATTATTGTATATACAAATACAATAAATATTATTACGTGTTTGAATTAGGCACAGTAATCTTTTGTTTTTTCAATGGAGGCAAGATTGCCTTTAAGTACTAATCTTTTTTTAATATCTTTATTATCTACTTAAATCTATGTTCAAGATTTACGAGCAATTTGATGTAGAAAATTACGATTGCATGTACGTGTACATGGAATACTACATTCTTCGTAATAGGGTACTCTCACTTATTGCTGATCCTTACAGTATACTACTTATCCGTATTTGGCATTTAAATTGACATTTAACTTCATTTAAATAATATATAACTTGTAATAATGTAGTATTCTCCAATGCTAAAGCACGAAATATTAAAAACTTATCAGAGATTATTGCAGTGCACGACATTGCTAGTCTGCAGTCACCAGTCTGTTCCAACTAAACCAAGATCTGGCTGGAAACCGCTGACTAGAGCGGCCATTGGCGATCAGCAGCACCTGGCGCGACAAAAGAAGCGCGCCTGGCGAAGCGGCGCATCGCGGAGCATCGCGCGGCATGTCGCGGTCGCGGTCCACTGACGGCGCGGGCGGCGGCGCGGGCGGCGGCGCGGGCGGCGGAGCGCTCCGACGAGCTGCTTTCGACTGGCCCTTCGGCCCGGCCCGGTGCCTGGCACCCGCCGCCGGTCTGGCGCCTGGCGCCTTCGCAGCCGATTTGCGGTGTTCCCCAAGGGCTCGTCTCTGAACCCATGAGACTGCAAAAGCGGGTGCGTTGGGTAATTCACGAGGCGGTCACGATTCTCGCTGAGGCAGGCAGTAATGCTGCTTCCCTCGCTGGAAAATTGGAGGGCAGAGTCGCCTAGGCAGGAAGGGAAAAATAAAAGTTAAGTTTTGTACCTAGCGCATTGAATTTTATAACATAAGCGATATATCATACAATACTGTAACAGAATGAACAACTATTACGACAATCGTAAGTCCCGATGCGATTTTGCTCGAAACGTCGTGATTAGATTCACCAGACGTTAGTTGTTACTTCAATGCCATTTCTGGATCTGTCTCTGCCCTTAACTCCCTTGAAGGCGAATCCTCGTTCCCACTAAGTGCTCCAGAAGTCTCTCGCTTCGGGGCGCGGCCTGCGTGAGGTCCGTCCGGCCAGCACGTGCGTCCATTCATGCGTCCAGCGGCGGAGCAGTTTCGTGGCGGCGCGTGTGTGCCCTCTTGCCGGCGACGCGTGACCGCCGAGGCACCTGAGGGCTCTGTAAGGGTCTCCGGAAGAGCCCTCAAAGGGCCGTTGTGCAAACAGGCGGCTGTTTGCGGACGGCGCGGCGCGGCGGCATGGCGGCGGGGTGGTGAGGCCTCTCGTCTTTTCGCCTCGCGCCGTCCGTGCCCGCTCGAGTGGGTCGAAGGAGCGGCGGGGAGGGATGGCGGTGGAAGTTCGCTGACTCGGCCGCTCCCGCGATGTCGTCGCCGCCTCTACCTCGTGGTCACGACCGGACGCCGCCATCTTGCTCTCTGCGGGCGGTTGTCCAGGAAACGACCAGGTTTTTGCTGTTCTTGTTCTTGCAGTTCTATATATGTAATGAAAAGAGAAATGATCGGCTCTAACGTATGTGATTACTAATGTCTTTTTAGCTATAATAGAACGCAATTTAGTTGCTGAAGGATGTATACGTCAGATTTGTTTGAAGTCTGTACAATTCAAATTAATTTTAGATTTCTGTTTGTGTTTCTTTCGTTCATTTGAACTCCAAACATGTCAGTCTTTATTTTGTTCAAAAAATTTTAATTTGATGAACTGGAAACGTTTTCCTAATTCACTATGAAATGCATATTATTGTATTACGTTTTTGTCAGTAAATGCAATACTTTCCTCATCAAGAGTTAAAGCAGTCATTTGTATTGAAACTTTGATAATATTTATTTAAAGGATATTGTTTAAAATTAGTTTGAAACTTAGACTTTCCGGAGACTTTAATGCTAGAGTAGAAAAGTAACCCCAATAAAGCAATAAATTATCAGAAGCTGTTGCCAATATTATATCGCTTACCTTAATACAATCAATGTAGTTACTATTGCATCCATTTATCTACTTAATAGAATGCTTTTCGTAGTCAAAAATACATTATGGACTTTACAGTAACTTTGCAGGCATCACACTGCCTAATATAACATCTTGCCCTCTGATTCACATGTTATTTAGACCTGGAGAGACCCATGATGACATATTCACTGTTTCTTCCTCCTCCCTGAAGGAGTTAAAGATAACCTTTCGGACTACCTGAGTAGTCGTCAAAAGTGTGAGGCGGGGACTTTCGTCAGCCAATCGACACATTCTTGCGCCGCCCTTCTCCGCCCGCGTTGCGTGGCCGAGGCTTGGCGGCGCCGATGCAGGGTATTTCAGGCGTGTCAGCGGCTCCGGCGTTGCACATGGCCGCGCGCGGGCGATGGCGCTGAGCCCCTCCTGCGCAGCCCTCCTGCGGCCTACGTTCTTGTGCGAGCGACGGACGTCGCCGGAAGAAGTATAACGGAGACTTCTTGGAAGCGAAAAAACCTCTAGCGAATAAAACGCGTTATAGATAAAAAGTGTGAATATTGTCAGAAATTGTCACCAATGGATGAAGATTAGTTCATGAGAAACAATTAAACATTAAAAATTCCGAGATGATTTGTTTTCTGTTCTGGCTTTCCTGCGTAGAACATTTCTTGAAGTATTTTCTGAGAAACATTTAGTGCTTCGAAGACTTTTTTGTTGTGAAAGGTTTTGGGAATTTTAGAATTCTAATTAATCAGCGACGCAACGTTGTTCTGATGCCAAATACGTGAGCAAATTAAATAGAAAAAATATATAAATCAGAAAGATAAAAAGAGAAAATAATATTAATAATACGTATTTACGACGGATAATAGATATAAATTCAAATCATGATTTACAGATGTGAACTTGTGTGAGTTGAAGATGTGATTCACTGATAACAGAGTAGAACTGAAAGCAACTAGTTATCAACATTTTCTGAAAGAGTCAAATTAAAAAATCCGGGTGATGTTACCTAGAACATCTTTCGACATCAATCATCAACATTCAAATGGCAAAGGAGTATAGTTTTGACAATAAGCTCAGCTAACTGTTGTTGAGTTAAACAGATTTTTGCCTGCAAGGTGGCGATGAGCAGATAATGATACGCCAGCAGTCGGCGATTCTTCTGCGCAGAACAAGCGATGCGGAACCGCTCCAAAGGAGACGATCCGGAACGGCTGGTAGGAAAGTCAAGCAAGGCCGATGGGGCAGGACGAGGCGATCGGGCGGCGACGGCTCGGCGGGGCGGAGCGGGGCGGAGCGGGGTGGAGCGGGGTGGAGCGGGGCAAGGCGGGGCAGGGTAGCAGCGAGCATACCGATTCCGGGCCGGGCCGGGCATGGGCGCCGAAGCGGCTAGTCGCGTCATGCCGCCTCGCGGGAGCGCGTTGTTGCCGGCGCTGGTGCTGCTGCTGTGGCTGCGGCGGCGGCGGCGTTGGGTGCCGTTACCGACGCCGGCGGCGCGGGTAACGGTGCGCCCGCGGAGGACGTCCGGACGCCGACGCCGACTCCGGAATTCTCGGCGAGAGTCGCTGACTTGCTTCGCTCGGCATTTTCTCCATGGCATTCGAATGTTGTGATGGTTTACGAATACTCCTATACTGCGATTTTTGCAACTCTGCCTCTGCCAGGTGTCACCTGTTGACAGTTTCATCCAGTCGAGAGCTTGAACGTCACCATAGGGACATCACTATGGTGACATTCAAGCTCCAGATTGGATGAAACCATTAACAACTGATACCTGCCTGGGGCAGAATTTCATAAATTACTGTATAGGTTGTCAGAAAAAGTGAAATGGTTTGTCTGTTTTTGTGTGGCAGAACGAGTGTTTGGGAAGCAGAGTTGGCAGAGTGAGGGTAATAATATAAATGGATGATAGGAGATGCTGCTTTTAGATAATTGCGCGTACGATATGTGGGTGTTTGCGAGAGAAAACAGTCCATAATGTCTCTTTTCTGTTGACTGCATTGTAATGCATTTTTTAACACTTTAAACGTGTGTGATGAATTTGAATTTTTAAACGGTAAATTGATTAAAATATCTTGCAAATATATTTATTTTTATGGAGTATCATGTCTATTTACTTTTTTGTGGAGGCAAAAGGTGGTTTATGAATATTAGGGTAGTTTGTTGAACCATGAGATGTGCATTTCACTACACGATTATGATGATTGATCTTTCCAATACCTTAGTGTTTGCTTTATGAATATGAATATTTGTTTAGACTACGTACATTCTACAGCCAATTTTCCCCAGTGTATAGTGTGTGGAAATATATGTATTTATTGATTGACACGCATCGTGTATAAAAATTTTTTGAGAAATGTGACATGTTTAAAAATTTTAGAGAAATTTCGTGTCAAAACTATTGATATAATATTTCAAAATCTGATCTTAATTCTTGGATTTTGTATCCATTAAGAAACCATAGCTCGGTGATATTCTTATTAAATAGTACAAACACTCATAATTGGCAGGTGTCACGGGAGCTATATCATTTCTTTTCTCACGTTAACAGCGTACTTTTCATGGCCTCTTTCTCAAGGAGAGTTGGTAGAGATATTTTCAGGAACCAACACTCTCCATTTCTTCTCTCGGATTTGCCATTAATATAAAAACTTCACACAGAAGACTGAATGTCTCACTTTCAAACTTTTTCTACCGACATTATTGACAAAAATATTTCAGAGAAGTATAATCCTGTGTTGATAACTATTCTTGAGGACATTTTCTTCTGAAAATATTTTATTAGTAATGCATATATGAGTGTATGTAAAGGATAACTTGCAACGACGGGCAGTGTTTAAAAAACAATTTAATGATACTTTTCACTTGCGCACTTACTGCATATTACACTCACCATAAATGGAAGATACGAGTGTACCTGCCATATACGTTCAGCTCTACGATGACACGCTCAACGAAGCGTAGAAGGAGCAGTAGAATGGCGCAGGCGCATGAATCGACAGCCCGCATTAGCGATTGCTCACGCGAAGGCTAAGAAGGGGATGGGGAAGCAGGTGGGGGGAGGGGGAGGGGCAGGGAGCAACGACCGTGCGTGGCGTGCGCACGCACATTCCGCGCTGGCACGGGCCCCTTCGCCGCCGGCGCTTCGCGGCCCCTCCGGCCAAACCACCAGCGCCTCCAATGACGCCTTTATTTTTCTCCTTTCCATTCCAATCCCCTCCAGCCTTCGTCACACTGTCATACCAGTAGGTTCTAGAATTTGGGTGCCATTAGCTAGTTACTAGGTCGAAGTCAGTCGCTGAAGTCGGTGAAGGAGAATTCTAGTGATGTACTGCTCTTGTCGGTAGATAGATGGGGTTTCCCATCAATATCACCCTTCCTTGTCCCTTGCTCTCTCCTTACACGATTCACTTGACAAGCCCTAGACTACCACGCACTTTGACGGAAGCTTACAAGCTGTGGCGCTACTCTGATGAAGAAGTCACCTGGAATGAGGAAAACCCTTCCAGCTAACGTGTATGTCGACACCAACCAACATGAGATGTTCACAATACATTTGTATTCACATTCTCATCCAAGCCCATCTCTATCTTTCATTGGTTTCTCCTCCTCCACTTTTCAACTTTCCCACATTCCTCAATATTGTGTTGGTATTTTTCGTCATCTTCACAAGCATCAGTGATATTATTTTAATTACACGAATATTCATGGCAAAGTATATCACGAATAGCTGTTGTTTTTCATCCTTGCCGTTTTTCCGCTTCTACGGGGTCGGCGCTATTGGGTGGACAACACACAAAACCATGTCAGAGGCGGGATTCGAACCCACGATCTTTCGGTCCGAGATCGTCACGGCACTACGGCCGTAGTGGTCTCGGCTACCCGCATCGGCGCCGAATTGCCTGTATTCACAGCGGTAATACCTCCCGTTCTGTGGCATTCGCCTTGCTCCAGTGGAACCGATACGCACATGGAGACTGACGGCTTGACATTCGAGCTAAGCTTCTCAAGCTCTGTGTAAGATGTGCATACTAATTATTTGTAAATGCCATTTCTCGTTTATGATTCTTTTATATTATTTATTTTTCTTCATACTCTTTTCTTTTTCTCACTATTTGTCTTTCCCCGTCATTTCCTAGAGTCTCTATAATTTTCTTCGCACCCAAATTTCTTCTTCTGACCACCCCTGTCATCCTTTAACCACTACTATTTCCGTCACTAATACCTGTCATTAGTTCTTCTTCTCTTTCGTAAGACTTCCTCTGAGTGCTTGAGGTTTTTTATGTTGGTGAATTCATTCAAGCGTTGCGCCTTATATACATATGATCCCTTTAGGACCTGTTTCAATAGACTTTTCCACCGAAAGATACGATAAGGAGAGACTAGTAACGGCTGATTATCACATGTTCTTTGGACCTTTTATTTCCTCGTTAAAACCATTCATATCTTCCACAGGTTCCATAAAATGTAGTTCTTTGTGGATAGAAATGAGGCTCGTATGTATGCTACATCTTTGTAATTGAATCATGAATTATTAGAAGATATCGATAATTAGCATTGCACAGTCTTGGTGTTATAATATTTGAATAGTAATTAAATATTACATACTCTGGATTTTCTTTTTGTATAGATTCCTAGATTCAGTATCATCATTTAAAATTAGGGTGATGGTGTTTAGTACGCATGTGGAATTCCCAGAGTATCATTTTATAGTAGTCGGTAGCGCAACTTTGTTTGCATACATTTAAGAGAGTTCGCTCCATGAACAGATGGGTTCAATTGGAACAAGCCAGATAATTATATCCATTTTGTTTAGTATATTATTTGTATGTGTGTTGAGTATCTTTCCATGAGAATTTTTTGTCTCGCCTTACGCTCCTTGCTATAGCAGAGTCTTTACCACTAAAGCCGAATTTCTCAACCACAATATTCAGTGAACATTCCATATTACCACGTACATTCTTTGAAGACCTCTGATGTTTAAGGAAACATATAAATTACAAAAATATTTTTAGGTTACCGTGACAGAAAGATAAGATGTTTGTAAGTATTTGCGATGGGCAACACGTTGAAATACGCCAGGCGAAAGAAGGTACAGTGCAGAGGCTGCACTCTCTATGAAGGCGTTTTCTTCACGTCCGCTCGGCGCGAGATAGAATAGTAATGAGAGAATTCTTCTTGTGTACATTGACTCACAGAAATACGGATGCAGGCTGAATGACAATTTTATTCAATACGATCGTGAGTCACTGAAGTGGGTGAAAGGGGGAAAGATATGACCGTGGAGGGATTTGTGTACGCAATAAGTGTTTAAATTACGTAATTGATGCATGATTCGTTAAAATTCTCAGGTTATTGATACAGAGTAATAAAATATTATACACAGTGTATTCAATTAAAATTGCGAAAGAAATGAACTATTATTTACCCTCATTTCAAATATATTCATTATTGTTACTATATTATTATGATATTTTGTATGGGAAAACATGTTTTAATTTAGTCATATTCCACCTTCTAATTAAAATTATTTGTTTGACATGTAAAACAACCAATAGACTTAGAACAAGATATGCAAAGTAATTTTTATGGTATTTAAGAGGCTAAGCAAAGGTGTCTCAATTGGAACTATTTTTCTTTAAAGGAATACTAATAAAATAAGAAAGTAAAAGCTTATCACCGAGAGTCGCACATTCTCTACTTCCTTGTGATGCCGGATCATCTCGGGTTTGATTTCGTAGTGGGAAGTTTCGTCCTAAATTCACAGCTGCTTTTGGAAAAGAGCGTGTACACACGATCGTCGGTCAGTGCGTGAAGCGCATAGTGCCGCCCGTCCACGCGTTGCTCAGACCCCCGCGTGGGCACGCGGGGCACGCGCCCGCCAGGGGCGCTGGGGGAGGCGCTTCCGGAACGGAGCGGGGAGGCGCCGCCGCATCACAGTCTGCTCACGCCTTCTATCTACCACCACCAACTGACTTCCCAGCAATCACCACTACCCAGCACCGACTGCTATCACCCACTACCATCACTATCAACCATCGTCACGCTTATAATCTCATTCTACTCTTGCCTACTACCACGATCAGCTACCACAATCGTCTCAGAAAGCCAAGGGCATCAACTGATGTCACTGCAGTTCCTCTGATCGGAAGATCCTAGTATTAAAGTGCCGACAGTGGCAGGATTTTCGACACTAGCTACATAACTATACCGAGTTCAGCTGTTGTCTGGAAGAGAAATCTAGCGGCCTCTGATCGGTAGTTTTCCTCGTGTTTGTCAAGGAATACCGGGCGGATGCCGGAGCGGTGCTCTACCAACAGGACCACGAACCGCGCACGATCTTTCCTTCCTCTTCCTTTCTATCCTCACCTCTCTGGTGCACATACTCTTACATTGCATTACATGCATTAGCCGGCTCGGGCGGTGCTTTGCTGGGGAAGGATACTTGAATAGAGGAAAACCCTGCCAGCCGACGTGTAAGTTGGCGTCGGAGCTCACCATCCAGCTGGGAAATAACATTGTCACCTCTCGTGATAAAACCTTGCACTACTGGTTCGGGAATAATGACAATAGCACGCGGAAACACAAAATAATCAATCAGCTGTTATTACAAATTACCGTACCAATTACCATCTCTGTCTACCATTACAAACCTCCATCATCGGTAACTAATACGTCCTGCCGCCGTCACTATCACCACACTCATCGTCTTCATCTTCACTCTTCACACCATTCTCCAACACCACCTCAACTTTCAATACTATATCTGCGATGTATTGTCTGTACGATTTCTGTCAAAAACTAATGTCACTCTCGTCTTTCTTTAACCTCTACCCTTACCTAAGCCCTGCCAATACTACAACTAAACTCCCCCTTTTCTTACCTCTATTACCATTAACTACAAAATTTTCATTCGCTTTACCACTTCCACGGGCACTTCCCATTATCCTTACAGATACTTTTCCGAAATACGCCGTCAATGTAATAGCCAATGCAAATGGCACTAACACATCTCCTAAGTATTTATTACTAACTAGTAATGCTCCGCACTGTTATCGTCTCCTGGTCATCACGATAGCTGTTCATTGATACATCATTTCCATTGCCCTCCAGCCGTACAATTGAAATAAATCATCACTGCTAGCTCTCACGTCAACTTCGCCGGTTGTTTCCTCTTCCTCCATCATTTGAATCCATGATTTCAACTTAAATAGAACATCCGGGCTAAATGCAATTAACACTCATTTCGAACATATAGTGTATAGTTGGATATGATTGAATATGCGAAACTCGTAAGTAGCAAAAGGGTAGTTTTTTATTGAATTAATTTAGTTCGTCAGAAACTACGTAAATCTCTCTGGGCTAAAGTAGTTCTACTTCAACTAGTGGCAACCCCACGATTTGCAGCGATTAATATGCTAATCGCCAACCAATTCGCCAATTCGAGTCAAGGTTTAGGTATGAGCAAGTACGGAAAAAACGACGAAAAGAACAGCGCACGTGGGGATAAGACGCGGAAGAAAATACAAAGAGTTCCGTCGCGCCGTGACGCGTGATTCGGCATCTCTTTGCCTCGCCATGGGCGGGAACGTTAGAAGCAGCGTCTTTGGTGACGGCGTCCGTGGATAGCCTGCGATTGCAAAGGCGGCGATGCCCACTGGGCAATTTATGAGTTCCCAGTCGGTGATAATGGGCACACCGGAAAACGACCTGGAGATAGTAGTTGAGGCGATGTGAAAAAGTTGAAAGAATAGTGTTGGAGGATGGAAAAGTTAATTATGGTGATGTCGCGAAATTGTAGAGACAGAGTTGTGGAGGACCTTACTTAAGGTAAAAACTGGTGGTGGAGGTTGGAAATGCTTGGTGTAAAAAAAGGAAGTGGGAAATGAAATAGGTGATGGTGGGTGGAAAACATGGTAGTAATAGTCGTGATGGTGGTGGTGAGTGAAAAGGGTGGTAGTGGAGGTGGAAACGATGGGTGTTTTGAGTAGAAACGTTGATGGTGGGATGAAAAGGGTGGTAATACGTGTGGAAAATGTGGGGGTGGAAAAGGTGGCAATGGCGTTGGCGGTTACGAAGTGTAATTAACGTTGTAGTAGTTTGGTCGGCAGCGGGATGGGGGAATGGCGGAGGTAGCGGTACAGGCCCGCGCGCGCTGAGTGTTACTGGGTGTGGCGTGGTTTCCAGAAGCGGAGATTGTGATCATTGACCACGAAAGTGGCCCGCACGCGCGGATAGCTTGCAGAACTACCAACTGATTGGCAGCAAACTATGTCACGAGTGATTAAATGACTTAGTGCTTAAGGGCGCTGCATAGTTAGTACTTGAGGAGCTAGATGGAAAGATCATTGGTTCATTTCTCACTAATGAGTTATATAATAAAGTCGATATCCAAATGCCCATTTGTAATATTTTCTAATTCTGTTGAAATTTCCTAAATGAAAAGGAAGAGCATTTTTCCGCGAAAGGTTTGGAATTTTACTAAACCAGATATCATAATATTAAATTAACTGAAAACAATAAATAAAAACCACTGAGTTTATTATGCTTACTTTATCCAGCTAGTAAAAAACAGCAATTGTCCTTTGCATTTCTAGAATTACTACTTTACTATGGATGTATTCATAAACTGATGTTTCTTTTACTAAATGTATTGTTGACATTGTAGTGAGTATATACCGGGGTATTCACAATTCGAGATAATTTCACTATTGTTGTTCACGTCAAATGTTTGGGAAACGCAGCTCCACAATGTCTTTCCCATGGGGTTCGTTCTCGTCGTTTGGATCGTGGAGTGAATGAGTGCACTTTCACCGCTTCGCTCCGAGCAACGGAGTAACCCGGTCCGCCCACTGGCAGCGCTGCTGAAGGCCACAAGATGGCGGCGCCCTGACAGACACCACGTGGTGGCAGACGACGACTCCGCCGCGCGCTCAGAATGCGAATTCTTGCCAAGTGCAAAATTAGACCTGGGCAATATATTGTCCAGATCTAGTTTTGTCCGATTGTGGTGGAAAAAGTAGGTGAAGTCCTTCCGTGTTGTTCATTCATAACAATCTCAGGTATTCTATTAAAATCTAATTGAAAGACACCAGTTCTCGTACATATATTCTAAGTTACAGCACGAAATTTCCAAAATGACATAATTTATAAAATTTGTAAAAATTTTAATTATCAAATTAATTTGTCAATGTATTTCCGGTTTCATTGGATTGTTTAATTGCACTGATTTATTTGCAAAATTGTATAAATCGTAGTACTATAGTATTCGAGGCATGAAACGTATTTCTGGAAATTTGGCATCCATTTCATTCTTACTGAATGGCTCGGTGTAAAACTGAACGAATCTCGTCACGTGCCTCACTGGTATTTTTGAAGCCCTGATGATGTCTTTGCCCTGTAATCTCTTATGGGGATCTTGGAAAAGGAATTGTTAAGTCGATGGAATCAGCTTATTGAAAATAGCTTCCAAAAATTGACGTAATCCGTTTAAATGTTTTATCCAAAATGTAACATCGAAGCAGCGAATCTATTTTTTTAAATGTTATAGTATTGCAGCATGTAGCATGGAACTGTACTGTGCATAATATTTTTATTTCTATAACCTCTAAAGCAAACAACTGTTTCGAATCTTTTCGGAAACGAAAAGATGCAATTACGAATCATAATTAAAGACGATTAAAAAAAATAGGCTTTACTCAACAAACATTACGCCAATGTAGTCTCTATGTGTATATTTAATGTTAAGTAAAATTAATGTATATAAGGGGTAGAAATAAAAGTATGTTTTAGATTATGTATAAACAATATTAGGCACCATGCGATACGTGGTCGTTTCTGAGTTATGCGGGTACTAGCCGTGGTGGGTTTTTTAATTCGCAGAAGGGACTAGCGCTTGATTCACACTCAGGGCTTGGCATTTCTCCTCCTCTCG
>BOPP01000019.1:3144900-3164971 GCA_017312745.1 Gryllus bimaculatus | reverse complement strand
GCTCTGGTTGGTTTCCGCTTTCTCTTCGTTATGTCGCTTCGAGTCGCCGGCGCTGAAGCTGCTGAAGCACTCGTTTTGCTCGCGAGCTCTATTGTCTGTTCGTCTGTGTAATCGTTCTCCTTCTCAGCCCTACTTTCACTCGCTCACCTCTCGGCTTCTGCGATCACGCGTGAAGTAATTCGTGGAACACGTGCATCATGGGCGCACGATGTTTCTCGATTGCGTAACGGTATTAGATAGTATTAGATTGATTGCCAAAAAATAGATTTATCAACGTTTAATGATGAATATTAGTGAAAAGTGAATGAATTTGGAATAGTTGAATAACGTTCATGAATTCATTGCTGCAAATTTCATTTAAAGTCCGTTTTCAAATTGTGGATCTGAAAGAAACTTGCATGCAGCAAATAAACAAGTGAATCATTTGGTTAATTGTATCGGAAGTTATTTCAAAACTATTTTCCCGGAGAAAATCTATATTTCCAAACCTTCCCGGAATTTCCTTCATTTCTTAGTTTTTCAGACAGAAAGAAGACTATTGCATAAGAAATCTACCGAAGAAAATAACGCTTTTTCATGCTTACGTGACTCTAAAAATTACTTGTGTCTAATTGTGATCGTGCTTGAAAACGGCAATAATGATTTGAAGATTAACGCGACATTTTCTCGTGCGCATCCTAGAGGGAAAGTATCCTGACTTTCAAATCGTGTCCATCGTCTTCACAGATTTTATAGACGTTTTTTAGAGAGTCTCTTTGCAGAGACATTCATTCGGCTAATTGCAAAATAGTTAACAAAACGTTTTGTATCATCATATCCTAGCCATGTCAATTGCTTTCTTCATTGCTAATATCTTTCTAAAAATAATTTTATTCCTTTTCTAAATGAGATATTTTAAAGAGTGGCTTCATAATTAATGTCACTAGAGACTCTAATAATACACAAATCACACTTGTATTTAATCATAATAGTAAATATATTGTGAAGTAATAATATTGATACACAGTTACGATGGAAACATTTCAGGAATACAGTTAAATCCATCGCAAGAAGAAATAATATTACTTATTCGATAGAAAATATAGAATTCTAGAGGCCAACCTTAATATTTAATAATAAGTCTCAGATAGTATTCTTCAAAAGTGATGCATCGCAATATGTAGCATGTATCCATCAGGAGTTCCATTACTGAAAATTCCAGTGATAGACTTCATTAGAATTTGAATTACAAGTAACTCCGAAAAAAAGGGTCTGTCTTTTCCCGTATGTAATGAAAAGGGTTACTGGAGCCTATTTTTTGAAAATTCTATCATTTTCATAAACTGTCAATTATTGTTCAGTACACTGATTATCTGCAGGCAACATTAAAATTCCGCCTATGTGGGCTTCCAAGTGCTTGGATTGTTTTGCTTGGGACGAACAAATTTCATGAATTCAGGTCCACAGTTTTGCGACCAATGTGAAGCCGTGGCGAGGGCGATTGTTCGCCCTGTGCCGCGCTCCTCCCTCCGCTAGTTACGTGGACGCACGTACCGGAAGTCCTTCCGGGCGCCGCGACGCCCCCTCCCCTCCCCGTCCTCCCCTTCTCCTTCTTTTACCCGCTTGGTGACTAGCGTGTTTCATCGGCCACACTGCGATTTCTAACTAAATGTTCCCTATATGTGGATTCAACCTTGAAATGTTCTACATAAAATAGCGACAGTAATACTTGATTCTATAATTAATTGATATCCATTGAACATTTGAGTTTAATATCTAGTATTGTATTGTGTATCTAGTATAGGACTAAGTAGATCCGTCCCAACGTTCCGTACTTCGTAAATCATCTTTATTTTAAAAGTGCAAATAATTTCATGCTGCATGGGACACCACTTCAATCGTTTCTGACAACCCGTCGTATGAACTGGAGTTATCATTCAAAAATGTGAAAGACCGCACAAAAAGTCCTCATTATGTAGATTACGACATGAGAAATAATTCGGGGACCCGAAAATCCGGCTTTAGCTTAAAAATTTTAAGGTTCAAAAATGTATAGTTTCCATGTTATACATGATGGTAAAGGATGATGCATCGAAACGTGTTTGCGGGGTACATGTGCACTTTCTTTTCCTCCCAATAAAATTCAATTCAATTCAGTTATATTAAATGATACCTTATTTTGCATGGTGAGGCTCAGGCCATCAGGCCTGTTCTCCCGTGACAACGCAAATTTCCTCACGCTACTTTCGCCAACTAGTGAATGAAGGTAATACTTGGGAGACGAAACTGGCGACTAGAATTTTGCTCAGAGAATTCTTTTAGGCCAGAGGGTCTTTACGTGTAGGAAATCTACAACATGGCAAAGTTGACTTCACACACCAGTCGATATCGTTCTACTTCAGGTCCCGCATGGTCGTTTACTAGAGAACTCAGAGTATAGTGTTGTGTCTCAGTGTTCAAGCAGATCTACTGTTTGAATATAACTTCATTAGGGAAAGGTACATGGCTTATGCCATCAACCCTTCTACTAGGCAGGCAATAACTACCTGCTCATCCTAAATAACAGTGACAACCGTGCCGTTCCTTGAGTGTCACCATTTTCAACAAGCAGCGAGGCCATGGATACAAGCCTCGCAGCAACGCCAGCCCCAAAGAGCATTCAGGGCAGCCTCAACCATGCCTTCTCAAAGGCCAACCGGATGTACGAGTTGTCACCACCCTCTCAGGTATTGAAACAAAACCAGCAGAAACAGCAGACGGGCTCACATCAGCATATCGGAGCATCCAGCTCATCAGACCAGCTGACCTTGCAACTACATAAGGTTGAACACCCCCTATACTGCAATGAAGTAAACACTTTTTTCACTACGCCCAACTTTCAATCAATCATTTCAAAAATTCAATATTAGTCCCAATCTCCAAACCTCTGAGGGCCAAACCTTACCATCCAGCTACCTCCCTGTAGCCTTCTCCCTATTTTTGCCAAAACAGCAGAAAAAGTCATACCAAAGAGACTCAATTCATTTGTGAGAATGTTTAAGATTTTTTTCCTCATCACCAACTTGCTTTTGTTCCTAAACATTCTTCCTGCCATCAACTCCTCAGGTTAACAGACTTCATTATTCCGAGTTTCAAAAAGGGCATCATTCCTTGATGCGAACCAAACATGCGATCAAATTTGGCATAATGGCTTGAACTATAAGTTACGAAAGTTTAACATGCCACTATTCCCCCATTTCAATCATCCAGTTTTTTTGTCAGATCGATCATTCTCAGTAAAAAATCAGTCTCATCTTTCTTACCCTCATCTCATTGTAGCAGACGTTACTCAAGCCTCCCCGCTTTCCCCAACTCTCTTTAATATTTTCACCGCCGACATACCCACATATCGATTCATTACCACAGCCCTATTTGCAGACAACACTTCCCTATTTCTTCCACGTCCCGAATTATACACACTTATACCGGCTTTAGAGACACCTGCACCAAATTGAACAATGGACTACCAAATGGAGAATCAAACTCAATCCCTCACAATTGCTCTCAAAAATCCGACACCTTTACCATTCTCATTCACTCGTGCTAAACAACTCTCCCATTCCTTGGTCTCCATTAAATTCACCAGTCAAATGGTCTCCTGGGTCTCCACATAGACACAAAATTAACCTGAAAGGATCATATGAAACCCAAAGTGAAGTAAGCCCATTAGAAACTTCATCAACTTCCCACCATTATAAACCGTAAAAGTAACCTCAGCCCCGAAAATACAGCTCTTCTATATAAATTCTCTAGCCACTCCTCCTTTTCGCATGCCCGATGTGGTGTCATTCAGCAACATCCCACATAAATAAGATCCAAGCCTTCTAAACCAGAATCCTCCGCATTGCAACGAAAACCCCATGGTTTGTCGGAAACTCAACTCTTCATTCCAATTTCGACTTAAAACCAATAAATAGCGTAAAAAAGAGCAAATAATACCCACGTTCCACAATTTCTTCTTCGACCTACCTAACATAACCGGTCCATCCTTTTACAACTTCGGTGTAGATAATCTTCCCTTCCCGAGAATGAAAAAACAGATATCCCGTTCAATCACTCATAAACTGCTTTTCCACCTTTGAATAGAAATAAATAACTCCAGCATTTAATATCATCTCTCAGTGCCTCTTCTAGGTGCTTAACACGTTTCCCCACTCTTAATTTTCAAGCTTAGAGTAAGTCACCAACCATCTGTGCAGCCTAAAGGCTGACGATGTAAATTCGGTCAAAATAAATGAATTGATCTATAAGAAAAGTTGAATTTACTTCCCCTCCAAAGGAAGCGTACGAAGGATTTTAAAATTAAAAAAATCCACGGCTTTGATCGGATTTGAACTTACGACCGTGAGTACAACAGTCCGATACGCTGTTATCCTACCGAAACAGCAAATAACCTATACCATCATCTACTTACATCTACTATTCTTCGTCTAAATCTTTTTGATGTAGGACTGAGGAGTAATTCCTTATCTAGCAGTAGCGCACTTATGATATTTTGTCTCCACGATTTCTTATAAACGTTACAAATCCGTCGTTTTTTCTTAGCGTATATAAAGAGGGAATGACACATTTGATCCGCAATTGTTTTGTTTTTATTTCTCAAAAATAATTTGAACTGTATCACGATGTAAGTACTTTTCTGTCATGTCAAATTATCGAAATATTAGGAGAAATGTGAGGTAAAAAACAATATTTCAATCACATTTTTGGTATGAAATTTTCTTACTCAGTGTACACCACCTCGTTTTCCTCATGTAAGCACTGATTGCACACCACGGTTTGTCACAAATAATATTTAGTATCTAAAAGTTCTGTATTCAATTCACAAATACTTTTCCAGTATTGCTACTATACCGAAGGTTTGTAATGATAATATTTGGACCTTATAAACAATGCATGCTCTTTGAAAGTGTGGAGAATGTTACGGACATAATCCGTACACATCACTTCAAATATTAATCATGAACACATACAACGAACGAATATCCGGTTTTGTTAATAATTTACTTTCTGTTGAGATTAAGGCCGATGACAATGTGTGTTTTTCAACAGTGAATTGTAGGCCATATTATTCTTCGAGAAGCACTGTTGGTTCCGTTGTGGAGTTGTGGGGTGGGGAAAGAACCGCTAGCCAAACCGGACTGGATTGACAAATATGGCTGTCATGGACGGATTTTCAAATGAGAGAAATGAAACTATTATTGCGCAGTGGCCTCAGGAATGGAACTCTAAACACGAAAGGCCAGAAACACTCTCTGTTTCACTCTCTATTGATGGTTATTGCGCAGTAAAAATAAATGTCTTATTTTCTCACGTAAATTTCTTTCCATAGCAAGAAAGTCATACCCCAAAATAAACCCCTGTGAATTATTGTAATTTTGAGCTATGGAAATTTAAAAATGTACGTTTTTTCCTGTCGTACAAATCTCAATTTTTTTGGTATTATTTCAGTAATGTAAAATAATCAGTGTA
This sequence comes from Gryllus bimaculatus, assembly GCA_017312745.1. Classification (NCBI taxonomy): domain Eukaryota; kingdom Metazoa; phylum Arthropoda; class Insecta; order Orthoptera; family Gryllidae; genus Gryllus; species Gryllus bimaculatus. Next base: position 3,159,481 of record BOPP01000019.1, on the reverse strand, counting down.
TTCTTATTCCTTTTTACATAAGCATGCAAAAGTACTATGGATCTGTTGTTGAGGATTTTGTTCAGAATAAAAATTAATTATTTGATAGAACTCATGAGTATTTAAAAATATCTTTGTTTTAATATCTTATAAAATCATTCCAAATGAGGTCTGTTTGAGGTCGTTTATGATAATACAAAACACACCTTTGAGGAATTCTCTTATCGAAGTGTTTATCTCTAAATCGAAATTTTATGAACTTGTTCCTAGCTGATATGAATATCATTTTACCCTGGGTGTTAGAATATTCGGCAGAATGATCACGGCCGAAATGTTAAACGCAGTTAAAAATAATAACCTGCCAGTCGTTCGACCCATCTCCACTGCGAAAAACTCCACTGCGTCATTACCTCATAGGCCCGACCTTAACATATTTACGTCGTTTTGCTCCGTGCAGCGCACAAAAAAATGGCGGCCCGTCGTCAACTTGCGGTAGCGGGGGAAGGGGGACGGGAAGGAGGTGGAGGGGAGGGGAAGAGCGCGCTGTGCGGCGTTACACGCTTCCCTGCCCCGGGACAAAAAGCGGCGCCACAATAAATAACGAGAATGGCGTTACATCGGAGCAAGTGCCGTTGGACTACCCGCACCACAGCAGCGCCAGGAAGGAAAGATAAAAGTGTATTAAAATGCCATCTGCTTTAAATTCGAATACGGTGCCACCGAACATCAAAAGCGTAATTGTTATCCAAGACAAGAGGGATGAAAATGTAGTTTGAGGCTACACTCTCGCGGAGTGGGAAACAAATGTTATGGTCATTAAGAGTGTGTCAAAAGAGTCATTCATCAACGCTTCATATTTTTCAGCTCCAGTACATCTCTTGAATTCGAATTATGTATTGTGTATGAGTGGATGGTGATTTATTTTAAATGTTAATATCAAATTGACTTGTCATTGCGGGTGAGAGCTCCTATTCAATCTACGAATAATATACACACTTTGCATTTTGTTGTCCATGTGTGAAATTATCATAAAAACTCAACAATGAAAAAAATTAAAGATGTGAAAAATATATTGATAAATTTCTCAAAATAATCTTCTCTAAGAAATTCCTTGAATTTTAAGAAACATTAATTAAGAAATAACTTTTTAACTTATTTTTTTATATTCTAGGTAACAATACGTTTGTAATCAATACTAGTTTGTGAGAGAATATGTGAAAATAGTTTTCGCTATTCGCTTTATTTCCGAATTTATTGACTGGTCATATATATGTATATATATATATATATATATATATATATATATATATATATATATATATATATATATATATGTACACACTTTGATAGGCATATATCATGACGTAACGTGCATTCCGGCTCACAGATTGTCTGCAGTGCATAGTTTGTCGAGCCGTGTAAGTAAGTGTAGTGAACACATAGTGTAGTAGCACAGACATTTGTGTAAATTTCAGAATAACTGCCACTTGTATTTTTAAATTCCAGTCACTTGTCCAGAATGTTGATGCAATGCCCCAAAAACATTATCCGCATGATAAGAGATTAAGGAAAGATCAAGTTATTGATTTAAGGCGGAACATTTTAAAACCAGGATGTGATTTCTGTTTGTAACATGAATTTCCATGTATTCACTTCTCTTTGTATAACTCTTATTTTTCGTAAACAAACATTTAGACTCGTAACTAGCAACCATAAAGTGCAGTATACTACATTAAAAATAGGTACACTTGGAGTCTGCACAAACCTTCAAACTCTACTGTTTACCTACCGACTCTCTCTCACATAAAAATTGGTACCCATACGATTGCCGTATGTTTCGAAGGATGACTGTCAATATCTGTAAGTGCTTACGCGAAGAACGATTGCTCATTTCTGTTATCTACTGACACTAGTGACCTCACTCAGTAGGCTGTTGTTATTCAGAGAGAGATAAAAACTAATACTTAGAACGTTTCGCTGTGCTCGTGCCCCTTTTCCTGAAAGTAGGTAGGCACAATATATACCATTTTCAAATTACATTAGTCTCCAAGATGTTTTTCTAAAAATAATACACAACTTGGAGCATGCAGTCTTCGGAGAAATAGACTACCAGGGCCTCAAACATTATGAAAGGTTGTGCACGTTCGGTTCGCCTCTTGCCCTTATTGTTGGAGGAGTGATAATCAGAAACTAAAAGTTAATTCGTAAGTTGCCTTTGATATATCTCAGTAATCTTTGTTTCATTGCATTTTTTGTTCTTGATTTCCCCGTCAGTAAAACGTTATTGATATCTACAATACATATTTACTTGTACATATGTTTACTAATTTATCAATGGATTTATTTACCCCGTTAGCCATAATTCTGGATGGTCCCTTATTTACTCGTTCTTCCATTCATGATCTTCCAAATTTCAATATTTTCCGAAACATTCAAAATGTCTTCTTTGTAATTTTCCCTAATAACGCAAATATGGCGTGAAACTGCGACACTTGATACCCGACACAATAGTATAATACTAATAAGGATTCCTTCTGCAGAATGTTTTCTGCAGAATCGGACTGAACTCAGCTTCAACTGGCTATTCAGTATTTCCATTTAAAGGTACTATCCATTGATTGATATATTTAATTGTCATAAACTCATGGGCATAGATAAAATGATTTTACTGTGCCTAATTCGAAGTAAATATGTAATGTTGCAAGTATGTATTCAAAGGTAGCTAATCCCGTTGCATGGGCTGGCAACGCTACCATCTCCATGGCGACGTGATGGTGCATCTTCCCGTGCCGCTCCGCCTACCCCGTTCAACGAAAGAAACCGGCGAGCGCCTTCGAGTCTTTTCGCGCTGCAGGAAAACGGAGACGTCCTGGTAAGGACGCCGCATTCGTGACCGCTCTCGCCATTGGCCGAGCGGAAGGCGCCACTGTCTCTCAACTTCCAACGGCCACGATTGATTGATTGATTGTTCCCGGACGCTCGTCCCTCTGGAACGTGAGTTCCGGTGCCGACCTATAGGTCTGCTTGCGGGCTTTCTCCTTCCAGGTTTCTCCACCAACGGGGCAAAAGCACCAGTCGGGCAAGCTCGTATCTCCTGCTAGATCTCCAGACAAGTGTGGTAGTGTAGAGAATGTAAGTGTCAATGCGTGTCTGTATGTATGTAAAGGGAGAGAAAGGGACAAAGGTGAAGAAGGGAACATCGGACGTGATCCGTGACCGATTTCGAACTGCCCCGGCATTCAAATGGCAGTGGTCGGAAAAAAACACGAATCAGAGCAGCCAGCCGGTAGAATTCTTCTCCAGACAGCGGCGGAATTCCTCCCAGCTATGTAGCTAGTATGGAAAATCCACCACTGTCGGGACTCGACTCCAAGGACCTTCCGGTTAGATTGCTGTCGCGCTACTTTATTTATTTGCTGGAACCCCGAGGCGAAGAGGCATGAAAAGAGGGTTTAGGATAAGAGGAAGGAGGAGAATGAAGGACGATGAAAAAATCGGAAGAGATGGATGAAAGATAAGCAGAAAAGGGGAAGAAGAAAAATAATATATGTTGAAAGTACTGAGGGTTCTGTATTTGCTTAACGAGTTATGTATTCTCCACGATCTTATATCTCACTTATGAAACTCCGGCACAGCGCAGCTTAAATTCAATTAAGTAAAACAAAATCATATTTCTACTTGGCCCGAAGACCCTCTGCAGCCGAGTATGATACACTTACAGTACATTCACTAATACTGGCATGGTTTAGGAAACAAGATTGATAGATGTATAAGGATACATTGAGTTTATTCGATAAATATTTGTTTGTGAATTAAATGTCTAAAGACACATTAGGTACATGATGGTCAGGGAAGGTTGAAGAACTTCCTCGGTATTTTCCGCTTTAGTTTATTGTGTATTGGAATTTTGAAATGTACGTCTGAGGAATCAATGAAAAATGTTTCTTTAAACATTAAAATGTCATTGAAGCTACTACTGCACTTATTACTACACACTGCACATTCTACAAACTGCACATATTACAAATGAACAATATATAAATAAAATAAAATATTTGTGAGATCTCGAATGTTTGATATTTAACGTCTCTCTCAATTGGTAATGTTCAAAGCAAAGGTTCTCAGACCACACACACACACACATATATATTTGATTCAAATTTGTAGAAACGTTGAGGAAAATGCCCTGAGCACTCTCTGTTAAAAGGTGGGCATTGTAGTACTACGAGCGCAAGGATAATGTTTCATCATTTATTTCAAGAACTCTTCAATAGAAGGTAATTTCACAATATTTTTGTAGACTTGGTTGAAGTTATCTGTTATAGGACATTAAATAATATGGGCCATGTAGAATTAGTGACACTTGCATGTCATATGCAAGAAGTACACTATCTGAAAATGCATTAGAATCAGCCATTTGAAGTTGTTCGGACCGTATCTTGTAGTACTTATCTTGTCAGAATGTTGGTTATATTAATAGCTGTTTTTACATATTGTATTTGCTCGGTCGAAATGATGTGAAATTTGATTCGCTTTAGTGAATATTTCCGGCTTATGTGACACGTTCTACATTGCGTTTCAATGTGTTTTGTTAGGAGTAGAATTCGAGCCATACCAACGGTTCAATGTATGACTAATTATTTTGGGTAAAGACATGAAATAAGAGGCTTTGCATTTATTGCTTAGTTTGCATGTTATGGAAAACGTTACGTTCGGAAAATAAAAACGAATCTAACCTATAGGTTATAACTTAACGTTTTCCATAATATGTAAACTAAGCAATAATGTGGAAATGAGATGAATATGTAGGTAATTTGTTACCTTGTCTTTCACTAATTTTCACGGGCGAATCTGGCGGGACGAAGTAATGTTGCCCTTGCACTCCCAAAATTTTGATATTCCTGTTTTTTTTATCTAATTTCATTTCTTTCATCTGAAGCTGCATTCATTAACATATATTTTAAAGGTGTTATTGATATATTATAGCGATTGAATTGCTAGTTATTTTTTCAACGCCTAGTTGACCAGTATTCTTCCAATACTTCTACCATTCTTGGTAGAATTTCTTTAATTATTATTTTAGTCTCAAGTGCTTTGTTGAACTATAGATGTTAATAATACCCTCGGAGAAGTACACAGCTAAGCGATGATTTTTATTGGGAAGCTGCTCGTAATATTTTCTCATTGTTTTACATTCTTTTATTGGATTTTGCCACCAGTACCTTCGGTGTTGGCCGGGTGAGTATGGGAACTTAAGATCCTCTTAGAGGCAGGGAACCTGAGATGAAGTCTGTGTGTCTGTACTTGGTCGGTGCCGGGTTTGTGGGATCACTGTGAAGGTTCTCGTCCAGCCACTTAACAAGGTCTGGAGTCCTGGACGTCTCTGCCACGTACATTTGGGGTGGGAGGAGAGGCTCGAAGTGTGAACTTCGAAACTCGATACTTATCGAACTCGAAATTTTAGTTGGAGTCACTATAATATTTTTATTGACGTTAACAAGGTGCACGATGTTCATTAAAAGATGTACATTTATGTCACAGCACTTCTTAGTCCTCATAATCAGATATGAAATCCAGGCTCACTGGAAAATCCTATCTACTCGCCAGTTCAGAAGCACATTCATAATATTCCTTTCACATGCATTTTTAACTGTCTAGTAAAGAACAGCAAATTTTATTTGTGTACTATGTTACTGTTTTCGTTTCGCAGTCTTAATGCAATTAAAAAAATAATTCTCAACATTATAAAACATTATTCTAAAAAATCTGCTTTCGATAAAAAATAAAAGATTATAATTAACAACTGGATATTCTTGAAAATATTGGGGGTGACACGGTCCCCTGTCCCCCCACTAGCGATACCCGTGTTTGGAGTTAGGAGTGAATGCAGATATTGCCGTTTGTTTTACTCTGGTCAGTAAACAGAAACTTTACTTCTTGGTAAATGTCACACAATTTGCGCTGTTTGTTGCCTTAAGCATTGGGTTGCTGTGTGACCCGCCTCATCGGTTTTTGCCAGGCGCTGCCAGTTCCCCGCCGGCATCCTTCACCGACGGTGCGGGCGCGGGGTATACGCGGGCATCTGTGTTCGAGCTCCGCGGCGCGCCGTATGAGACGCGCACGCCGCGCCGTGCCTTCTTGGAGCAGCACGCCGCCACATCAAGACGGCGCGCCACAGCATCGGACGCGCGGAGAGCCTGCTCAGCGCAGGGGCGGGCGAACGCTCCGTCGCGATCGGCACCGCCCCCGCCCCGCGCCCGCCCCGCCCCGCCCCGCCCCGCCCCGCCGTCGGCGAGTTACGTCACGGCGTCCCGCCACGCCGCGCGCCGGCCCGTGCCTGGTGCCTCGTGCGCGGATAGGACACGACGCCGCCGTTGCAGCGACGTGCTCCGTCCCCTGACGAAGGCACAAAGCCTCCATTCCCGAACTAAAAGACGAAACCTCCATTTCTGGACTAATAGATACAGCGCCTTGATGACCGTTTACTTCACGAGAAGAAGGGCTTTCGGCATATTCCAACTGAGTATTCGCAGTTCAGTTCGCATTTCGGTCCAGATCTGGAAAAAAAATGTGGTTTATGAAATTCTGACTGATTTGATGTTGACGTGCATTAGTTCCAGTATATGGGCAGTGGAAAACTAATAATATTAATGAGCAGAACTGACACGGCAGAAAAATGTATGATTCGCTACCTGTGAGTAAGGCTTTGGAAGTGGAGAAACAATATATAAATAAAGGCTAAAACTACGGAGTCTCAGCTTCGTTTGATCCAGTTGCTTGCACCTACAGCGGAAAGTAAAAAGGGTAAAAAATTGATATGTACTATTATTTTCTATATTTGTTTTATTTTATAATCAATTTGTTCTTAACATGTTCCAAAACTAATCCGAATGGTTTTCGAATGCTTATAACTTCTTATTAATTACAGTAAGGTTCTAGAATATTATGCGTATTAAGATTTATTTATTTGTACTCTACAAGTTGCTGTCTCTGATGAACATTGAATCGGATTAAAATTTTCCCAGTTTTTGAATACTTGCGAATATTTTCCAGTTTCTCTATTACCACTTCCCGTTTGTTATTAAATCAACCGATAGAACGGAAATCGGAACGGTCCCTTCGACAGGTCAACTATCGTATTTCCACCAACCTATACCGTGCAAAGGCGAGAGTTACATATTTACACTAGAATGCTAAACAGTTAACAAAAGTTGAGTACATTTAAAATGCGTAGAAGTAGTCAACACTCGCAAAGAATATTCGCTGGCCATAATTTACATGCATCCCTTGTCGTACTCACGTCAAATTATTCTGAAATATAGGAATGAACATTCAGATACTATTAATTCGAACTCCACTAAAAATGTTTGATAATAAAGTTTTGAAATATGATTAAAATTAGAGTATTTTGTTTTGTTACTTCCGGGAATATTCACATGATTATACTTACAATTTATAGTGTTTCAATTACTGAGTAAGGTGATGAGAGACAACAACGAAACGATAAATAAAAGATTTACTTCATTAGTACTACTGTGGAACCAATAATTTTACTTTCTCAGATACCACTTTTGGAATAAAGATAAATTATTTTAATTGTGTACCAAAAACAGCAATTGTAGTCGCCTCTTGAATTTTAAAAGGATTTTTGCTGGGGCGGGTTCTTTATATGAAGGTTCAAGGACTTTTTGTAAATTTTCACAAAAATAGCTCCAAAGTTTGCCTATAAGCCTAATAATAGGTAATTGTAGGTATAAGCAAATTTTACGGCTAATATCCGATGTACGTTAAGCTCTCTGAATTTTCAAAAATTGCAAAAGTTAGAAATAATGTGGAAGTTTGTGCATTTGTAATATCACTAGGCTCATTTTATTCGGACCCTAAAATAATCCAAGTATTAAAGGACGTTTATAACATTAAAACAATTTTTGACGTATTAATCACGTTTCGAAAGGGAAAGCTTTTAGTATTACACATGCGTGTTTTTTTAAAGTTACGTTTCCCTCGGTAGATTACAGGCTCACCGGATGAAAAAAATAAAACAGCTTACGAAACATTGTGTTTTATGTTTTACATAGTCTCGAAGTAATAAACATCGTTCAACATATTAAACCAAGGACGTTCGTTCATTATAAAATACGTCACCAATTCGCCCTTTTGAATGACACAGTTGTCAGGAGGTGAGAATAACGCAACGCCCTGGTTTCAGGAGGATGGTCATTGGTGATGTGATGTGATATAACGATTTCCCGGATGCCGGAAGACACTTTTACATGCCAGATGGCTTACACCAGCACACGGATTGTCATGTACGGCCAAGGTCATCGTTTCGCAATATGTATGCCGTAAGAGGTACGTTCTCCGAGAGAGCAGTTATTTTGAAGCAAATAAAAAGAGACTCTTGATACACCAGAACTACGAATCCGTCCATTCCGTTTATTTCGATTCCTTTATCTATGCTTTACATTACAATACCAATTGTGACCAATCACTTCACTTGTTTCTTAAAAAAAAAGACTTGTAGGTTTTAAGTTGTTCGCTTGGTAATGTTGTAACAACAAAACATATGCTACTCTCGTAATAAATGATGAGATATTTCTAATTATTTGTATTGTTTGCATAATTTTTAACTTGTCATTTCAATAATTCACAATTTCAAGAAAATAGTAATGAAATGAATATAACTCTCTATATACCATCTCCATATTGTCCTTAAGTATACAGTAAGTGTTAAATTTATCAATTAAGTTACTTTTATTTATTGATTTAAACAAGCATAACTTATATTTTGGCTGAGAACAAAACTAGAAATATTATAAACCAAGCAAAGCTATATAAAGTGGTAAACCTGTCTCCATGATTGTATTTTCGAAGAAAAGTAACGATGCCAACAAAATAAGAGTATGTTGTTTAGGTGCGTGCTTATGATTATTATCTGAGAGCCAACATGATTAATTATCTTTTATCAATACCTTGAACCATACAAACATTGTGTTTTATTTCCCTGCTTTAACTTGGAGTATGTTTCAGTATCAATTACCTTTTTACATGCATATTAACTATTTGAATTCTAACTATTGATATCTAAATTATTTTAATAAAACTTAAGGCATAGTTTGCATGAAGCATCAGATACTCTATTTGTAAATCATCTTCATCAATCTTCTACAATTCCAATTTACTTCCGAACACCCGACCAAACCCGAACAAACCAAGCGAACTGCACATAACCGTACTTACAACCTGCGAACGTCACTAGAACTTTATCGATCGCTTGTTCCGGTGAAACTCTTGCCTATCAGCACTTCCGCGCAAGTGCGTCATCCTTTGAACAGTACTTACTGCCTTTCCCCTTTAAAAACGCCGTAGGACGATCTTAAATTACTGAATGTTCTAATGTTCAAATCTGAAATCTACGTTTTAAAAAGCAGTGGATTTAATGAAACGCCCCCTATAAGCAAATGAATTGCACCTCCCCTCTCCCGCTGAGATATACTCGTAGGTGAGGTACGCGAGTCCTTTCCACGCCAGACTGTTTGGAATTTATTTTGATATTCATAAGAATTCCTTCTCAAAATGTCTTGAAGTACAGAAACTATATACGAGAGTTTCTGTTCTCCCTCTACAAAAATGAACGATAAACATACCTCGAGCGGGGCACGTCCCCTCGTTGTATAGCAATATCTGATGATTTTTTCTAAATGTTGGGATTTTTATATTAATGTACAGATGTACTGAACATTTATTTCGATGCATGGGATATATTTTTAGTATTTATATGTTTTAATCAAGAGCAATTATTAAAATTGTTACATACGTAAGAAATCAGATTCATACTTAAAGACACTAAATCTTGTCACATTACTTACTTCGCTGCACAGAAAATCTCTCTTGACCCACGCAGTTTTTACATTTGGATATCTTCCCTGAGAGGGAGAGCATGCGTGTCAAACGTCTCGAGAAAATTGCAAATTGGGCGTCACTAATGGATTGCCTTGTCAATGAGACATTTATTCAATTATATAAATAATATAAAATTGTAATTCGTTCTTACATCACTATGCAACGAAAAATGTGTTGCTATGCGTCAATGCAATTATGTTTGGTTTTTCTTTTTCGATTTAAAATTGTTCGTAATATTTTTTATTGTGCTACCAAGTTCAAATTTTAAAAAGAATTTTCAAAAGGAAACATTTTCGAGAAGAAAGTTTTAAAGACTGATTTTTTTTCATAACTATCTACTGGCTGCCCCTCTGAAATTTGAACATCTCCTCGCCGCGGATCAATCGTTCCACGATGTGCTCGAGCTCTTGTGACAGGCATCTAACACGTGTTTTGTTTGAAAGCATTGCCTTATCAATATGTGTTTATTTATTGTAGGTCGCTTTTCATCTTCTTGGACACTAACGACACCACATACAATTGACAAAAATTTGAATGACCATTTTATTGTCTTTAATAAAAATCGAAACTACACGATATGTACTTTCCTCTGTTCGAGCTAAAAAAAATATTTGAAGCAATTTTTTGTGAAAATTTTGAAAATATTACAGCGGCGTCATGCAAAGTTCCCCAAAATAAAAAAGATCCATGAAATAGTACAACTAAATCTCTCTTGACATTTTTACCAAGTTTGAACTCAAAATCTTCTTATTTGTCAGAGCTGTACGTGATACATCCAACAGTCATTCCGAAAATTTTCGGGTAGAAAATTTCGTGTACCTTCTATCCACATGCATCAATACTAAACTTCTTTGAATCATCATTAACCGTCCATAAGACTTACGTATTAAGGACTGCAGTAAGTCATAACGATTGTATACAAAACGTGTATATGAATGATAATACCTCAGTGAGTCGCAATAAACACTCAATGAGCCATGGTTGTAATGACGTTTCTACACATGTAAATTTCCATATCAGTATTCATGATTTCAATAATATTTCTTGCGAATTAGTCAGAAAGCAGGGAGTACTGAATATCCCCCTTTATCAATGAGTCATTTTGGACAGGTGAAAACAGAACAGTCCTCCTAGATAGGTCGAATTTAGTCGCTGTCTGGAGGAGTATTTTAGCAGCCGGCTGCTCTTACCGGTAATTTTCCTTGGTTTTCCGATCAACAAGGCGATGCCGGAACAGTACCCTAACAAATGCGCCATGGACCGTCTTTCTTTCCCCTTCCGTGTCCTAGCGACACCTCTTACGTACATACACACATCTGCACTACTCTACCACGCATTTCAGGAGATCAGGAGATTAACGAAAGCTTCGAGCCTGTCCCAGATGGGGCAGTGCTTCGCTGGTGAAGCATACCTGGAGGGGTACAACCACGCAAGCAGACGTGAAGGGCTGCGTCGGTTCTCGCCATCCAGTGGGGGAGTAAGTCCGCCACCTCCCATAATAAAACATGTCCTACACTTACGGTACTAATGACCATAGCAGTTGTCGCTCCCGGAAACACCAATGAATCAATCAAACCAACAACCACTACAGAACGGACCGCATCCCGCATCAGAGCTAGCGGCAACTGCGTAAAGGAGCGCGCGCCTCCAACCGGAACCGATGGAACGACTTCGGCGGCGGCGGCAGTGATGGTGGTGGAGCCCGCGAGGCGCGGCCGCCTTATCTGGCCTTATTTTGCTTTTTATCGCCGCGTTCGCTCGCTTCCCTGCGCCGCCGTGGCCGGGCAGCGCGCGCGCGCGCCTCAGTCACCAGCGGAGGTGCTCGGTCAACGCCTGGCTTCGTACTACTGCGTTGCGCCGGAAGTCGTCATTGAGCCCAGGCGCCTACGAACCCTTCGACATGTGTGCGCGGAAGAAATGGGCAACCTATGATGGACGAAACAGAACATCGAAAAACTCAATAAAATTTAACTAATGGAATTATTCAAGTATTCGTTAATTGTGTATCTGGGATATGAACTGTAACATTCTGTTCAATGCTTTGTACTTAATATATTTATTTACTATTTTACTATAAATAATATAATTTTCTATTGTAAAATCTTAGTATTTCATTTTTGACGGAAAAGTGACAAACATGTGTACTGTTTTTATGTATAAATCATTGTTCAAATGAGGTCGTAAAGAATACATTTGTCGTAGTAACTATAACTAAATATGAACGTAAAATTAAAAAAAATATATTCAGCAGGGTTTCTTCAGTTTCCCTAACCATTCTTAATTTAGACTATTGTTTTATGCATAATTTAATTCACAATTCATTCAGTTAATTCATTATATAACAATTCTTAATACGACTCGAAATCTGATACGAGTAATTAGAATAAAAAAGAGAATAACATTCGGAACTCTCATTGAGCATCATGTGATCGAACGCTTCAAATGCACATGGCTCGACCCTCGATCAATAATTTTCCGATCCAGTTATTTCTTGATGGATGTTGAACGCCGCTTACAGCTCATGTCTTTTTATATCCACCAAGCCTCACTGTGTCACTCGCTAGTATTCCAGACGCTCAAACCGGCTCTTCCCTCACCAGCTTCAGAACGTTTAGAAACATAATTTTCACTGCTAAAACTGCATCTCCACCCTGGCACTGGTATTTGTATTAATGACTCCAGCCTTTACATGCTACTATGTTGCATCAGTTAAATTGTTCCTATAGCCATGATCATTTATTTGTTCATGAAAGATCACGGATCTAAAAAGAAGCGTTCAGAACATCACCACCTAAAGTCTTAAGTAAAGGACACACAACCTACTACTTCGAGTACCTATCGACAGCTTGATAGTTGCCACTATATCACTCGCCGATAAAAAAATCTTTATCGCCTCCCCTACCGACACCTACGCAGCCACCAACAATTCCACGCTCATAAAAAACAAGTCAGCATAAACGCTTTTATTGCTATTTGCCTTACATTGTATTGTTTTACAAGCTTCAAAATTGGGTTCATAAACGAATGCTGTATGAAAACGGTATATATTAATAAAATAAATATTGTGAAACTGAATGAAAACAATGTAGTTACAATCATTGTGTTAAAATGTTACACAAGACTGTCATTCAGAAGGATAACAAAAAACCGCAGAAATTGGACTCAATCCATCACTTTGTTCAATCAGTTATTAAATTAATTGAACATTCAATACTTCATCTCGTTAAAGGCGTATTCATATTTTGTACTTTATTCATATTATGTATTTATATAGTAAGCGTCAATACTATGTAATTTAATACAATCGATGTCCTACTCGATAAAAATATCCCCATTTGTCTTGAGGATAGGTCAACAGCTGAATGAAACTAGTGATTCTACAGAATGGAACAGAATTTCCCGTATTCCTTTTTTATTTCCTTTGGTCTGGGCTAGCGACTCGGACATGCCATATATTTTTTTATATTTTCTTCGGTTTCCTTATAGGAGAACGGAAATATTATTTCAAGACTATTAAAGATAAGTAAATTGCAATTTTCTAATTTGCAATTTTCTTTGAAAAATTGGAAAATTAGTAAACTTTTCAAATAAATATACATGATCATAATGAAAGCACTCACTATGCAGAAACAAAAAGAACGTTTTTGAAGGAAAAATCTCCATATTCCATTTTGCAGTCGTAAGAAAACGCTCGAAAACTTTTGAAATTTTCGAAATTTCAGAGTTAAACCACACAACAGGACCTATGCCACCTTTATAAGTGTATGTTACTCCATTTTTACAATTAATTTAAAGAAAAAAATGTTGACGCGTTTTTGATAAAATTTTGAAAATGTCCGGAGGTAATGTAAAGTACCCCCAAATTTTGAAGAAGGTTTTTCAAAACTTCGAAGTTTCGACTCGAGTCAGATGTACAGGGGTTTTTTCAATTTGGAAAAAATCCTACGCATGGTTTAGGCGCTAATGATGTTCACAGATACTAGACTGACGTTCGGACGGACGCAGAGACGGACGTTGTGAAAAAAAATCTTTTCGGTACCAGGGGACCTCAAAACGTGTATTTCCATTGAAATCTCAAAAGTCATTTTCCACAACATTACATCACTTTCCCTAAACTACGTATATACGTACGTATACGGGAAGATAAAAATAGCTGAATGGACTTTCATTGTTGAAGCCTACATTTCGGCCTTCTATTAGATCTTCATTAGGGCAGGAAATTAATATTACTTACTCAACAGATTTCCCTTTTTCTCCTTCCCTCTCTTCACTATTAGAAAAGAATGCAGAACCTATGAAATGAGATTAACAATAAATTTACAGCCCTGATAAAGGCATTAATAACGAACAAAAACACTAGGCATCTAATATGCAAATTCTTTTTCATCGAGCAATTTTTCTTAGCTCAAAACCTACCAGAATACAAAAAGAAATAATATTCTATAATTCTCTTTCGTTCTCTCTATTGCATAATTATATAAGAATATGAATATGAAAAACATTTCGATTGATAATCTTCATCACAAGCACTCCTGTTAAGAACGCCGAGCTTACAGGTGAAGAAAGTCACCAAATTTCTGGTGGCGGAGGAAGAGCCGCTCAATCCCGTTGCTCAACCAGTCGTGTCCAGCCAGCTGTTTCCGCCTGTCAAAATAGCCTCCAGCGAGCGGGAAGACGCCCACGCAATGACACGCACGCG
>BOPP01000019.1:3039360-3144847 GCA_017312745.1 Gryllus bimaculatus | reverse complement strand
CCACGGCCGCGCGAACGCAGCGGAGGTCGAGGGAACCGATGGCAATTTTTACCTTTCCTCCTCTACTATATAGTACTAGGGACGAAAAGTAGTGGAGCCACCTCAACAATACCATCGAGGATTTTCGGTCGGAATATTCGTATTTACGATAAGGTACTTTTTATTGATTAGGGATTCTGGGCGTATCAACTACTAGGCAATTAGTCCCGTAGGTGTAGTGGATGTTCTTATTGAGCGAGAGGTGGCGTTGATCTTGTCTTGCTGAATGGAAAGATCCGTCGTGGACTTCCCCGTCGGCTTACGCGACCTTCCTCAACTACGTACCTCCCACGCGCAGAGCACGTCCCTAGGCGGATTATGCTCTACGCTACCCACTTCTGTGGTAGTGCAATAGTACATGTTCTGTTAGTGTAGGTGTGTGTAACTAAGGGGTAGGTCAAGACAGAGGAAGAAAAGATCGCGCGCGGTCCGCGGCGCGTTTGTTAGGGTACAGCTCTAGCATTGGCCTGGTGATGATCAGAGGAACCGCGATAAACTACGGACAGACTAGTCGGCCGCTATAATTCTCCTCCAGACAGCGGTTGAATTCGACCTAGCTATGTAGTTGGTGTCGAAAATCCTGCCGTCGTTGGGACTCAAACCCGCACATATATTTCACCGTTGAATATCATTTTGTTATTTTTATTCGTCTTTACCCTCTGGGCATTACAGAGTTAAATTTTTCTTTATTGTCGCACCCTTGTACTTTCAGTTTCGTATTGTACAAATATTTTACATTAATATTTGTTTTTATGTTAGCTTTAATTAATATTGCAGTAATGTTTCTAGTCGCACCTCATGACATTATTTCAACACAACAATCATCACTCCTACAAATAATGTAGTTATATACAAATATAATATAGTAATACAAAGATAATATCGTTTAATCGTACGCTGACAAATAAATGTGTTTAAGACATGGCTGTGCTAACTGTAATCTCCGTTTGTTTCAGGTATTCCACTCGCCGAGAACTTTCCATGTGGCAAGGCATACAAGTATTTTGGTCCAGTGACACGGTGATGTAACAAGGAATGTCCTTCTTGGACAATTATCATACATTGTGATATAATTATTCGCCTGTACACATGCCACGTTATTTATACTCATGCAAAAAGAACTTGTTTCTCTAATCTATTCGTGTTATCGTAAGTAAGTTGCCGACACTAAAAAGTTGTACAGTGAGATAAAAAGCAACTTTCCTTGCAAAATGCTCGCATCTACAGTACCCTTACATTCTCTTCACGACTTTCAAAGAAGAACACACTTTGTGATGTATTATTACCTAAATCAAACCATCTCTTAATAAAAATTGAGGTGCTATTCAGAAAGTAATAATACAGACCACCGTGGCATATTAACTGAATGCTTGGTTGAAAAAGAAGGGCCAAACCTTCACATAACTTAAACAGATGTCTTGATGTTCAAAATATTTTTGCAATTCTTGACAAAATGTTGAAAATGTTTTTGAGACTTCTTGTAAAGTACCCTCAAAAATCAAAATGTCTGGTTGAAACTCCCCAAGCCTTGAGTTCGTTCATATATAGTTCGAATTATCGTTTAGGTGCTAGTGTTGACTGCGGTGGGACAGAAGAACGGACGAACAGACGGACGGACAGTCAATCGATTTTTTGGAATCAAGGACCCACGGATCATTGATTCTGGCTACCCCACGTGTAGAGGAAGAAATTTGCTAGGGAATGGATTTATCAACGTTTTCATTGCCAGGGCCCGGCAGTAAGAGTTTTTTCCGAAAATTCGCCATTTCTTTTCTTTTGCCATAACTTTCTCTTCTTTCGAACTAACTGCGATAATATAAAATAAAATATAACAGTTTGATATTAATGTAAATAAATGCATAGAACTATTCATATAGATTGCGCATAATTGTATCATTGAAATTGTTAAAAATTTTCGTCAACCCATTATGGGTCTTGCTTATATGTTTTCTACGAAAAGAAATGCCTTTTCAATTATTTTGTTGACGCGTTTTTAGATTTCTATTTAGGATGTTGAATGTGTCAAAAACATTATATAATGAAAAGTCTGTCGTCATTGACTGTCATTTTGACACCACACATCAGCAATCTCTTTCGTAGTTGAACCCTCAATAATACAGTTTCTTTTAATAATACTTTCTTTGGCTCTTTTTGTCTCTATCACTTACGTTCTTTCTGTTTCTCTTTTCTCATTCTTTCTGTTCTTTCTCTCTCCTTTTCTCTTTCTCTGTTTTCGACTCCCATTTCTCTCTTTGCCCTTTTTCTTTCCTTCTCAATTCTTTTACTTGTTTCTTATCTTGCATCTTATGTCACCATCTCTATCACTCTCTCCTACCTTTTCCTTCTGTTTTTTCTGCCACTTCCATTCTCTGTCTCCCTCTCCTTCTCTGCCTCTTATGCTTCTTTCCTCATCTTCTCATGCTTTCTCTTCCTCAGCTCCAATTTTTCACCTCAACGCGGCCGATGTGTGCGTGCGTCGATGTGACAGCGCAGTACCCCTGAGGTGCGAGGCGCGGCGCTCCGCGAGACAAACAGGGGTTGTTTTCGTGCGCCCGCCCCCGCGCCCGCGATGCCTATCGACGCCTTATCGCCCCCGACGCGCCGCGACGCGCCGCGACGCAGTGGCGTAACGCTTTCTCGGCGCAAACTGGGCCCAAGTGGCAACAAGCACAACGCACGTGCCTAGCGTGTTTTCTTCGGTTGATTAATGATTCCGAGCGCGTCAACTGCTAAGGTGATTGTAAGTGTAGTACATCTTTTTCCTCGGATTTTTCCTCGCTGGATAGTGATATCTGCGCCGACTTATCTGTCTGCTAGCGGAGTTTTCCCTAACCAGATATCTCCCGCCAGCGGGCTCTGCCTCAACCTGGACAAGCTCTAATCCCTCGACCGGTCTCCTGGCATTTGGGATAGTGTAGTGCATGTGAGTGTAAGTGTGTGCAAGTAAAAGATAAGGATAGAACAATTAAGGGAAGGAAAGATTGCGCGCAGTCCGTGACCCATTTGTTAGGGTACTGCTGGTATTGATTCGAGAAACCACGGAAATCTACCGATCAGAGCAGCCGGCCGCTAACCCCCCCCCCAGACAGTGACTGAATTCTACCTAGCTACTGAACTGCCACCATCGGGCTTGAAGCTAGGACCATATAGTCAGAGCTACTGCAGTGGTATTAGGTGATGCCCTGAGCCACTTCTCCCGGCTGTTTTCTTTGAGTTTTCTACCGAGCTATCACGGTAAATTGAAAATGACTATATCCTGTGAAAGTAAAGGTGAGCTAATAAAAGAAGTACGCCTTCTTCTTCGAAAATGCTTCCAGGTTCTCTGTTTACGTTCTGTGTTTACTTGCCTTCTGAAAAACTTGCAAATGTTTTCTTAGCAGTGTTTATCATGTATCCAAAATATAAAGGCAAATTTTATTGCTGTTGCTGTTGTTGAAAAGCAGTCCATGCAGCGGAGTGCCTACACTCCTTTTTAACTAGTTTTAGAAATGCAATTATTATTTCAATGATTCCTCTCTGTCTTTATATCTCCTTTCTATAAGCTGCCAGCCACCGTAGTTGATGTTCAAGCTATTACATCCTTTACACTTAATTTTTCCTGTTGAAGGATTCATTATCTCACTCTCTATTTTAAAAAAGTTTTGCATTTTGATTTAAAAATCTGTTCCACCGTCTTTCCTTCGAGGCTGTTTTGCCCCAGGGTGCGCCATCTCTACCCACTGCGTCGCCGCTGCCGCCAATGCGCGGGTTTCACTGGACAGGCTGCCGGCGCAGGTGCCACTTGTGCGACAACAATCGCCTGCCTTCTGTCTCTTGTGGAATTTCGCACCATAAAGTTTCTCTGACTGGCCGCGAAACTTCTTTCCAAGGCCCGTTTTAGACTTTCTGCAAATGACGACAAAGCCTTTTCTTTCAGTTACTCAAAAGTATTCGTTTATTTCACACGTTCTTGAAATACTTTATTTAATAACAGGAAAATAAATATATTTATTTATTCTTAACATTATTATACTAATAAATAAATGTGTTAACACTAATTATTATTATTATTATTATTACTTTATTGTGATAGAATTATGAGATTCTCTGGAATATTCAAGCGTTAAAGAGAAGAGTCTCCTCTATTCACTATTACTGTTATCGATTCTAGCATCCACCTATTTTTTGTCTTATTTAACAAACATCTTTTATTAGCCTTTAGTCTGATTATTAGACTGATTAGTAGACTGACGTCCGACATCCCATCACAAAGAAAAGGTTGATGAAGGTGAGATAGAGGAACTTTAGTTGTGTTGAGAAATCCTGCACTCTAATCATTGCTCTGTTTCTACTCCAGGTGAAGCTACATGTCTAGTTAGAAGAAATGGACTGCATCTCTGTTGTTTAGGAAGGGGCTTAAACTCCAAGGTCGTCTAAAATTAGTGGGGGGGCTCTCTGTATGTTGTGAGAAAAACGTGTGAGTCCATGAATAAACATACTTGAGTTTCTACATATGCCTTCACAGTCAATGAGTTCTGAAAAGGCAAACATTCTCATGTGCCATATTCCGGACTTGCTTTGCGTGGGTTGTACGGTGACGTGTGTTAAAACGCAATTGGAATAGTTTTTTTAACATTAATGTGAGATTGTAGTTTTTTGTATAAAGGATAGCTATTTAGGGTTCACTAGGTACATACCTATTGTCAAAGCGCGAGGATATGTACTTTTTTCTTCAATGTAAAGCAAATTTCACAGTTCTTCAAATTGTCGAGATACCAATACTTGCCGTGAAACCAATCATGTGGTATTTTGACATTACTTAAATATGACAGTTATTTCAATAATTATGTGAAAAAGTATACATTATCTTAAATGAAAGTGTATTTTGTTTACAAAATAATAAATACATTCAATATTTTTTATCATCTCCTGAAACTAAGATTGCATTTACATTGTCACTTCAATAAGAGATTATGAAAAGTAATTAATATGACGGTATTTTTAATGGTAATTTATATTATGTTAATTTATATTATATTATTTTAACCATACATTAAATAATAAAACAAACAATGCCAAAATGTGGCCTCACTGATATCCCGACTACAGTCAATGTGTGTGCATCTTCTCCATCGAAAATCGAATAACTTAGCGTTTTAAAGACGATCATTCAATAGCTCCCAACCCAACCAGATCAATCAATATCAAGGTCATGTTTGAAAAAAGAAAATTCAAAACATTACGTTTTAACGCAAGTCGCCAAACAAATAACCCTAAGTGAGTCTGAAAAATGGCGAATGGGAACTACTCATCTCTTTAGAGCCAACTACGGTAAATGAGTGTCATTCATTCGATCAGAATCGCATGTATTAGATTCAGACCATGCCTTCCCAGCACTTGCAAATTATCTTAAATATTTACAACATACACATTCATACATACATACATACATATTCCTTACAATCATTTCGGGCTCGAAATATTGAAATTTACTCCGAAATGAAAGAAAAAACAACACAAGTTCACATGTGTTCAATTTGAAAGCGTAAATAACTTATTATGAAGATATTTCCATTGAAAATGAACGGTATGCATTGACTGATGTTAAGGTAATAGAATTTCTAGGTATTTCAAGTCAATCAAACATGAAATGAAACGTCCATTTAAATGAATTGAACACTAAATCAAGTTCTTTATGCTACACTTTCAGAATTCTTTCAAATTCAGTCAGCCTTCACACTGCTCGTTATGTATATTTCGTGAATGTTCATTCCCACCTGCGATATGGCGCAATATCTGGGGAAATAAATCTTATAACTCCCAGACTTTTAGATTACAAAAAGAATTGTACGAATAATAAGCAAATCCCACCCACGTGATTCTTGTAAGCCTCTCTTTATTAATGTAGGTATTTTACCATTACCCTGTCTCTTCATATATGAATCAGTGGTTTTTTCTCAAAAATGACGTATTTAAGGGGAATATATTTTCAGCAAACGCCCTTGTCTATAACTACAACGCTCGACGTAGTAATCGTATTTATTAGGTGACAGTATCAACAACTCAATACAAAAAATCCACACACAATTCATGTACGTTATTTTACAACACCTTGTCAGGTGACATTCGACGATTAAATTCGATACAAAAGTCTCTAGTAAAATCTTTTCTGCTGCACAACTGTTTCTATACAATTAGATACTATATCAAGCATCCAAAAGGGAAGTAATATTCATTTTAACAACGAAATTTAGTGTATTATTTACCATTTGGATTGTATAATTCTAATGGATCTGTAACAAGTATTATACTTCAGCTTCTGGCTCAATGCCTCCCATCTCGATCAGGTTTTCGTCCAGTTTCTCTGATCCTTGAGCAAATGCTGAGATGGCCCCTGAACATAAATGTAACTTCAAATTAACTTTCCCACATAGCATGTCACACACAGATTTAACTGTTTTTGAAGTAAATAAAAAGTAAATAAATTTTATTGCTGAATAGAAGATCTTTCTTATACTATGTACGCTATACACTGAGGATATCTCTGGTGACAGCTGATTACTTTTCCTTTTTGAATCCTAGTGATAAATATTGCTGAACTGACTTGAAAAAATGACTTCTTTGTTATGTGAACGCACTTACATGACTTGTTGACTTGACTGTAGCTACCCCGCATCAAACACTGGCGCTGCGGCTCTAACTCCGCGCAGCGGAGCGCATGGGGGCGCTATCTTGTTCCGGCGCTCGCTCATCCTTCCGGGAGACTAGTGTGGGCGAATGCCCCCCGCACCAGATAGTGTTTCTGACATGAGTCTGTAGGCAAATAAACTGTTGAGTTCTTCTCTCCTTTGGATTATATTTCCAATTATCTATACGTCGCAGGATTGATTGGTGATTGAATAGTTGGTTAATTAATGTTCCCGGGCTCGTCAACCACTATGGTCATTGGCCTCGTTAATGTCGTGTTGTGAAGCGGGAGGGTGCGGGATAATGAAATCTGGCGACATCGGCGGGCTGGGAATTTCGTTCTTACGATTCTCTGCTCCGGCACTCGCCCGGTATTAATCAGAGAAACCACGGAAAACTACCTATCAGGACAGCCGATCCCTGGAATTCTCCTCCAGGCAGCGGCTTAATTCGAAGTAGCTATGTAGCTAGTTACGAAAATTCCAACCCTAGGACCTGCCGGCCATAGGCGCTGCAGGCACAGAGGTAATGCTGGCTCGGAACTAAACTCCGCCGGGTGCCTTTGCGGTGGAATAGACCTGGGTTTTCAGGAGAGACATAGCAATTTGTATTTTCGGAACTTATGAAATTCTCCCAAACAGGTAGTGAATAAATGAAACACTGTCTCATTTCACTAAATGAGACAGTGGCTCACGTGTTTCATTATCTATGAATTGTGAAATTTCCTCTTGCGTAACTTTCATGATGAACTGGAAAGAAGCATTTCCAATTCTGCTGTGAAAAGTTAACCTTGTACTTCGAATTATAATGAAAATTCTGCTTTGTTGTTGATGTTTTATAAAAATTAAAAACCTTTGAAAACGGTTAATTCATTATATTTCCTTTGAAAATATTTACCCGTTTCAGGCAAACATTTCGCTCTGCATAAGAGCCTGGAATGCTGATGCTGTAGCTCTCTCTATCAACGATGAGAAAAGTGCGCGAGAGAAAGCCGATCTCACGACGTTGGTGACGCCGTCTGACGTCCCCATTTAATGAGAGGGAATGAGCACAAAACACTAAGCGTACTTTGGCCACCGGTAACTCGACCATCGATTTGGTGTACAACGTGTTCGTAACCTGAAGATGGTTGTGCGTGCAAACAAACAGGCCGCTTGAGCTGTCCTGCAAGTTCCTTTTAGTTTGATTACCCAGGAGTAACAAGTTGCCTTTGTGTTTGAAAAGGTACACAAATGAACGACTCATCCATTTACCTGCTATATTGAGACAAACAAATACAATGTTTCAATTGCAAAATAGAATGCTTCAAAGCATCTTCGCGGTCGTTATTTTATACCACTCCTTGTGCCCTTCCCCTTGGGCCTCTTATAAAAATGAGAACAATAATTATGAAGAAACAACTTATTTTTCGCAAAGAAACCATTCCTATGATACTTCTTTTTTATTTCTCTGAATATACCCTCTCTTTACGAATATTATGTAGAAATTAGAACGAAATGATTCTATCACTATCTTTATATTAATCTCTTAGCAGCTTTTTAGAATATTTAGGTATAGAAATTTATTTTCCTTCATTTTATTATTTCACAATTTTTTTGAATAGTTTGAAAATTTGCTCTTGAAACTGTCATAACAAAGGAAACATGTCATACAAATGTCAATACAACACATTTGAAAGATGTACATATTTAAATTTTGCTCAACAGAGTTAGTACGAACAAAAATGATACTCCTCACATTAAATTAATCCATCTACTAAAATAGTATGTTGCATTTATACTGAAATATTACACGGTCCAATTCTTCGTGGTTTTATTTAGATATCGCAATACTTTGCTGTCGAGGTAAAGCATTTTCTAGTTTTAATAATGTGAAGACTTAGAAGAAGAATATTCGCTAAACATTATGTGTTCATTAATGACAATGGCTTTCATTACATAAAGTCACAAATTTATATGATTAAAAATGTTTCGGCTTAATTGTGATGCATCTCTTATCGTTGTCGCTCACGAAGGTTATTGTATGTTCTTGGGCGCCTCGGAAATATATGTTTTTGTAACAACAAAAACTGGAAACATATTCCTACTCACCACAAAAGATACGAGAAAACAATTCAGGGCCAAACACTGTGCACATATTTAAGCAGTAAAGTCTGTTCATAATGAAGTTGTCTTGAGACCTAGCATGTTTTATTACAAATGGCTATCACGAATTGCAAAAACCTTCCAATCACTTTTAAAAAATATCCTCTTTTTTCCCATCATTACATTTCTGAATTCGCTTTTATTTCATTGCACAAAACGATTCCAGATCGCGACAGTAATTATAAACTATTCATATTACCGAACTGGAATAAAATCATAGTTACAGAGGAGACTAGATCCATGTCTGGTGAATTATAACTTTGATTTGGAATTCAACAGTCGCAGAAACTAATCTATTTTGATTGGGTTAGAGTTATGTTTTTCTGATTGAGCTTGGACGTGAGTAACAATTTTTTCCTCGCGAAAGAACGGTAGGTAGGATTTTAATCTTGTTACTTTGTTCGAATCTATCACATAGTAGCTCTAAAGACATCGCAATGTTTATTTGGCTATGACAGATTACGTACTTAATACCGGCAATTTGTGAAGCGGAAATAGCTTGGTGTCGTACTGAAATGTTTCGTACTTGAAATTGGCACGATTTAAAATTGTTGACGATTCATTGCATCGAATGAAATTTCAGTCCATTTCATACAGGTTGAGATGGCTCAAAGCATCAACTGAAGCGACAGTAACTTGGAAGTTCTGGGCGTTCGAATCCCGACGGTGGCGAATTTTGATTACTAACTAGATAGCAAGACCTAATTCAGCCGTTGTCTGGTGGAACATTCTAGCGGCCGGTTGCTCTGATCGGCAGTGCCCTATGGTTTTTTTCTTTGATTTTTTCTCCCATCAATACCAGTACCAACATCTTTCTTTCTTCTTCCTTGCTGTATATCGTTTCAGTTTGGCTCTGAATGTACCATTTTCATTCCTCTCTGAGCCAATGTACTTAAGGTTTAAGTGCGAATCACGTTAATTTCAGAATTCACATTATCCAAAATGGACGAATAAAGTCCGAAGTAGGAGCAGTGTAGCCGGCGGAGGGAGGGCGTAGAGAGGAGAAGAAGGTGGGCGCGCGGGGCGGCGGCTGTGCGTACCCTGGAGCCGCGCGTGCTCCCGCAGAAGTTGCTGCAATTTCAGCTCCACTCGGAATATTGCGGTCGGCGGCGGCCTGATAAGCCACAGCGCTCGTTCTTCGTTCCGCTGCCGCACTTCCGCCGCGGTTCCTTGGGACCAAGCCACTCTGCGGTGAGAGCCAGTGGGTGGGATCCTCCTCCAAGGCGCGCACAATTCAGGCCTCTGGTGGGTCATTATTGTTGAGAAAAATGTAAGCTTCAGTTAGAGGCTTATGTGCGGGAGCTATGAAGCTATTGCATTTATTGAAAACGCTGAATAAAGTAAATAGCTACAACAAAATGTGGATTCATTATGTGATTAATAAATAATAATAATAATAATAATAATAATAATAATAATAATAATAAACAGAATTGAATGAATGATCAAGTTTCAATTAAGACAATATCACTTTCAATATCTTGTGTAAATGAAACAATAAATTATGTAAGCACGTTTTCGAATATTTCTTAACTTATCTTGTCATTCTCAATATATACGCAGTTAATTTCTTGGGGAACCATTGCCAGTGATGTTGCCAAACAATTTTCAATTATAGACTGTATATCATGTGAATATATTTCACAGAATTGATGTCTTACAACATTGTCATATAATATACAGCATAAGAACGGTATGTGGATTATTCAAGTGAATGGAAGTGCACTCCTTCAGGTTTTCCCGTTTGTATTTTCCGAATATGAAGCGGTGCGTATCGTGAGCACTTTCATTTAAGAAATGTTTGCCAAGTATTAGTCGACCGACCGTTTCGTGAACTCACAATGTTTATCTCCAGACACTCTAATCCGGCGTACTGTCTTCTTCACATTGTTCGGGGTTCCCAAAAACTATCACTCCACTGCCCTGCACACCGCAAATATAGTATAGGTGTTTATAATCCAGGACACTAGTGTGGATGTTTACAAAGTGTGCAACAGCTAACGGTCTGTTCAAGAGTAAATGCTACTCTCTCTTCAACCTTTTTCTTCGAGGTGTTAAGTTTATGATGTTTTATGAAACATTGTCATAACGCTCGCATTTCTCACAAAATTTGCGCATCAGAGGAATGAGCAATAAACGTGGCGTTATATTCATTGTTCTACGCCACGTACAGATGGATCTCTGTGCGGCGTTGTCTTCCTCCAAATTCGTATCGATAGTCACGCATAAATCTTAAGCAGCGTGAACGAATAATTTTTCTGGTCCATTACTAATTACGACCGACAATTCGAAAATGTAGATGTCAGTAAACGTACTCATATGTTTATTGTAACTTATTGTTAATGATATTTTTTGGTTGATTTAGCTACATATTTTGACACTGCTAATGAACAGAAATTCTATACTCGTCTATTGGAAAAATCTCATTTGACGCTGTGAATCTGCATCACAACTAAAATGAAAAGAATGTGAAAAAAAGTTATATTCTGGCTTAACTTTGGCGAAGTTTGAGTTAAAGAATATGTGTACTGTGTTGAGTGGATATGCAAAGTGCAATTAATCGTCAACAATAATTAATTTGAAAGTACCTTCGAAGAAGACCTGATGATCCTCATGTTCTTTATTAATTAAATTTATTACACTTCTGTTGTAGTATCATTCTGTCGTAGTGGAAAGGTCTCACGCCACAACTTCATCTGGCCACGAATTACGATATTACTGTGAAGAAGTATCTATGTCAAATTTTCTCAGAAATATCTTTAGTCTGGACGTTCTTTTACAAGCTAGAAGGGAGTTTTAAGTAATTGAATAATTAACATTGAAAGACACTGGAAATATGTAGGAGTTAAAATTGTTGAACTGCCATTTAACGAAGTTACAAATTGTGCCCCTTGAGAACAGATGGCTGTCCGAGTAAAGCGGAGGCAGAGGCGGTGAGGGGTAAAGATGGCTGACGGCGGCGGAGCTCAACGCAAGCAGATCTTCAAGCAGCCTCTTCCCAAATGTGATGGCTGGTTTAAGTCTGTGTACACAGCCGGAGTAGTAGGTTCTAGCAATTTTACTGACACGAAGATTATTTTTTACTCGACTACAATACTGAGTGAACAATTGAAATAATTAAAGTATTTATATGTTTAGAAAAAATAAACATGTCAACTTTAAGGCAAAAGTCATAAATAAAGGACAATAAAAATCTACTTTTCTACGAGGGTACGGTCAAAACCAAGAAATTAAGTCATGTTTTTTAGAGTGATTTGTTGTTTCCAAGAGAACGGCTGTAAATTTGACGTTTGGCTTTGAATTTGAAATGTCGACCTTATGACATAGAGTAGACGGAAGAGTCGAATTTCAATACGTACGAAATCCTTTGTATTCTCGTTTTTTGTTTATTGACATTTACGATAATTTGATTTAATAATATCAACCTACATGTTCATTTTATAACTACTTAGTCCTTTGTGTTACTCAAAATGAAAGGATCATTTTTCCTTTGTAATTAAGAAATATTTCAGCCTCAAAATTATTTGTAACATAAATCTTCATTGAAGTCTTTAAAATATTTAATCGCATGTTTTATGACATCATGATGGGTGCGTTAGGAAGTTGTGATAGACCACACACTGTGCAGTTTCTCCACCTATCTCGGTCACTAATTGCTCATTTCGCAAATCGGAGATTCTCGTGACTTAAGCGAGGCTTTCTCTTTCGTTAGATTTTCTTTATCGCCCACTGAATCCATTGGTGCCCCTCCGTTAGCTTTTATTGTTCCACGGGTATATTTATATTTTTGCGCAACCTTTTGTGGCCGCCGACTAAGTCTCAATCCTGCGATCAATCATTTCTCGATGCTCGCTTATCCAATCAGCGGAACAAGCTGCTTCGTTACATAAGCCATATCCCAATAAAAATAAGAGGGGCCTGCGCCATTGAAGCATCTTAAACTATTCATTATGATTACGTTTACATTTGAATTGAAAAAGTTTAATAGAGTTGATGTATGGACACTGCGGGGGAGCGTTGAAATGGTACAACTGAGCGTTGAAAAGTTTCTACAAGCTTTTGGTATTAATTTGACAGAATTTTTTTCTTGTGCATTTTGATCTTAAGATAACAGTAGTTATTTTCTGTGACAAATTTACATTTTAATACAAAACCGGAGACTTTATTATTACAAAAAATGGATGAAGTAATCTGATGAAATATCTGTACAGTTATTAATTAATTTGTTTAATACATTTAAAAGTTTTAGATTAAATGATTTTTAATTTTTTCAATAAAAAATATAATACTTTGTTTTAAAATAATTTATATTGAATCAAACAAAGATGTGGTCCGAGGGATTGCGACAAGACATTATTCTAATTACAATTAGTTTATAGGTTTGAAAAATAATAAATGCGTTTTGTGTAACTAAATTGTGAGTTTTCTCAGGTGCTGTGAACCAGTGCAGAATGTGAGGCATCATGATGTGATTTTCTTTTAACCACTGTAGGAGATTATTGTGGTATTGTAAAATAACTCACGTACATGGGCTAACAGTGAAAGTGGTTTGTGTTTCATTATCACAAGCATGTAGTTATGTTACTCTCCGAAGACATGCATGACGATTAAAGAATATTTATCTTAAAATGAAAAAATGTAGCAAGTCCTGTATTCGAAGAAAAATAAATATCAAGTAGTGTATATAAGTACTGAGAAATGTATGGTTATTGCACTATTGTTGGGATTAATTCTTTGGTTTGGTTCTACGTTCTTACTGTTAATGTCTTTTTTAAGAACTGTACTTTGTAGTTCATTTCATTGTGATATTTTTCTCTCGAACCGCAAAAGTAGAGCATTTTATCATAAACAATTCCCATAGAAGCCCAGTATTAGAGAACAGAGTTGAATAAAAATTTGCCTTTTGATGATTGTCATGGAAAAAGTGTAGAATAATGTAGTACATTTCGTAACAAAAAAGTAATATTTGGGTATCTCGGGTGATCTTTATAATTTTTTTTGCTTCACTCCCCCTCCTATTTGCTTTACTTTTCTGTAGAAAAATATTTTCACCTGGTATACGGTTTCTTCTGGTGACGAATTATAATCACTAATCACTTATTACCTATCGTAACTATTATACTACACAATGTCTGGACTGCAACTATCAATGTCTTTGTGACGATGACGTAATTTATTTTCCTTTTATAACCTTTGATGACAACGTACCGTTATCCCAAAATCAGCGACACTGTTAGAATAATAATCTATTTTAAAGCTATCCTCTTATTGTTTGAGGAGGGAGACTAGAGGAAACCTTGTTCTTTGAGCCGCACGCAGACAAGGCACGCTACG
Source organism: Gryllus bimaculatus (assembly GCA_017312745.1). Lineage (NCBI taxonomy): Eukaryota > Metazoa > Arthropoda > Insecta > Orthoptera > Gryllidae > Gryllus > Gryllus bimaculatus. The sequence goes on along the minus strand of BOPP01000019.1, from coordinate 3,130,664 downwards.
TGTGTCTGCGACAAGGTACAAGGGGCGCGGGCCGATATGAAATTTGACGTTTGGGACGTGCGGATGGTGCGGAGCGTCGAGACCATGATACTAGTGAAGCAGCACAAAGATCTGCACGATGATAGCGCCTCCCTCATTGTGAGAAACAGCAAAACGAATGCGCGCGTGAGTGTTGTTAAGACAATTACTTTGCTTTTAATTCAGTAATCATATCTGTTAATCACGGACTAACAGTGGCGATAGAGCTAGTAACAACTTAGTACACTACGAGTTAACTCTTGGATTGGCCGCTGTTATGTCTCGTGACTAGGTACTCAAAGGGTTTACGTCCTAGGCCATTCTAAAATAAAAAGTTCATATCTTTCCAAGTTTCAATACACTTAACGTAATAATAAAAAGATCTGGTTATTATTTGTAAATATTTCTTTAATTTTTAGGTCCCCTTTCATTAATAAAAGTAAGGCCAATAATTTTGAAATTATATAAAAATGTTTCGTGTGATGCATTATTCTGTATTCTATAATAACAAAAATTGAGCTTTAGATTTACAATAAAAATGTATTATATGTGTATATTAATATTCTTAACAAATAAAAATGAACGCATGTGTGGATGTTGTACAAATATATGTGAACACTTGAGCGATTGCCCTCAAAATGTGCACGAAAACTTATAAATAAACGCTCTTTGAACCTGTTTAGAGGGAGCGAGTGAGACAAAAAAAGAATTGGTCGACTGACGAACAGATAGACGTATTGATGATGAGTACTCGAGCTGGGTGTGTGTGTGAATAGACTGACGAGTTAAGAACCTATCAGGTGAGCGTGCGAGGGAATAAGTGACCGGCAGCGTCGGCGTGCGAACAAGCGAGCGCTTGGGCGAGCGAGTGCGAGTGTGAGAGAAGGAGAGATTAAGCATGTGGATAGGTAAACGAGCGAGAAAGTGAATGAGAAGGGGATATGTAAGCGAGCGTGTGATAGAGTGTGTGAGCGAGGGAACGCATGAGTGAGCGAGCGTATGAAGAAACGGGCGTGTGAAGGTACGAACGCTTGGTTGGAAGTGATCGATCGGGTGGGTGAGCAAGTGAGCGAGTACATGAGAGTGACAGAGAGAGAGGGAAAGGGAGAGAGTGAAAGCGAGATGGAGAGAGAGGGAGAGGGAGGGAGGGAGGGAGGGAGGGAGGGAGGAATGGGATGGTGCGAGGTCGCGCCGCGCCGCCGGGGCAGGTAAGCCAGGCACATGTGTGTGCGCAGGGGGCGGCGCAGGAGGCTGCGCTTGAACAGGTGGCGCGCGACTGCGGCTGCGGGGCCGTCTGCTGCGCCTGTCGCGTGCACGGCATCTGCACCAGAGCAGTAGGCCACGCGTCCCCTCGCCCGCCGAGGCCGAAGTTACGTTACGCACTACCTGCTGCGCCACTCTTCTGCCAGCGCGAATCGATTCTCGTTTGCTTGAACGATAGTTTTATTTTAGAGGATTTCTCTTTCCTTTTCGACTTCTTAAAATAGGGAAGTATTACGTTTTATTTTAGTGGAAACTTCTTCTCTATCTTCTGTAGACGTTACACTTTTTCTACCATCATCACTTCTTTATACACACTAAACATGTGGTGTGAGGTGGTGCCACACTGGTGGGAGATATCTGGATGAGGAAAATCCCCGACGTAGGTCGGTGCCGGATCTCGCGAGCCGGGAGGAAAGATTGCTGCCCCAACACTATAAAACATGCACTACGGTTTCGGGAATAAGAACTAGCCGTTGATGTACCCGAAACTCAAAATAATCATAAAATCATTCTCATTACCTCAACAAATTGCTTTCTGTTTTTATTTCTACATTGTCTACAGACTCGTCTTGTAAGATTAACAGAATCCTTTCCATATTTTATATAAGCTTTTTGTCTTTGGTGCTTTTCTATTTTACTTCCCCCTCTTTTTTCTTTTTTAATCTCCCATGTTTCCTTCTCTTTCCCTTCACAATCTCTTTCCCGAGCTTTATGCTGCCCATTACGCAACTGCACCTGCTCGCAACGCCCTTCGTCTGAGGGCTCTCCGGGAGCGTAAGCTCCCTCCGGCGCGTCTAGCTGCCGCCCCCACCTCGTTTTACGATCACGCGACGGCAGAAGCGACCCTGGCGGCGGCGACGGCAGCCTGTTTGATCCGCGCGGCCTCTTGTGTTCGGAGCATTAACTGGTCGGCTCTGGTTCGCCCGGATCTGTCTCCTGGTCGTCCGCTTTCAGAGCACGCTCTCTACTAATGGGCTGACTGAGCGTTCGCCGCGATTAACTCGAGTTGCAGAGGGCGGAGTGTGAGTTCCATGTCTAGTTTCTCGATCCGACGTCGGGTGTTCCTTGTTTATATTACAGATTACTGACTTTGTACGGGTTAGTCGTCATCATTAGTGGAGCGCTCTCAAGCTGGTCGATAGCAGTAAGACTCCTCAGCAATGTTGACAAACTTTTCCATTCGACTTCAGACACGTCTGCCAACAACCCTTCTCCGTAGACACTGTTATCAACAATTTCACTGGAAATTTGAAAATGATAAACTGTAGAAAATACAAATGAGAAGTTCATAAAAATGATTAGAATTATTAATGCACTCTACTTACTCATCATGTTCATTGGTAACCACCGCAACTGTTTATAATGTACGGATAATTAGATAGAGAATTTATTTTTATTTTTTTAGGCCTTTAAAAATTAAGAAGCATAAAGTGTGTATTATATTGCTTTAACAAATGTTCCAGTTTCAAACAAGCCGTATATATGTCGCGGTTGCAAGCACTTCCAATTACTGAGGTTCAAGTGCGGTGCAACGAACGCAGCTGCTGTGGCCGCCGGCGACTGAATATGCACGCGCCCACGGGGCGTGGCGATAAGCGTCCGTTGTCCCTCGTGGAGTCCTGCGCTCACTGTCTCCCAAGCATTACAGGAAACCCATATTGCTTTTGAAAATAGACTCTTCAGATCGATATAATTTATTCGGAAAACCAAGTTCTACGGTTGCTGACGCCGCTGCTATAGAGGCATGTAGAGAACGTTACAAGAATGTTACAGGAAAGTGTTTGAAAATTGAGATTTTGAATAGATATTATTTATTCGGAAAGAGTTTTCAATCAAAATTATATAAACAACTATTTTACAATAATGATTTTAGATGCACAGAACTTCCTTAGTCCTTCAATGATGTAACAAAAAATAATTATTTCATTTTTAGTTTGACACCACTTTTTTTCTCTCAGACGTCACTAGCATTGTACTAGAAAAGCTGTGCCATTGGACTGCATGCCCTAGAGAGCGTTGATCGCTGATATGTCCTAGAAAAAAGACGATTGTGTGCGTTTCCTTCTCCGTGGACTTCCTTCGTACGAAAGGGATCTCTGCAGTCTTGGCGTATTAATTACCTCCCCTCTGTCCAATCGTTTCAAACTATGATTTCATTCAGTTTAAACATGTATAAATTATTTTTATTTCTGAAATTTATTTTTTTATTGCAAGTTAAGTAAAAATCCAAAAAGCATGGACTTAATCTGCTGTGCATCATTAGGCAAACAATAAAAAGTGGGCCCTAGTTTTGCAAATTTGAGTCTGTAGTTTCTTTAACCTAATTGGAGGCCTGGTATTGCCTGGAGATGACTGACAGTAATGCGATTGGCACTCTTGTGAGCCAAGAAAATATTGAAGATATTAATTAACGTATCCTCATCTTCTATCCTCCTTTTTCCTTTCTGATATTGCCTCCTCTTAGTCCCTACTGACATGTGTTCTGATACCCCTGCGCCGCCAGACCGACTCCATGTGCATTGAAAGGATACTGCAATAAGACTTTCGGACCAATTAGAATAATATTTCATGATTTTTTTGGTTAGACTAATGTGAGATTATTTAACACTAGTATAAATTTTCACAAACTGTATACTACAGCGATAAATGTTGGCCATATGATGTTAACGTGCTCGGATCTATATAGTTTTGAAAATATCAACACTTTTTATATAAAATGCAACGTTTTGTAAACTTTTTATTAAGACATTTTAACAAAACTGGATCCTATATTTTTAATGAGCGCAATTTGTGACAAAACGTTAAAAGGTTAAAATTTACAATAATATTGTAGTGACCGTTTTTTTAAAAAATTCGATTACTTCTTAATGAGATAACAGGCGTTAATCTATTATGTAATATAACGGTATATATAACGGAACTGGAGGCTCTCGCCATCTGAAGAACACCCCAAGGTGGGGGGGAGGGAGACTGCTTCGAGGACTGAACCGGCGAGAGGAGAAGGGATATACGTGCACTTTCCATTAAAGTTTAATTGGGAGTAAAAACTAGGAACACAGAGCTTCGAGGACTGAACAATAAAATGTATGCCTGAGGATTGTAAGTGAAAAAGTGGGAGGTTCTGAAACGTGATATTTAAGAATAGCAGGTTTATATGGGTCAGGGAGTCAACTGATGTCAGTCACTGCAGTGCCCCTGGCCGGGAGGTTCTAAGTTCTGAGCCCGACGCGACGGTGCAAGGTTTTTCGACACTAGCTACACAGCTGGATTGAGTTCAACTGCTGTCTGGGGGATAATTTAGGAGCCGGCTGCTCTTATCGGTAGTTTTCTGTGGTTTCGCCGATCAACACCAGGCGAATGCCGGAGCAGAACCCTAACAATCGCGCCAGGGAGAGTACCCGATCTTTCCTTCTTCTTCCTTGTCCTATCCTTTCCGCTTAACTAGACACACACACACACACACACACACACACACACACACACACACACACACACCTATACACTACACTTTCACACATGTCTGGAAACTAATCAGATCATTGAAGCTTGTCCTGGCTGAACGGTGGTCCGCTGGTGGGAGTACATGGTCGGAAAAAGCACATGAAGGTCGGTGCCAGACCTCACCACCCAGCAGGGGAAGTTACTCGTAACACCCACCTCCCGTGAGAAAAACAACCTCAAGTCCTGCACTTACAGGGCTAACGAACATGTCAGATGACGCGCCCTCAAACATAAAATATTCAATCAATATAATAATGAAAAATATCTTAAATTAAACCCAGATTATCAGCTAACAACGACTTTTTCTCAGAGGTAGAAAAGTATCACGTACCCCCTTTAATCTCTCGATGCCTCAATCTCTAAACGCGAACGCGATATAATATTCGTACATTATTTATTAATGTTAACAATATTAACGTATATATATATATATATATATATATATATATATACACATACATACATACATTTCTGTTTGTGCTTGGGTAGCAACAGAACTGATCGTCGCCTTCGTTTTCCTAAAATGGCTCACGTAGACTAATTTGCCAAATGTGAGGTACGTGGAGGGAAGGAGGTAGAGGTAGAGACCTAGAATCACCTGGTCGACATTCCCCTGCAGAGAGTAAGAAAAATTCACGGAAGGATCTCGAAACCGGACCATTCCGGGAAGCAGGGACACCGCATCCGGAATGTGTAGAAGCTGTATCTCGGCTATTGATGAAACACTTCCAACTCACTTTTTGCTTTGCTTCGATGGTTTTTAATATATCACAGATAGCATGCAAAATAAAACTATCTGAAAGTGAAAGAATATGGAGTACATAAAAAGTACTATTAATTGTAATTTTAACCATTTTGTTACATTCCTGTCCATTAACACTTTTTTCGAAATTCTAAAACAATCATCTGGCATTATTTGATTGATCTTCTTCTGATTATTGTGGTAATGACCATACCATAATAAACCTCTTATTTGACACATTTGCTTTGTGGGAAAATGTCCAACTTACAGAGGCATGCAAATTGAGAGGGAGTGGAAATTTAGTTTCCGAAACAAAATACGGGTCAGGTTTTGTTACCTTGCGATATTGATTGGCTGTGGGTAGCGGTTCAAAAATCTGGTATATATCTTAAGATGTATAATATGTTTATTATCTTCTGATTGTATTTGTCCTAAGTGCTTTCGTATTATTGTTTGAGAATTCATGATTTTTCAATATTGATGCAAACTGCCCGATTCCTCGCAATGAGGAGAATCAGATGTCCATGGCCTGCAATACTGGCACAACACGAATACTTAAGTACTGAGTATGAGAAACTCGAATTTAAAGTTTTGTTGGCGATTAAGATGCACGAAAATATTTACGGCACGCTTTATAATTGATAGATTAGCTTTACTAAAATACTGTTTTAGAATAAGCATTACTAAAATTTCTTTAATTACTTTCTCGTATACGTACATATACACGGAGAAATATACGTACTATAGATAAAGTTATGTAATGCTGTATAACAACGGCGATTTTTCGATAAGAAATCTACTATTGTAGGGCACTGATATTGAATAAGTGAATAAATTATGTTCTAGTATGTAGGAACTCACGCCTACCTCGTTATGCAGTCCTATTTCAAAATTAAAGATAGAGATTTTTCCTTCAAATAAAATTTGTTCTTCATAATTAGTTCTTTCATTACTGTCATGAACATTTTCTTGAAAATTTTAGTACCTTTCGGGCAATATTGAGTGAAGAAGATGCAGTATGAAAATAAATATCAAAAACAAGAATTTCTTAAAAATGAATCCATTCTTTTCTTTAAACTTTTGGTAAAATAGTGCTATGTACTCTATAAGATGACATTAACGCTACTTGTCTCTGTTGTTTTGTTTCTAAATTACACATTTCTCAGTTTTTTGACATCTCTCTCACGTCGTTAATATTTACATTATGAACAATTTGTATACATCATTGAATTTGGTAAATCATATGCTTCAAATGATGCCATACATTTTCTTAAAAACTCAAACGTTTTTTGTGAAAATGAGCTCGAAAATAGGCATTTTCAAAAACACTGAAACGTAATTTTCTCAAAAACCAGTGAAATGGAAGGAATAATATATCATAAATATCACTTTCAAGTATTATTTTGCGCTCTCAAAAATTACAGAAATGTGTTTTTTTACATATTTTTCTCACAGCATATTTATATCAACGATTTATATTCATTATGGCATAAGTGAGCACAATTGTTTCAAATAATTTCTTGTAGCGATTCTGAAAACACAAACGTTTTTGGTAAAAATAAGATTCAAATTGCACATTTTCATAAACAACCAAATATTTACTAAAAACCTTCTTTCCTTCTTAATTTTCAACCACAATTTCCACCTAGAATGAAGTTTTATTCTTTTATAATATTTTTACAGTCGTGTTTCACTTCTACGATTAGGGAACTGAAAAATTGACAAAATTTGAAAAAATGTTTGTGCGGCGACAGATGGCAGCTGGGATGATGATGATGACGCAAAGCGAAAAGCTTGCCGTCGCCAAAGATATTAGAAAACTTACCATTACGAGAAAGTCTGTGCCATTTTAGCACCACTATTAATACTACTACTAATAATAATTATTGTTAATATTATTAGCATTATTATTATTAGCATTTCTGACCACGCTACACGATGAACTATGAAGATCAGCTTTTTCACCTGTATCCCTCGGTAAGACAAGGTTGTTACGCGTTGATTTGTGAATTATGAGATGATAGAATGATAATGAGCGATGAGGTGACATAAATACGACCATGTCTACGCAGGACTCAAATCTGCAGCCTCCTCAGCGCAGACGGCTGCCGCAACCGCCTGCGCCACGAGGCGGATATTATTATTATTATTATTATTATTATTATTATTATTATTATTATTATAAAATTTATTAATATCGGTCATTATACGGAAACTCCTTCCTACGGAAATTCCTTCGGGTAGATGGGCGAAGTCTCCTGTCAATATGATGCAGCTAATGTTTCTTGGAAACGTCAGGATCATCTTCCTGTAGGTCTCCAGACAAACAATTTCCTACAGTTATAACCGATGTAATCCTTCCACCTAAAAAGCTCACGCATTTACCCAACATCCGAAGGCTTCTACTCAACTTTCCACTCCGGTCGTGGAAGCGTCCCTCCGCGAGGGCCTGATTTCCATCCGTCCTCGGCCGTTGCCTCCAGAGGATTCTTCCAAGCGGCCCGAGTCCTTCGCTGCGCCGCTCCCCGTTAGCGTCCCCCTCATCCCCCACGCCGCCCAGACAGGAACCGGAAACCCACCTGGAGAAACGCGTTTCTTCTCTGCCTCCCCCCTCCACCCGCAGCCGTCGGCCCGGCGCCCTCTTGCCTCTCTCCGTAGATCACTCCCATCAGCGGCGCAGAGAAATTCTGAGGGTGCAGGATGAACATGAGACATCGGCCCCCCCAAAAAATGTTTTTTTTTAAATCACAGGTCCTTCCAACTACTTCGTTGATGGTTGTAGAAATAATAATTAAATTCAAAATGTATAATCCTGGTAACACCTTGGAAAAGTTTAATTTCAATATATGAGTAGTTTATTTTTTTTTACCTTTGGAATACATAGAATTAGAAGATAAAGATGAATATAAATATACAACCCACAATATTCGACAATTCTGAACAGGAATTGTTCACGAAGTGTTGAAATTATTCAATTAAATAAAACATGCATAACACATTCATATGACATCTTGGGGAGATGTTACAGAATTTTACATGAGAAGTTTGTTCTAAAGCTTTTTTTTATAGAAACCGATTTTGAAATTTCCATTCCCTTGCTTTGAAGTGTGAACAATCCCAGTGTGTTGTTGCCTTGTCCTCGATACATTTACATTTTACCATTCAAGCTATTATAAATATGACAGTTTATGATTTAATTTTTGACAATTTCGACTATGAAAGTGTATTTTGCACGAGAAAAAGGAATCGTTATTCGGGTCCCATTTCTGATTTAGGAGCTAAACTTCTCTCATATGATAAAAAGTTATTTTATTCCGTTGAACTATAAAATACCCCTACATTCTCTGTACACAATTCCGTCACTGTGGTAAAATTAGAAGAAAACAATAGCACCTACAAGGCTGCAAAATGTTTCATTCTATCCGTTATTACTAAAGATATCAGTAAAGATAAGAAATCCGATGGTGTGTTTAATGTAACTTTTTAAGATTATGCCAAATAATTAATCAGTGTAGCGCTATCAGCGATACTAATTTCACTATGAAATAATGAAATTATTTTTTCATACGTTTAATATCATTTGTAGGCGGAAGAATATCTTACGCACTCTTCCTTCCCAAACCTTTTTTCACTCCCAAACTTCCACTCTGACTCTCCATTTTCATATGAGCCATCCCCCCATGAAATAGGACTCCTGCAGTAGTGCAAGCAGGGAATGTTGGCCACATACCAACTGAGTTGTAGTACAGTTTTAAATATACGGCCCAATAGACAGACGTGAATCCACGTGGAGGGAAATGAGGGATTCCCCCCCCCCATCCGAACATTTTTCAGTAACTATTAATTTTAACTTGTCACAAAACTTTCAAGCACAAATATTTTCGGATAATCATTAAAACGGATAAAATCGAATCGCAGCATGAACTGCGTGTAGCCCGCGACATTTTACATGAAAATCTGTAATATGACAGATTCGACCGAAACATTTTTAATTTCCCTCCCAAAATTTGTCTCTGGATTCGCCCCTCCAATAGATGAGTATAATTTCGCTGCCGCATGCCTCTAGTGTAGTTTAAGAAAAAGTGTGTTGTATTACTATAATAAATTTCAGAATTCATTCATCTCTTTCCTGAAAACATTTCAGTGTCGACTGACCATCAAGTCTAAGGTGGGCGGGACAAACCACCATGTTGCTGGGATGAGCTGGGGAACGCTGAGATTTACATATTTATTAACGTAGCTTTTGCCGCTCTGCACAAGGTATCCATCGGTTGCGAAACATCAGGCGTTGAGGCCATATGACGTCTTGTACAGTCATTCCCACCAAAGGGGGTTTTGTGTGGGTTTTTTGGTCAGTTTAATGTAATGAATTTGCGAGTCATCCGCGGACTATGGCATTACTACACCTGTTCTAATCATTGGTTTATTCTTCAAGTAATGCAGTAATGCATCCCTGCTTCTATGTGAAGATGATTGTGTATCAATGTCCAACCAAGAGGGCACCTCTGCAAGTATGTTCATGAAGGTTTGAATGAGTACAGTATGCCTCCGTTTGCTTCTCCTGTGCATTGCCACAAGACAATTGCTTCATCGCACAAGGTCCCAGACATTAAGGACGGCTCCTGCCAACGACGTGGGTGTGGAAAATTCAAAAGAATTTGTCCGATTATGTTGGGGAAAGTGTGAAAGAGTGTTGGATAACGTTGAAAAGACATTTAATTAGTAGTAATGTCAGCCATTATGATCCAGGATGTAGTACGAAATTGTTCACGCCATTTGTCGAAAACGCGATCTATGTTTACTTAATACATTTTAAGAAATATTGTTTAAGTGTAGAATATTTTTTCAATTGTCACCACCCTGTCCTCTTATTGGAGAAGAAATTTCGACCGTAAATATGCTCCGCAACAGTACATTATCCAACCTTTGACCTAGTCACTAAGTAATCAAAGTATTTTATTAACTGAATTTTATTCACAGAATAATTAAATTGTGTTCAAAGTGACAATTCTTTGAACAAAATATAATTATTATAGTTTTCCTTACGAAACATTACAAAATTGAATTTCATTGAGCTAAACGTCTGAATAAAGTATAATTGCTGTTACTGGTTCCGCCGGTGCTGAGATGTTTTTACGGTGTTACATGTTCGTGCCTACTTCGAAGAACAATAATTCTTTAATATATATTAATGAAATGTTTTGCATAGAAATGTGAATGGTCGAAGAGAGTACTTTCAAGTGCAAGTCACCAGAATGTTCCTCTTAGGAATTTCGTAACATAAATATAAGTGTGGAATTGCTTGTTAGTAGGGATACTTTTCGAAGAAACTTCACCCTGACTTATGTTTAACGCAAGAAGGAACTACTCGTATCTTTCCTGCAGATAATAAGTCTACCTGAGCTTGTCCCTCGGAACTGACAGCTGTCGTTTGCGCAAACGACTGTCCTTAAGTAATGGGGAAGGGTGGGGGGTCAAAATTACTGAACACCTTTAACCACAGGTATACCGTATTTCCTTCATGACTACTCAAAGTTCTAATAAATAAAATGTGTACAATTCCTAATAAAAATAGATATAGTTATGTTATAACGAAACGGTAATCTATTATTTGACGATGTTATGTTGAGCTAAGTATGTAATTATAAATATATACTGCATTAGTCCTCCTTTCCGCTTCCGCGGCAATGCTGCCATTTGCATTACAAGAACATAGAAAATCGTGTATTGATAAATGCGCTTTCAAAAAGGACAGAAACTATTGACTGAATAAAAAAATAGGTGTTCCCTACTTGATTAAAAAAAAGTGTCAAAAAATATTGTATAAAATAAGATGAGAAAGTTATGTTCAAGCAATATTACGAGTTAGTCCCTGTCTTCATTGAGATGTAAATCTGAATGTCCACTAATTTTAATTTATTTTCTTTGAGATATTTCGCTTTTATTTAATTGAACAGAGTCAAAAGAAATTCAGAGATATTACAGAAATGGATTGTTCGAACGTTAATACCCGAAAACATTTTTTCCAGAAACATTTTCACACGAATTCGTCGCTTGAAGCACGGAGAGAATCCCCTCCATTCGTAGTGCTTTGCTTACTGCTCGTGCCATAGTAGCATAACAGCCGTCAAAGAATGTGCGGGGTAACCAATTGTGGCTGGTAAACTGTTCGTGGCGCCATAGGCAGCATGCTGCACATTCAGCCAACTCACAAACCACATCGTCAAGACTATTTGTGAAGCCACCCGTTCCATATTTTTAGAATATCAGTCTTATTGTTAGCCATCCGTTCCGTATTGTTAATGTCAGTCCTATTGTTATCCACTCTTCTGTATTGTTAGTATAGCAGACAGAAATTCAACTCAACTGAACTAGCTTTCTTCCTGTAGAAATGTTCTGCGTTTATTTCAACATTTTTATATTTTCTAAGAGAGATATGACAATCAGATTAGATCAATGTATGTGTCGTGGTGTTGGATTTCGATTTTTTAGAAATAAGAATGCAGAAAGAAGTCATTCAAAAATATCAACATATCTCTTTGCTGTCATCGAGCTTAGGGCATGCAATATATGATGATCAGTAAGTGTTAATATAATAATTAATTATATTTAATTACTATTACTCATTATATAAAGATTTTTTTCCGAATTTTATTAACGAAATATTAATCGAATTAACATTCTTGTTTATACACGACATGAAATATGAATAACTGAATCAGTGACCAATAACATTTAATCGAATACTGATTTAAACGTGTACTCCATGCAATTCAACGACTGTGTTCATCATCTTCATACACATTATTTTCATCATCATCGCTTTTGATGAATGAGAAAAAAACCCGTAAATCGCTTAGAAAAATGGGGCCGACGACGAGGACAAGAGAAGGGTTGTCTGCGACGACAATTGCTGCGCCGGTCGCCCTTCGCGGTGTTGATGATGACCGCAGCGTGGCGGCGGCTGTGGCGGTGGTTATGGGGGTGGGGTGGGGGCGTTGTTGCTTTCACAACTCGGCCAGGCGCTACGTGCGCGCCGGGGTGCCAGTGGCTGCGGTGCGGAGGAGCTCTGGGAAAACAAGTTGCGCTGGCGCAGGCGACCGCTCCGTCCTTGGTGCTACCTCGCCGCGCCGTGCCCTGCCGCAACCGCCCTTCCCGTGTCTCCAGCCCTTCCTCCACAGGGCCGAAGCACACATGTTGGAGCCCTCCTCCGGATAAAATTATGTTTTAAGTGTATATATAATATGAAGGCTACTAAGCAATTAATTTGCTCGAATTTAAATGTTAACCTTCCCGGTTATTCTTTCCTGCTTCCACTCCACGAAACGTTCAGTACACGACACTTCAGTTTATGAGCTCGGTGATCTATGGAGGGCGGCCAGAGAACTTGAGATTAACGTAGAAAAATAACATTCACTGTGCCTGGGTAATTTGCAGTTGCAGTCCTATCGGTTGTGGAAGAGAAACTTCCTCCCCGTCGTTAAACGCGATGTCATCACGCGCTCGCGTATCGGTTACATCGGATGCTATTCGACACCGAAAGCGCTGTTCGCTTGGGCGCCAATCGCATGGCGACGTTTAAAAGTGCCGAAGCCACAATTTAAACCTGTGAGATGGACGGGTGACTCCAGAGACAAGCTTTGCTTTCAGTGCCTTATTGTACGCGACACATATGCAACTTTCCACTTTGGGCCTCCGAATTGAAATCCTGGTTGATCACGTGGAGTTTGTGGTGAAGAAGGTGTCATCGAAATATGTTTTCTAGGGATTTTCTCGTTTCTTTCGCCTATCATTCCACTATTTAGTCCCTCTTCATTCTCGTTCCTTCAAACATCACCCCCCCCCAATTATCGTCGGTATCATTCCACTTCAATGTCAGAGTTGTTTGGGCGCGTTTCTGTCACCCGAGATACGGAACAACGGCGGCTGTTTTGTACCCTGGCATTTCGTCTCATACGTTTCTTCTTTCCGTCTTTTCTTTCATTTGCTTTATTTCCCTAAACTTTTGGATAATTATTTTTCTGCAAAACTGTTTCTCATCCCACTCGCGCAGATCTTCCATTCTGTTTTATGAGCAATTCTGTGATTATTTATTCATCCCATCATTTCTGAAATTATTATAGCGACCTTCAACAATCGCTCCAATTCTCTCGTCCCCCAAGGCTCCCCACATTTTCCGCCTCTCGGATGGTGAAAGTGCTTTCGCCAAGCCCCCGCTCCCGAAGGCCCCTTCCACCAGCTCTTTCTCATCCTATACGGTTTTTGCCGCCCCTGTCAGCGAACGCGACTTGGGTGCCGTGAAGGCGGCTCCACACATTCGGCATTTGCCGAGTAGCGAGCTTACTGCTCGCCCAATCCCGAACAGCTGATGTGTTCGTCGAATGTTCGCATCCTTTGATGTGTTCTAAACACTCGGTGGGTAGGGCGAATAACGAATGTTCGGCGTTCGGCGAATCGCAAGCAACCCGTCCACATTACACGGGATTCAGCAAGCGGTTGCTCGTTTCTCGCCGAATAACGAATGTGTGGAGTCGCCTTAACGCGCCAGCAAATATTGACGCAGGCGAATCCGCGCCCGCGCCGCCCACGCCGTACGCCCCGCAACACTCCCCGCGCCGCCCACGCCGCCCGCGCCGCCCTCACCGTCCCCGCCGTCCGCGCCGCAAACGCCGCCCACTCCGCCCACACCGCCTGCGCCGCCCCTGCGCTTCGCCGCTCTGGAAGACGGAAGTGCTCGCTCAGAAGCACATTTCCTCGTTGACGGAGGCGAGAATAGTAAGAGAGCTTTGGTGTCAAGTGCTCACAGAGCCAGATTTAGGTACTGTGGGGCTATCCAAGCACAAATCGTCTTTGGCCTCCCTTGCGGAAAAAAGCATGATTTAAGAGAAAAATTATTATAAGCTCAAATTTTACAAATAAAAATTAACAAATTGCTACAGGTTTGAACACATATTTTTATTTTAAAACATTATTAATTATTGTATCTAATTATTTTGTATTATTATTACAAATTATTTTGCAGACCCAAACGTTTTTTAACGAATTTTGTTTCGTTTTTTTCTATGAAAAAAAATCGGTCGTGGCCCCCGGGGGTTTACCTTTAAACAGATGTTTCCCTTTAGACATTTACTATCTCTGGAGATGAACAGATTTCACTTTCTCGCCTTACAACGTAAGAAGTGTAGAAAAAGTATTGTAATCGTGCGGAAATCAGCGATTTTTAGACAGAAAAGTATTATTGTGGGTCCCTGATAACGGAAAAGTTGATAAATCATGTTTCTATGTGTATTAAATTACTTCCTCTAACAAGTTGTGTAATCATTATCCATATTTTGTGGGTTCTTGATACTGAAAACGTGATGGAAAAACGTATGTGCTCATCTTACTGTTACTACTACATTTTCTGCAAAATTGTTATTCCCGATCGAACGCGAGGCCTCTGAATCTCGGTGCGGAGAAAAAGTTTTTCCTGGTTGGAAACACTTTTTCAGGTTCCTGTTCCAGTGTAATAGCCGTTACAAATAATGGAGAAAGTATGTGCTGTTGTAGCACCACTACTTCTTTGTGCTACAGAATAAATAATTAAATTAACGTTTTCCAAACTACTTGTATTTCGTTACCTCTGTTACGCTTTGACTCCTGTGTTCTGCGTTTCTCTGCTCATCATGAACTATCTGATTGTAGTGGGTTACACTCAGATCTTTCTAATTTGTTCTCTGGTGCCTTTCATAGCTTTAGGTGTGCTTGTTCTGTACCTTTGTTCCTAGCATTTTTCTTCATGTCGCCGTTTTAAATTAATTAACCGGGAAAATGGACGTCACAAATGTAACCGTTTCACGTAATATGGTCCATATCGCGCTCCCCGTTATGCACTGCAGTGAGGGGCAAAAAGCGCCATAACCTGCTCACGATCTCCTCTTTACGACGCCATAAAGTCTGAAATGAGACCGGCTGTCCCGCTCTTTATATCGAGACATCATTTTGTTCCTTCGACATTCCGTGCAGAGGGAGAATGAAGATTGAAATCTCAAAAATCCATATTGTCTGCAACCTGATTCTCAATATCGTACAACCGTGTATACAAGTACTACTATTCATATATTTCCGCAGTGTAATTGTAACAGCTGTTTAAGTAATATCATGAATAGGTGATTGGTATACAAGTATGTATTTCAAATTCTTCGTTAAGTTAGCTTGTTGATTCGTGCATTCTGAAGTCTCTTTTAAAATCACGTAACGTAATGGCCATCTGCATTAAATCTGTTTTTTCCATATTCCTGCGTACCCCTCGTAGAGCCTCATACCCCCGCTACATACCAGCGAATATGCACCCACCCGTCGATATTCGAATTGGCGATCCTTCGAGCCCAGACCACCGAATGTAAAACACCTTATTTTCGATTATTGGATGGCTACAAAATGGGGAGGGTCTGGCGGGAAGGCGCGCCGCTAGAGTTCCTAGATCAAACGTAGCGCAATCTGGACAGCTGCCGCCATGTAATACTCTCATTCGATAGCCTAGCTAGGCAGCTTACAGGTGTTGAAGAGACATTATTAAAATTGAAGGCTGAATGTAGAGTGTCGAGTGTCTTAATTTTGGTTACAGGTAGATAGGTGGTGTCCAACACATACCCAACACTGAAAAGAGATCCGGATTTACAACTTGAAGAGCCCTAAACATGACAAAAATTTACTATTAAAAAGTTTTCCAATATTAACTATAGATAATTAGAAATTAAATGAAAATGAAGAGCAACCTTTGCAATATAAAAATTTACATTTATACACTATTGAATAAGTGTTCACTTTTCGACATTTCCTTAAGCTATCTCAGAATCGAATGAAAATATTCTGCGCAGAACCGAATGAAAATATTATATAGAAGTAATTGAAAATAGGGCATCCCTTGCAATTTGTTATTCTTTGAACATTTCTTCTTTTTACAAACAGTATATTTGGCAATATTTAAGTATTACGTTTCTTCAAAGTGAGTCTTGAATGAGAAGCGCGACGGAACAGTCGTCGCACTGGAAAGGTTCTTCTCTGAAGTAAACATTACGTTCACTTATTTCTCGGAATGTCACTGAGGTCCTATCGAAGGGTACATAGACTGTACAGGGGTGAGGGCTCTAGGGCGGCGCCCTCCCCAGAAAAACACATTTCGAGACTTTGAAATAAATTAATCGTGCAATAAATCGACTTGTTTAATTTGTGAATACCACCAGCTCAATTTTTGAGACGAATTTAGATTTAAGTGTAAGATTAAGCGAAAGATAAATGATTTTGGAATTGGTCGTATCGTGGACTATGTCAGGTCTCGTGCTCGTGCACGCAAGGCACTGGAAGGTTGAAGAAGATTGAGGGTACTGGGGGGGGGGGAGCATGCTGCTATTAGGGTTTGGTTGGGCAGTTCGCGGCTATTAACTAAGCTAAGAATACTGACCCTTTCATTTGATTTCATAAATTAGTACTGTTTTGTTTGCTGGATTTTTTTAATCTCTTCACATTAATATGAAAGTTGTCTTTGACATGGATTAAAATACGTTTCATGCAAATAGGTTATGCAATACATGCTGTGGTTTTTTCTTCGTTCAAGCAATATTGTGAAGAGGTAATTGTGTGTAACTTCCCCCCCCCCCCGGACGCCACTAGGACCAGGGCTCTGCGCCCCCGGCCTCGCAGTGAAGGAAGGCGGCGGCGCCGAGGGCCATTGCCGGGACGCGCATTTGGGTCGCACGGTGAAAGACGCGCGCCCAGCAAAATTCCCGCGCTGCGCCGCGGAGCGCTAATGAAGCTGAAGGCGGCCGTAATTCGCGGCCGTAATTCGGAAAAGATGGGATGAGTGGCGATTTTGCCCGAGAGAGAGAATGTGCAATGTTGCATAGCCGCCCTGCGGCGTTGCTAAACGCTTTGTACTGACTCCGTTGTAGCCGACTTTCGTCGTTACTTTCTTTTCGTCACCTTTGGAATACTTTTTTTTTGTGTGTGTGTCTGTGAAGGGTCTGAGTAGTCTCTAAAGAACTGAACTTCGATGTGCGCAGTTGTCTTATTTTCTTATAGGATATACTAGATTCGATGTTCACATTTGGTGAATAACGGTTTATAAATTTATTATTTCCTTACACTCATATTTTTCTCGTATAATTCCTGTCATGTTCGTATTATCAGAACCATCACCTTGGTCGCGGTTAGGACATGAATATGATCGCTTCATAAGACGTGTTTTGTGATGTAGTAACCTCTGTGTTTCGGACCTGGAAAATGAGAAATTCCGTGTAACGGGAGACAAAAATTCTGAAGAGGATGAGATAATGGATGATACGAATAAGCCAAAGATAACCGATGAACGTTTGATTGGGTCTTGAAGGAACATCAACATCCCTACTAAGAAATAAAAATGTTTTTCATATATTCCTTGGGTTAACTTTGTATAGTACAATTATTTTCTGAGAAGCATGAAATACTTAACAGTTTATTAGTGTCCACATGTAATGTTTTCAAGGTGAGCGCTGCCGTGGCCTCGTCGGTGCCGAGTTGGAATTTCCTCGGGGCAGTGCAGGGGCTTGCCCGCCATTGTGTGCCGGCCAGGGAAGACCCACAAGCCCACTCACGCTGGCCCTGACAGAGATACCGCCGATACCGCCTCCCCAACCGCTTGCACGCCAACAGTCACGGCGACTTTCTCGCTCTCTGAGCACGCAGTGTCTCGTACTCGTAGCTCTTACAAATATCCCCTCAACAAGCATGCATTTACGTCTCGCTGCCGTTTTTATTACCAACAAATTTACCATTTTAATAACTACAAATTTACCGTTTCTGTGTAGAGCCTTTACTCAAATCTCTACAATTTTTCTCCAGTTTTGAACCGCTCAGAGATTATAGATTTCTTCAATTGTAAAGCTGTATGCATAATCTTAACTCAATTGAAGCATGCCTTCCCATTGAATGAATTTCCTTTTGCGTCTTTCACCTCAAGGAAAATAAATACATTGTTTTAATTAGTGCGCTTTCTGTATGGTTATATTTAGAAATGGAATTCCCGTGCCAACAAAGAGAAGGAGTTTTCAAAAAGGCTAGAGAAGAAAACGGAGAAAAGTAACTGTGGCGTCAGCATCTCCATGGCAGTGTCTGTGACACCGACACCACTCCATCGACTTCTCCCTGCAGCTACCGCTGCCGCCACCGCTGCGTGGTTGCTTCACACTTGGCCGCCTAAGAGGATTTCCCCACCCTCGTCCTCGCCCGCGCCCTCAGGCGCGAGGGCAGCTCTCGGACTCTTGCGACACTCGTTGCGCACGGCCTCATGAGCATCCCACCCCACCAGGAAAAGGCACCCAAGAGAGAGGATCCATTCCATTGTATTGGGGCTCCGCCTGCCTGTCAGGCCGTCTGAGTTCAGTGGGTGATTTGTTATCAGGTTGAGATAGCCTATCAGCCAGCTTTAAGTTACTTGTATTACATGTGATTTTACAAGAATTGAGAAGTAATATGCACATATATATATAAACATATTCGTACATTGCATTTCCTATAAGTAACTCACTTAAGCAGACTTTCTAGAATATATCAGAATTCAATACACTCTCTAGGGCAGTAGAATACGTCTGATAATATGCGAAGTCAGTTCCGGAAACTCCTTTTAGAAACACACTATTCCCGTGCGTCATCTGGAATGACAAATTTATTTAAAGAAATTATTTAGTACCCGATTCTTCTACATCAAAATGCACTTATTAATTTTTTGTATGTTATGGTAACCCATGCGTACAAATTTATTTTTCACAACTATCACTGTTCAATTTACTGTTCATTTTTATTTTTCCTTGCTCTAAGGCAACGATAATTTGTAATTCCATACATATTCGAAGGTATGTTACGAAGGACGTACTTGTTATGTATAGAAACTGGAGGGAAATAATTTGTATTCGTTGGATACATGCAGTTGATTATACAAACAGAAGCACGATGTTTGCTTCCCAGAAGCCGTGTAGTTCATGAACTTCCTTGCTTCTTCGATACTCAGCGGGCACCCGTGGCCCACGTAACCTACGAAGAATGCAGTGAGAGCGGTTGCGCTCCCCGCCCTCCCGCGCCGTCTCGCTCACTGGGGCAAGGGCAAGGATTTTAATACCCCACCGTTCAAATGTCGCCGGCCAGTCGGCTGCCCGGCTGCCCTGCCCCTCCGAATGAGAAAGTCTGGGACAGCGCCCTTAATCGACGCCCCTACCTGGTACTGTTTGTGTAGATGAAAGTGGACTGGCTGGGATCGCTCCGGACAACTACTACTTCCGTAGTACCTCTTTCGGGAAGGTTCTGACTGTGGTAGATTTTCGATGCAAGCTAGTACCTGCTGCCTACCCTAGTCCCCAGCTGCTCTCATTGGTAGCTTTCCGAGTTTTCGCCGATCAGTACCTGAACACAAGGGCCACGGATCGCGAGCAATATTTCCTTCCTTATCCTTGTCCCCTCCTCCGCCCTTGCGCACACACTTCTACTCACATGCACTTAAACTCTCACCTATGACGGGTGACCAGCCGGGAGCTTAGATATTATCGCGGCTGGGGCGACCTTGAGATACCTGGAAGGGGAAATCGCTCGTAAGCCGACGTGTAGGTCGGCACCGGATCTTCTACCCAACGGAGGAATCCTCCTTCTGGAACTACACTAAACTTACAGGACTAATTACCATAGGAATTGTCATATCCGGAAAAAATAATCTATCAATCAACCGTTGAAGATACATACTTAGCGCTTCCATACTTAGCGGTGGTGAAATGCTGGTAGAATCACCCCGCTAGAGAGGAAGTGACGGTTAAATCTGCCGGACGGTTGAAAACGAGCTTATAGCGAAGTTCTGAGTTTGTCTAAAAATGATTTTCCTCTGAAGTCTTTCATGAGATTGTGCTTAGTCCAAGGAGCATTCCATTAGTGTGGCAAGAATCATTGTTTTCATTCCAAACAGGCTCCAAATATTCTCGTAGAGGAGAGATTTAATTTTGATTTACAAATTATGCTCATTGAATTCAATATAAATATAATTTTTTGTGTAACCCTTTATTCCGACGTGAAAGATATATTTGAAAAGAATAACATCACATATAATTTTTCAATTAGAGAATGTAATGGAAATTTAAATGAAATCATCCCCACTGTATAAAATATATTTATTTAAAGCGTGTGTGTGATGATTACGATGTTATTCATATTTATTGTCTTGCAGAGGCACGAATATAAAATTATGTACCTTCTCTCCTGAATATGGGCAATACACAAACATTTAGGGGAGCATAGACAGTGTGGAAATTTCTAGTCGTCGTCGGACGGAAGCAGCAACGCTGGTAGGTCTTTTTAATTCCTACAGCGCCTGGCGTCCTTGGTGCACACGCCGCTTAAATCGTATGCAGATGTGTGTCTTCATTGACGGCTGGATTATCTCAGTTGTATTCGGCCAGTGTGTGCCATTCAGATGATAAAATCTAAGTTGTAAATAAAGTGACATGTGATGGCAAACATGAACAGCATCATTGGACTATGTCATAAGACTGCAGTCAATTCCCCAAAACAACAGCACACCATTAAAGACTTTCTTAAGAATTTAAAATATAGTACTTTAATTGTGATTTATTATAATCGAAATTTTAAAAATGCGTGCGACTCTCTTGAAAAGTGGATCTTCAATCACACAGGAGTAGGATAGATTTTAAGTGAAATAATGTGTGGTGTATAAATAAATGTTGGTACGATCCCTCCCGCGTCACTCTCTTGAGCGCTCAATTATTTTTTTAGGGTCTGGTATTGGCAGTTCAAAGATCAGGAACAATTTACTCCCCGACTCGTAATTTATTTATAAAATAGTTACACTGTCCATAGCATTCGTATGTGACTGGATTTGTGAACTTTGTCTAGCGGGAGAAAGTTAGTTTGAAATAAAAAAAATTCGATTTGTAATAAATTGCATTTTTCAATATAAATATCCAGAGTGATTTTTCAACTAGCTATATTAAATCGGAAGCTGACTAAAAACAATATCTTGTAATTTCTATTTCTATAATATTTCCGTGACATTCAAGTCGGCAGAAAACCTACGCTATTTCAGCTCCGTTTCATTCACGCGTATTGGAGGTGCATCGACGCCACACCACCCGAACCAACGGTGAGCGAAACGCCATAGGCCTCGGAACAGGTATCCAACGCAGTAGCGGTCCATGTCGCCGTCTCGCCGGCTTGAGCCGTGACGCCGGCTCCGTCTGAGGTTCAATTTTGCTGCTCACACACCGCATGCCGTGCGCCTAAGCCAGGTTTCGATCCGCTGAGTTAATGCTTACGATTAGAATGTGCGCGAGGAATATGTTCACTGCTGACGTCACAGAGGAGGCAGTCGGATACAATGAATGCCGCCTCAAAAACATCGACGTCGTAACTTTTCGACAGGCAGCCTCGGCAGAAAAATTTTCATTCACATTACCTTAAATAAAGCACAAAAAATGAGTGAAACAAATTACGTACATAGGCGTAACAAATTGTCTGGGCGAAAACTTTTCAGGCTACCGAATGTTTTCTCAACAGCGATAGTACGCGTTGATGGCCCTTCTGTGCATGCACAGTATTTTTCTTCTCCTGAGATTTGATCACGCGTTTTTTCATTAACCAATGCAAATATGTCTATATGTAAAATTATGTACAAGATATAATTCTAGAATTAAATATAGATGGTAAGTTTTGTATATAAGGATAGTTTGTAAGCACACTCAAATAGATACGTCTGTAACCCAATATCGAATGCATTAAATTATTATTGGATCAGTGCACTTATATCTCGTGCGAACTTTACTAGGCGTGGGCGATGGCTAGGGCGACGTTAGAAGCGCATAGTGGGGCAGACAAGAACGACAGAAGCAGTAGTAATGGCGACTGTTGTTGCTTTAATGGTGGAGGTAATTCTCATGGAAAAGGTTGTGTGAATTGTGCTTGTGATAACTGATGAATGGGTTGGTTGGCCTATGGTTGTGGCAACGTCGTTAATGACAATGTTCTACAACCTGTCCTACGAGTCCGTCCGTCACAATTGCATATCTTCCCTATCTCAGAAATATTCTCATGTTAAATCATTATTTTAATTTCGAAATATATCATCGATAAACAGTAAATATGAAAAGGTCACAGCGTTTTTGTGAAGCGGCTCTCCACTCGTGAAGCGGCATCAGGGTTTTTCTCAAACTAATTTATTTTTAATTAAATAAATCATTTCGTAAAATTGCAGCTTGAAAACAAAAATTAAAAATGTAGTTTATTTACCATCTATTGACAAAAAATACAATCCTTCCGGCTCTAAAATTTTGTAGAGCCCTTTTATGTCATTGTTACCACGTCGTGCGTTAGTTACGACCCTAGTTCACAATGCTGGAAGTGGAGTGACTGCAATATTGATGACGGTAACTGCGGCGACTGTGGCGCCCCGCGGCAGCAGACCGAAATGAGGCCGTAGCAAGCGCGCAGTGTCGCTTGTCCTGCGGATCATTGCGACAGACCACCTGTTCACTTACAGGCGCAAAGGCAAACCCACTTGTTACCTGCTCTCCTAGCGCTCGTTTGTACACATTCGTATTTGGAGACATTTTCTACCTCCTAGAGATATCGCGAATCTTGTGACCTTAAATAAAACACACAAGTAACAACTATTACACATACCCCAAGGAAAAAATAATTTTGTGTTCAATATTTTTTTCTTGTAGTTCCTTACGTCAGAGCTAACAAAAAGCAACGCAGTTCCAAATGTCAACAAAGTGACTCTATTGAGTTTAATTGGCATTGCCTTATTTTAGAAGGAAGAAAATTTCGCACTTTATATACACCGACTTCTGCTTTAATAAGTATTTTTGAGAGGTCAACAACAGCAATAATATGAGTTACTCATCGACTGAAAATCTTGCGCGCATTTGAATCTCTGTCTAAATGCATACAACACTTCTAAATGTGCATGGGGAAATCTTGGGATTATTGCTACTAATGTGTATTTGAGCTTTATTAGCGCACCATTTCTCTATTATTCGAAAAGTTATACATTTAAAAAATACACTATTGTAGACCCTATTTTGAATAGAGATAAGACACAGACATGTCTATGGTGTTCCTTATAATACAAAATGGGAACGAAGTAGAATGTCATTATCTTTTATCATATGTACAACTTCAATTTTTTCACGTTCCCTTATGCGTAGTATAGGAATAGTAATGTAATGTTCCAGTTTTTGACGGAAATACACGTTTCAGCTGATCTTGATACTGAATACCGAAATATCTGAAGCCCGAAAAAGTATTTTCTTCAAAAAGATATGTCTGTCCGACCGTCTGCACGTAAAGTATTTCAAAATATTAACATTTTCGCTTTATTTTTAATTAATCGGTAGAATCTCCATAAAATTTCGAATCAGCGTCTGAATGTTATACGTTATTGTCTCAAAACTCTAACGGAGAGAATAATCAAATAGATTGAGGGTCGATCCTTATTAAGCAAGTCAACAACAGGAATCAGCTTTCAGACTTTGCTTGCCAATCACTGTTGATGGCATTTTGTTAATTCAGAGCCCTGACCTGTTAAAAAGTACACTGCTTTTTAAGATAAAAGAACACCGGTTTTCCTTGAAACGATTTCATAGGTTTTTGAGAGGTTTCATAACCTTTTCCAAGCATTTTCAAGCAGTTTGGTGAAGAGGGTTTTTCAAGAGATGGTTAAAACTATAGTACTATATCAAATTGCAATATCGTTATTATTTTACATTAACGTTACAAATAATATGAAAAAAGACTGTATAACACAGTAGCATCGTAGTTTTATCTTGTTACATTTTCTGAGTCCAGATGTCAAAGGAGACATAATGAAGAAAATGGCAATGCAAGTATTGTAAGGAACATTTAAGAAAGTTCTTCATACATCATGATATCATTAAGGTAGTGATAATGGTTTGAAATCAACTTGCGTACGCATATGAATTAGATAATTATTTGTTTATTGCATTTATTTTTCTGTATTATAAACATTATCTACATTCAAATGTTTTTTTGATAGGAAATTCTGTTGTTATTGAATTTGGGCCCTGGTTTTCTTTTAGCTAATAATAATTTTCCGTACGCCAGACGTTTTTTGGTTCCCTTAACCCCTACAATGTGAATCCATATTCTGCGAATTCTGTATTGGACGACGCAATGCTTAATATCCTTTAACATTTGTCATCTTGCCAAACATCCGACCAGCCCGCTTTGTTTGCAGCTGTTCGCAGCGACGTTGTGAACAAGGGGTGAAGATTGTGAATCAGTGTTCGCAGCCCTGTAGCCCCAGGGGCCGAGCCTTTATCTGGGTGCAGCCACCGCAGCCCGCCCGCTCGTCCGATAGCGTCGCCGCGAGACGCGATACCCTTCCCGGAACCGTGGCCGATGCTGTCGAGAGCAGCGCGCTATCACCTGCGATCGGTCGAGATACGGGCGACCGGAGCTTCCTCCTCCAGACTCAATCCTCCTCACTACTCCCGCCAATCCGCGTCCCGTTCATCCCCTTTTCGATCCGATCCAAACCTGAAGCGCCCCGCTCCCCCCTGTATAGCACAGCACCCCCCGCCCTGACCCATCAATCTGACCCGACCCGACCCGACCCGATCCAACCCGATCCGCCCCGGCCCTCCCGCGGACCGACCCGAACCGACCCGGCCCGCCACGGCCCGCCACGGCCCGCCACGGCCCGTCACGGCCCGCCATGGCCCGCCTCGCATCGCACCGGGAGAGATGGATCAAGGCAACAACTGATGACTGGTTTGTCAGCCATGTCGAATTCAGCCACTGTCTGGAGGAGAATTCTAGCGGCCGGCTGCTTTGATCGGTAGTTTTCCGTAGTTACTCCGATCAACACCAGGCGAATGCCGGAGCAGTACCCTACCATACGGACCAGGCGCGATCTTTTCTCTCTTCTTTGTCCTATTCTCTCCCCTTACACACGCGCGCGCGCGCATACACCAACACGCACTACACAAGCACACATGCCGGGACACCGGTCGGGATCTTAGACCTTCTCCCGGGTGGCCGTGCTGGTGGGTGATACCAGGTTGGGGAAAACCCCGCAAGCCGACGGTAGGTCGGCGCCGAATCTCGCCATACAGCAAGGGAATGATCATAGCCATCTCCGTAGAAAATCATGCACTACACTTAAGGGAGTAATAACCCTGATAGTTGACGTGCCCGGAATCACTAAAACAATCAATCTACCGCCCTTGTCAACCTCGCCCCGCCCCGACCCACTTCACCGACCCGCTCCACCCCGCACTTCTCTGCGTCCTCCCTCCGCACCGCACCTCCCGCTTCGCAATGCACCACCCCGCTTCACACTTCTCCGCTCCGTCCTTTGCCGCCCCGATCCGCATCACACCGCTGCGCATTACCACGCCTCGCACCACCATACATCGTGGCTCTCCGGTCTGCACCATTTCGCTTCGCTCAAGCCCGCACCGCGCACCGTTCTGGACCCCCCTCCCCCCCACCACCACTTATTACTATTCCGCCCCACACCACCTGGCTCCGCACCACCGCGCCGAACCTCGCCCGCGCTCCTCCAGGATAGTAAATTGTGGTTGCGTTTCAGCGAGCTGCATTGCAAGTTCCTGTGAGAGCTGCATCTGATGGTGGTCACAAGTGAATAGTTTCCTGGTACCAATCCAGTTTCAGCAGAGATAAAAACAACTGTTACGAAATCAACCATGAAAATAAGTATCTTCTTTTTCACGGAGCATATCCCTATCGAAAAAAAAGCGAATCAAAGATTGTAGATTTGTACCGTAGACCTAATTTTCAGCAACATTATAGCGAAGGATCAATGAAGGATGAACTTCAACTTGGTGAATTCTTAGCAAATAATTAAAGATGTTGTCATTGCCAACAATGTTTTTTAATTCAAAAGCAGCTTTCGATGACTTAGCCATCATCATCAGTTGTCTGATACAAGAAGAAAAACACAAAAAAACAAAAACATTAAACGTGAATTAACAACAAGATTATGATAAAGGTTACAATAATTTACACATTTTTTGGAAAATATATTTGACAACGGGAGAAAGAAAAAGTGGGGGGGGGTTAAGCCATTAATACTAAAGAAAAGCGAATGAAAATAGAAATAGCAATGAAAATAGAATTCTTAGCAATTTGCATTTACCTTCTCCGTCTCAGTCTCATTGTGAAATTCCCCATATGTGGTAAATAAAAACCTTGAAACTGAGCACTTCTACCGCATCCACCGGAACGTCGTTTGTCGAGCAAAAGAAAAAATCAAGAAGAAAACTAGGAACTTCAATGTACTATATCTGGTGAGCCGTCTCGTTATATTGTTGTTAACCAAATATTGGAACAAATTTTGACTATGGAAACTAATAAAATACTAATCCCCTGAGAAGGCCAGAATACTAAAACAATTCGCAAATGATACTAGCAAAATTGATTTTTCAGCATTGATCGTTCGCACGCAGTACTTTGGAGCCGCTCCTCATTTTGGCTCTGTTTAACAAACGCCAGTTGGTGGACTTTCGACTACTTGCATCAGCAGAAAGTCGTAATGCGGCGCAAGCAAACCTGAGGACGGATACCGCATGATTACAGGTCACATTACCGTTGCCTCATCCATCCGCACGCCCACTCACTACCCACCGGCTCTCTCTCCGACTGCTTTGCTTCCTCTGCCGCAAGCCTCATTTCCCTCACATCGTACTTCCGCGTCCTCTCAACCATCACCACCTCCTTATGCCCGCCAGCGCCACTCCCCCAGTCCAGCGCCACTCCTCCATCTCCATCTTCATCGTCTTCTTTACTACTCTCAGCGCCTCCACGAACCCCTCTCGGCGCCTTCGCCATCTCCATCACCGGTCCCTCCTCTACCTGCACCCAGTCCCTCCTCGGCGGCCGCCATTGCCTCCCCCTCCGCCGTTGCGGACGTCGTGCTCGGTTGCGACAAAGCCCGTCATTTTCGGCGGACGTTTATTAGCGTGCAGTGCGTACCTGGTGGTCTTATCTTAATGCGCACCGTATCGGCGGTGGGGGAGGGCGGCGGCGGCGGCGGCGGCGGCGGCGGCCTCAGCGAGGGCAGAGGCGAGGCGAATGGCGCGGCGGGGGCCGCCTCGCTGCTTGTGCACTGCGCATTGGCGACGTTCTGCGCTCGCTCGAACCTACAGTATGATTTGTATTGATCACAGTAAGACCTCGTTGAGGAAACAGACGGCGAATACAAGTCTTCACCATCTCTATTATTTCATAGATGCTAGCTAATCACCTTCACCAAGTTACTAACCAATATTCACAGGGTCAAAATGAAAACATATTGCCTTTACTTAACTATTTAAAAACATGTATTCTATGAAAATGTTGCTACTGGTACTAATTTCACAAAAATAGGTATTCACTAAATTGATGACGGCTCTTAAAAAGATTGTTTTAAAATGTAAAAATTGCTTCTTACTGCATCACAACTCAAACTGTGAGATTCTGAATTGAATGTTAAAGCATTATAACCCTGTCATGACAGATCTAGTGAGGGGTCAATCAGTATTTGACGCGTCTTCGTAGATTTCGAGATTCTGGTCACCAATGCATGTTACCGAATGAAGCCTCCCCCCCCCCGTGAAGAAATAGACACTGTTAGAAGAACTAAATGTGATTATTTTCTTTCATATGACTTTAGAGACTTTTCATTACTCACATAGTGACTCCCATTACCCGCATGTGAGGGTAACGGAGATCAAATGCAAATTTTTGGAAACTTTATATTTAATAGTGTTTTATTGAATTTTTGTTTTTTCTATGTGATGAAAACGCAAGCTTAATAACAAATGTTAGTATAAAAGAACATACTTGTTTATAGTAACAATTCATACTTATTTATATTGAATAAATAAAAAGTGAACTTCATTACCTTCATTTCTCTTATTCAGAAAAGGTTAATTTCGAAAAATGAAAAAGAAACTTCAAACCATCTCATTTTGTAGAATACTGCCCTCAGAAACATAACTTGTGCTCCATTTGCCCCTGCATAATCCTCACATATTCCCTACTTGTTTTCCGCATGTTGACCGGCATGTTCAGGTCCCCTTCCCAGCATTATCCCCTCAAGTTCCTCACATGCTTCCACAATTTTTCCCTGCGTGTTTGCCGATGTACCGTCACATGTTTTCTGTGAGTACCTCAAATATTTCCTCGCATATTCCCCATAATATCTCCTATGATGTTCTTTTTACACGTTCTCCACATACTCTCGCATGTGCCTCCATATATCCCCCATATGTTCTCCTACAAGCTTTCCACATATTCACCACATAGTTCTCGTCCTGTTAATCTGGGAATCAAACTGCAAATTAAAAAAAAAACTCACATGGTGTTTATTACGATAAATTTTTATTAACGTTACGGCGGTGGATAGTTCAGTGGCTCCCCTTACAGATGAGACGAGAACATCTCAATAGTTCATCAGAATTCAATTTCATCAGAAGAGAAGAAGAGCAGAATAATTTAGTAGAAGGACCCCAAAGATTTTTGCAAGAAATGCAATCTCCAAAACACAACTTTTTAAATCATTGTTTTAAAAGTGAAAACTACTTTAACTCTAGAACCCAACTTCAGCTTACCTTGTAACTCGTGGTACGAATGAGAAAGAAAAGAAAAAAAACAACGAAATATAATGTCTCTAAAAATCTAATTTTATGAATGAAACTCTTCACTCGAAATGTAACTCCGGACACGAAAATGTGGTGTTAAGCCCCTAGGAGGCACCATTTTCCAGTTATGCACGATATAAAATGTGTTCCTGAGTAATATGAGTTGCGGGTTGCATGCGCGCCTTATTCCTCTCATTTGCCTTAATCTACGCACTTCTATTCAGATTACTCTGTTCGATGCCCCTCCGAGGGGAATTTGCCTGTCTAGCAGTTACAGGATTATACACTTACGAGATTTTCTGTCAATAGTTTTTTTTTCTTCTAAAAACTGTCAAAACCGTTCATCTTTCCTTACCTTATAACTTAAAGAAGAATACAGAACTACACCGTAAACAACAAATGTGCGACTTTTCCCCCATACGTCAAGTACAATATGTGGTTAATGTTTGGATGTTAATTAAATAAATTAATTAAAAAATCATTAACACATAAGAAGTAATTCAATACAATTAAATTTATTTAAGAGAATGGACCTCGCAAGGTAGGTAAAGGAACGAATATTCGTAGTACACCGACAAGGATAAAAACGAGACAGTAGAGACTGTTTTTCTCAATGAAGAACTTTGTTTATCAACACGTACACTGCGATAGATCCGGCATAAACCTTTTCTGGCCATTTAGAAATATCAGAAAATGGAGTTCTACACACGTCGCATAAATGTAGTCCCGTGGTCCAACCGAATCTTTGTTTGTGAACTCATATTTATTTTCTAATAGTGCGTATTCACTCCAAGAGTACACGCAATATCACTCCAAAACTCCAACTTATTAAAATGTTCACATAGATTTTCACATGCGCATACAGTCTTGTATCTTGAAGATACGACAAATGAAGCTTAAACTTTTTGCTATCAGTGCTCTTATTCAGTGTATGATTACACCAAACATTATGATTAATTTATGACCCTGATTGTTTGAGTTCTAAGAATTAATTCCGAATTAAATTTGTCGGGATGAAAAGTTTAAAACGAAGGTAACTCCTTCTTGTCACTTCAGTAATTTGACGTACTTATATTGAACCGACGTCAACATTATGTGTACTATATTCCACGCGTCTGCTTTATTTGTGTGTCGGGAAACTATTTACTCATAGTTATCGTCGTGAATTATGCACTTGGGGAGTATGTTCCGTGACTACTCCTAACATTAGCATTTCATTAAAATATGTTCATGGGCAAACTACAGAACGTGCTTTTCTCGCTCTAACTACATCTTTCAATATTTGTACGAGCATTTCTAAAAGCTATATTTAAATACACATGTGTGACAGATACATATCGTGTTATAATCCCTCTAAATAAACAAATTTATCTTAAACTACATTTATATTCCTCGTCCAAGTTAAGAGAGGTTTATGTTGTTCTCAAGAAACAGTAAATTCTTGAGAATTACTCTTCAAATAAACGTAGACGTAACACTTAAGTTAGATAAAATTAGACTTAACATACTTCATCTTGAGCTCATTGTTTTTGTATTTAGATTGCATTTTAAACCCTGTACTTTTCTGCTTCATGCAATTTACAACTGCTCCAAAAAAAATGAAAATGCGAGGTGTACTGCAGGAACGGGTTATGACCTGACTGATTAATACGCAATATGACAATTTAGCGCCTTTTTTATTGCAAGATCTACAAGGATACAAACATAACAAGGTTTACATTATATTAAAATCGTAAAAATACATTGAATTTGTTTTTGTCACCTAAATAACCATATGTATTATAAAAATGCTGATAGTATCGCAAACACTTCAATTTTATTAATATAGATTAATACTGGTGGCATTAGAGGATTTTTGAATTATGTCTGTGTTCCGTTGGTCGCGCGGGGCGGCGGCGACGGAGGCGACGCGGGGCTTCCGGAAGCACGCCGCTGACGCAGGACGCGGACGACGCGGCGTCGGCTGGCGTCAAGGTCGCTTGCTGCCGGAGCGGCGCGGAGCACAGTCGTCCCAAATGACGCCGAAAGCGAGCAGAGCATACTTTCTGTGGCGTCACATGGCAGTGGCTGCAAAAATGGAACATGATGCTCGTGTAAATAAGAATAAAGAAAGAATTTTAAAAAAAATAGAATCGAAATGTTTTTGTAAAACATTTTTCAAGGTTGTCGTGCTGCATTTAGATAAACAACTGACGTGGAAAACACACATCTAAACTTCGCGGAAAGAAGCACAATTTAAATATTGAAATTACCATGGCTCATTAACCAAAGATCAGAATTTACGTTATTTTACTAAGTACTTTTTTAAGGCAATTATAAAACTGTCATGAACGTATGGCGTTCAGGTCTGGGTTTGCCAACAAATCGAATACAAATTCAATTGGAAGATTCAAAACTAATATTTTAAGAAGTCTCTGCCCCATGGTTCATGACAAACGAGACACGCTACAAAGACATTACTATGGTTTAACCACTTGTATTGGATACCTTTGGAAAAAAAAATCGTGAAAAATACGATTTTTTGTTAAGGACCGATTGTTGTTTTTAAAAACAATTCCATAAGCCACTGATGACATTGCATCCAATTTTATAAAACATTAACAGTTGCCACTCGCCGGGAACTTTTTCTGTGTTTTTCGTAAAACATTTTTTGTGCTTTTTTCCCAAAGTATTTCACATTTTGAAATGACTATTTTCCCTTTCCTTTTTTTACTATCTTGCGTACTTCGTACGTACGTAGTAAAGATCTATTGTAATGCTGCGTTAGATTATTTTCTTTTTTCTTTTTTATTTCTTTTTTATTTTCGGATAAAGTAAATGAAACTGACGAAATGGCGATGGTATCATTTTGTGGTGTTGGAGCACTGCTAGTTGGTTTTTTTCCTTCACGCGCGCCTGTGAGTCAATTCCAGGCCGCTGTACTGCGCTCACATCTGGGCAGACAACTGCCACGGTCGCGCCAAGCTAAGCTCTCCTTTTCGAACCTCTTTAATGTTTGTAAACAGTCCGTTCATATTCTGATGTCTCTCCGAGACTCTAAGATCGTGGGAACAGTCGCTGATTTCACAGGTATCTGACGTGATGTGTTGTTGATACGAATTTATTGCCACATTTTGAAGTTTTCCAGAACAAATAAAAAATATTCTGTTTGATTTTTTTAGGTTGAGGACTACCTTAATAAGTTGGTTTATGTATAAATCGAAAATGAATATTACAATGACACTAAATATTTAATTATCAAATGAGCCCCCAGGCTTTTCAGATAACGGGCGAGTGCCTAGGTTGCCCTGCGAAAGTACTGAAGTGATCATTGCGAGGGGAAAAATAATTTTAAATTATTATAAATGATTATTGAAAGATTTTGATTTTTTTCATAAATTAATACTATTCAGAAGTAATATTAAGCAATATTAATAACTATTAAATAATAATTTGATAGATGAACTTCATTTGCGGAAACTGTCAGTTGATGTAGTGCCTCGTTTTTAAGATCTTTCCAATATCCTACACCAATTATTATATATATTTAATTTGTCAAATAATGATAATAAAATAAGCGTTTTAAGACATTATTTGTCTTGAGTTACACAGATAATTAGTGCTGGTATAAATGTTGTATTGAATAGAAAGGAACATGTTCATTAATGAATACATAAATAAGCTCTTGAATCATTATTTTATTACTGTACATGCATGATAAATGTTAGATACAGAAAAGGATAAAGTAATCTTTGATGAGTTATCAATATGCTCCTCCCTTTTATTACATTGGCCCGGGAATTGAATTGCAGCGACCATGCAGAATTTGCATTTCTCGGCATACTTCATTGGGCACACATATCTGATTTAGTACCTCATACAATTCACGTCTTATTACTAATACTTCAGAGGGGTTAACTGCAAAATAGTACAATATGAAAAACGTTAATTCCATTTATCGTTTGAATGTCACATTGTAATTTACCAATTATGTTCTGCAGTATTTCTTCAGCATTATGGGGAATAAGTACAATTTTATCAAATATTGCTGCTGTCAAAACGAATAACATTCATGAGATGTGCAAATCATTTCCCTAATTTTCTGATAACATAATTTACCGAACACCTGTTTGCTTCAATTTGATTTTTCGTCTTTTGCAGTGTTCATTTTCTCTTAGTCAACAATAAAGTGATGGTGAAACAACATATTCGTGGTTCTCCTCTCATTTAGAAAGGATTTTTTTTGTACGTAGAAGGATATACGTGAGATTACAAGACGAGATTCTGAAATTCTTTGAAAAAGCCGGAATCTGAGTGTCAGATGAATATACAAAAATTGATGCAGCTTTTGCAGTAATGGGAATTCAATGAAGCGCGCAAGAATAGCAAGCATTTTTAATATGAAACATTGTTTAACATTTCAAAAGGCTTGACTGGTCTACGCCTGACGTGTATTCAGTTTTAATGCATATCCGTCTCCTAAACCAACATTTATATTTTTCTCCTTAAATATTGAAATGATTCCAAACCAATTTAATGCTAATTCGAAAAAATATCTGTTGAATTTTGATGTAATTTTCTGTTTGAGTAATACTTCATTATAGGGTTTGTTAGAATAATAGCTGGAGACCTGGTAAAACTCAGCACTAAATTTAAAACATTTTCTCCACTAATAATGCCGTTGTAGAAGATGATTTAAATGTGCTAAGTTCGTTTTTGCTCTTTTCTCGTTTATTTTTCGTCAGGAAATACGTCTGCGACTCTGCACTAATTATACTATTGAGCTACTTCTTGCAAATAAAAACAGGGTAATCGCATATATCAGGCGTGGTACATTGGTGAATTTGTAGTTGTTATATGAAGGAAGGTGGAGTACTCAGGAATAGTTTATAACACCATTTGGTGCGTGTTTCGTCGGTCAGAAGCATATTTCTAACGCTAACAAGTTTCAATTACTTACAAACCTATTCTGTCTGGTCGTGAACTCCACACGTTATTGTCATCGGCTGCAATTGCTCTGTGGCTTCATCGTTGCCTCTGGAGCATCGTTGGTCGGATGGAGCTAAGGCTTGGGTTGCGGATTTTCTGCACTAGCTACATAACTGGCGTGAAATCAACCACTCTCTGGAGGTGAATTCTAGAGACCAGGTGTGGTGTCGTACGGTTTTTCAGATCAACACCAAGCGAACGCCGGAGCTGTCACCCTAACAAACGGCCACGGACCGCGCGCAACCTTTCCTTCAGTTTTCTTGGCCTATTCCTTCCCCTTGCAGACGCACGGGAGCTTAGAGTTTGTTCCGGATGGGACGGTGCCTCGCGGGGGAGACGCAGACCGCAAGCTCATGAGTTGGTCGGCGCTGGAACTCATTTTCCAGCAGGTGTGGAGAACCGTCACTCTTGGGTTACTAAATGCACTACACTTAAGGTACTAATGTTCTTAGTTGAATGAAATACTTACGCAACTCTAATGGGCAGAAGAATAGTTCTTATTGATTAGACCCGTGTTTAGTGTTTCACCTTTTTAATTATTCAGTTTTCTCAGAGACTCCGACCAGTGTTTTCAGTTGTGCATAAGGCTGTCCTGTTTGGCCGTGAACGTTACTGCCAATACTGTGCCTCGGCGGCGAGCCATGTCAAACGCTGCGTTACCGCGAGGCGATTGCGACCGGCGAGAAATGGCGAGAGGCGTGCCTTCCGCGATGAGTAACCTGCCGCTGACTCCTCGCCGTCCCGTTGCACCCGCCCACGCCACGCATGCGCACTCCGACGGAGGGGCTTCGTAGACCACGCCGTTAACATTTCAAACACTTGCTACCATTCGGCGATAACCGTACCTAGCAATGATGCTACCAGATGACGCCAACAATGCCCCTTCGCGCACCGTCGCGACGATGAGCGCGTGCGACGTGCAGCGAAATTAATTCGGGCTCTTATGGGGTGATTTTATAATATTTACTTACGTCGTAATTAATTTTCATGAAGATCTTTTCATTTTACTTCGATTACTCATAATTATTCACCTCAGACAAAAATACAAATGAAAAGTTCATATTCGATGTCCTCGTACAATTTTGTACTTTTAAAAAAAGGAGAAATAAAAATTGTGGCACATTTATATTTGACTACATCATTTCCTTATCTGTTAATCAATTATATTTCACCTTTACAATTAACTTCATTTCTTCAACCGCTTCATTTCTTTAAGAATTTTTCAAATTATAGTGAAGTGTAAGACAGAAAGTCATATTATAATATTACATATCCATTATCAATAGGTGAGCACGTATGTGCTGTTTCATTTTATGTATATTAAAAAAATAATATATAAAAAACATGTGCTACCATACGGGACTAATGACCTTAGCAGTTGTCACACCCGGAATCACTAATTTTTATTTGCCATTTTCTTGTAATTTCGGCTCTGCGCACCATCGTGTGTGCCGTATTAGAGCAGCGTGCTGCGCGGAAAGGCGCGGCCGGGCGCGACCCGCTGCCCCGACGATGCCGAGGACGTCATCGGCCGCGCCTCCGCCTGCGCCTGCGCCGTCGCCCGGCGTGCTCCCACGCACGTGCTCAGCCACGAGGGGCGCTGCCGTGATTCAGCGCGAGGAGGGGAGGGCGAGATCCCAATGGCTTCACGCCCAAGAGGCACCTTCGTCAGTGGAGGGCTTCGAGCTTTCTTCTCGTGAGCCAATAGACAGACGAATTTATTTGTTTACTAGGTGGTGACCTGGCCTTGTCCTGCTGGTTCTGATTTTGCCTGCTTTGCTCGTTCTGTCCGCACCGCCCGACCAGCCCTTCTGCCCCGTGCTCTCCTGCCGCCCCACTCGCTCCGCTCCCCCAGCCGATGCCGCTTCTTCGGCCCGGCTCCTCGTCACCCCACAACAACGCCACCAACAAGCACTTTGGGGACTGCTTGTGACTACAATTTGTGAAAAAAACATTTTGGGGGTTACATTATGATTTCTAAATACATATTTTTGTTTCTTCTTTCTTTTACAAGCTTATTGAAAAGAGAAAGTTACGTATTCGTGCACCGGAAAACGGGGAACTTTCGGCAGACAACTCTTATTGCCCAGTAACGAAAAAGTGGATAAATCCTGTTGCTATATTGGAAATTCCTACCTCTAACTTGTGGTGTAGCCATAATCCATATTTTGTAGGACCTTGATACCGAAAAATCGATTTCAGCAAAACGTGTCTGTCTCTCCGTTCGTCTCTGTTCATTCCTAGTACTTAAAGTTAAAGCCGATTTTCTCCAATATTGATATTCCCGGATGGGTCTGAACGGACTTGGGGCTTTGAAAGTTTCAAACGAATATTATGATTTTTGTGTGTACTTTAAGCCTTAAAACTTTTCAAAATTTTCTCAAATATGGCATAAATTATTCTGAAGTAATTTGTACTTGGATAGCGTAAAGTGCGCTTAAGAAAATGGTGCAGGTCTCATGTTTGTTGCAAATTCCAAAAGTGCAATTTTTTGGACAACTTTTCACAGCTATAATCTTGAAGATAGATTTTTTATAATGAAATCAGTTACTTAAATACAGATGTTGAAATAAGTGACGTTCAATTTTGCGAAAATATGAATAGTTATTGCATAATTTTGCACAAAATAAAGCAATTTAATGTTTTAAACACTTTTCTCAAAAATTGCTTCATTTTTTTCTTTAATTTTCTCCTTATATGTAGTAAAGGATGATAAAAATCTGGAACTAGTCTCATTTTAGGTGAACTCTCTGTATTTTCGAAAATTGCAAAAAGTAAACATTTCAAATCTACAATATTGTAGGTAGAGGTTTTTGCTTTAGCCAATGTCTTGCTTGCAAACATAAACTCTTTAAAAAAGGTCATATAGAGTTTTTTGATAAATAAGTAGTTGTTGCTCGAATTTAATGCACTTTATAAAAACATTTTCTCAAAAACCCTCCAATATTTTTTAAATTCTTTCCACAGGTAGAGGAAGGGGCACTTAGAAGAATGGCTTGGGTCTCATTTTCGTGGAACTCTGATTTTTCAGAAATTGAAAATTTCAAAATATAAGAAAGTATGTGACATTGTAGCCTCAATAGTTTATTCTGGGCCACTCAAAAGTATTTGCGTCAAGTGTGGAAGCCCTAGTGAAAGAGTTTGGGTCAAAGTTTTGGTCCTTGTTGGGAATTGAACTGATAGTGCTCGATAATGGTCAGTGTAATAAATTATAGAAATAGGAAAAGCTTACGAAACTCACAATATTTTAAATGCATGTAAACCAATATGGCGCGACACAAATTAATGTGTTGCGACTCTTATTTACAATTTTCCATGTTATAGATTAAATCCACAACAAAAGGCTACTCGAGAGAAAATTAAATATGCTAATGGGATAAATAGGTGTGCGTATTATTCTTCCTGCATTTGTCATATTTCAGAGTTTATGACGTTCAGTGATACTATGTATTACTTTGCCTCTATGAAAACAAAATATGAATCATTATAGCATTCCATCATCCTTTCAGAAATTATTGTATTAGTCAGAAATAGGTCTTATAGAATGTTTGAATGAGATTCTGTTATACATGTAGGAAAATATCGAACAAACGAAATGAATAAAAATAAAAGATTTCATTTTAGGAAATTGGAAACTGAAAACAGTCATTCATACGACAACGAATATTAAATTAGTAAAATCAAATGTTTCGTCGTAGGAAACTAATACAATAATATTGATTTATTTTCAGCCGATTAACTATTATCATCACCTGTGAGTTTTTATTCTTCAGTAAAATATATTCTGGTGTCAGCCGAGTTGGTTGGAATACCGTCACCTCCCGCGATATAACATGTACTACATTTACCGAAGGAATGATCGTAGCAGTTGACGCACCCCGAAAAACTAAAAAAAAACAATAGATATCTTCTTCCCCTGCTTTTCAACGATTATGCTCGCCCTCTTTCACATTCATCTACTTCTAATTACCCTCCCGGGATTGGTAGGCCATTCTGTCGCGTTGCGCGGTGCTGCTGTGGCCTTTGCTCGGCGCTTGGGCGTCCTCACCGCCCGCCCGCCTCTCGCCACGCCACGCCACGCCACGCCGCGCCGTCCTCGTGCCGGTCGTTACTCCTTTCCCCTCCGTCCCCACTCCGGCCATCCCCCCTCTCTCGCGCTGCCCCCCCGCGCTGCCCTCGATTTCCGTGTTCTTGTCCTTGGCCTTCTAAAAAACCTCTGCCGAGGACAACGCTCTCCTAAGCGGTTCCGCGGCAGCGTGGTTCCATTCACCGCGCGACATCTCCGCAGACGCGCGCAGGATCCTCGGAGGGCACGGTGAACGGGTGAGCGGCACGGTGAGGGAGCATGGGTTCGATTCTTAGCATCACTTCCCTCCATAATCTCTGTTTTTTACGACTGACGTTTACCGCAAAGGAAATAACACAAGTTACTTATTTCCCCTGGTGTTTTCTTACTATTCTCTGTTTTCCATAGTTTATACACACGCATTTGCGCTCCTGCCGGGGCTATCCGCCTTGCATTGATTATTAACTGACAGTTTTCGAGGACTCGGTTTATCGTTATGCAGGGACGTGTGTTCGATCTTCAAGTGATCCAGCCTACGCTCTGCCATACGTTCGTGCCAATTTCCTTGGAGAAAATATAGCAAATTACTTACTTGAATGCTTTCTTCCCTCTTCCTCTGCCTATGAACGTGAACGGATTTAGACCAGCAACAGCGACGTCTGCGGCGATAAAGAATCTCGATAAGCTAATTGAAGTAGTGTTGATATGACCCAGCGTTCGACCAGTTTTAGTTCCCTCCTTTGATTTATATCGCACTGGATGAAATGTACCAAGTTACACATTTGAATGTAATATTTATTTCCTACTATCTCTAGCTCCTTTGTGGTTTACGGGCGCATTTTTTTGCCAGCATGGGGAGAGTGTACGTACTTGTATAGCATTAGGACGCTCGACTTTGGATTTAGTAGGCCAGCAAGGCTGAGCACGTGCAGCGCTTAGAGTAAAACCGGAAAGTTGGTCGTTTACTCATCTTGTGGCAACCTAACCTCTTGCTTCCCTTTTTTACAGCAGTGAAATTAAATTAATGTCCTTTAAACATGATTAATATTCTCACTCGGGACTCTTAATAAAGGAAAGAGGGAGGAGCACAAAACATATTGTACTTCTTCATATGAAGAAGAAATCGTTTCACACTCTCGCCTTATTTCACGATGTATTTTTTTTACACTAGAGTTTAGAATCAGGGAACTATAATCCAAGCCAACATAAGCCTCCAAAAGCCTTTTTAAAATTCTTTCTATGGGAATTTAATAGAGGACTCTTAGCCAGCAGTACATCGACAGCCGTCCTGCATAGCCGAGGACGCCAAGGCTGAAGCGCCGTAGCGGCATCGGCTAGAAAGGTCGCGGGTTCAAATCCAGCCTAGGGCATGTACGTTTGTGTGTCTTCGTGTTGCCCATACGTGTTTTTCATACAGTTAGAACAATT
Source organism: Gryllus bimaculatus (assembly GCA_017312745.1). Lineage (NCBI taxonomy): Eukaryota > Metazoa > Arthropoda > Insecta > Orthoptera > Gryllidae > Gryllus > Gryllus bimaculatus. The sequence continues at coordinate 3,091,000 of BOPP01000019.1, read as the reverse complement.
ACAGTGGTCGATACATGACCAAGTTGTTAAAAAAGTGACCTTTAAAAGAATTAAAAAATAAAACACACCCACGTCTACTGACCAGCAGCAAAATTTATTTTATTGCCAGGACTATTCCTTCAATGGCATATAATCAATATTCGGCATTTATTTTATTTATCATTTTCATCATTCTATTTGCATTTAGTTTGAAACGAGTAATTCTACCGACCAAAACTTAGTTTTCATTTCTCTAAGTTGGAAATAAAAAATTAAAATATGTTTAGACGCGATTAAAAGCCGATATATTTTGCATATATTGTTTTAAATCATATTTTAATGCTAATAAAATATTTTTAAAATCCTTGTATTTTACATCGGTTGAGTTCTCAAGCGTTACACTGAATAAAAAAGCAAGAAGCCGCTCTAAATTTTGAAAAAGCTTAGAGTGCCGGCGAAGTCAATCTACTCCTCACTTCCAACCTAACTCAGCGCGCACGGTATCTCCCACATCTGCAACTTGTTCAAAGCACTCGAGACCTCTCTGCACTCGTAACATATTACGCAATATAAAACAGGTGGCTGGGTTGTGCGTAAACATCGGAAAGGATAATGTTAAAAGTATACAGGGATTGAAACCAATGCTTCGTGAACGCTGGCCTCTTATGAACTATGCATTGCTTGATATCGAAACTACTCTTGTGCTATGACCTATCAAAAAAATTCAAGTCTTCTAAAACAAGGCTTTGGAATAGCAGTAAACCCCTTTTAGTACGTAAGTAGCATTCATAAAAACTTTGCAATTGGACCCGTCCTCAAATATGTCACAAAATTATCCCATACGGTAGTTTTCGCGTTATTTTGGCTTGAAATTAATGCAATTTATGGAAAAAATATTTTCTCAGAAACCGATCCAAATTTGTTGTTTAATTTTTTCCCACAATTGCAGAAGGGACGCTTAAAATAATGTCGCGCATTCAATTTTCGTTGAACTCATTGAATTTTCGAAACTTGCACATTTTGAAATAAAGCGAGAAAGTATGTGCTGTTGGAGCACCCCTGGTTTAATCATCTCAAAACGTAATGTTTCCTTTCCTTATGGTTAACAGCGATGAGCCTCGATTTACGTCAGTCGACCGAACTGGAGATTTGGAGAATAGTCGAAAAGCGAGAAAGAGATTTTTTCACAGAAAATAACAACGTTTTTACTACTTTACTACTTTTACTTCACGCATGTTTAAAATTCCTATATCCCGCTATAAAAATGAACTACAAAAAAGTAATGTATGTAAAATTATTGCTTTTTTATGCATGCATGATAGTTTGTATAGTTTTTCCATCCTTTTGTTCTCTTCCATCGTTTTTTAAGTGACAGGTCACTAAAAAAGAAAGTAAAACGAAGCTCTACAGTGCATGAGTTAGGAAATATTTTGAATAATGACCATTCCCTAAGTTTCAGGGATAAGTATAGAGCACATACTCAGGTTCAACCTTTAGGAGAACAGGGAGTTTTGTGGAATTTCAGCAGTAAATTGTGGATTTCTGGCAAGATCTCAACTTGTAAACTCCCACTTGCGAAACCGAATGGTATGTTTGCCCCTGCAGAGACCACCACTTCCCGCACCTCTCAATAGCACTAATCAAGGAGAGGATTGCTGCAAAAGCCGTGTAACAATAAGTGTGTTGTTTCGGACCCCAAATAATAGGGGCCCCAATAATATTGTACTCGTAATTTTATATTCGTTTATAAGTTTGTCAAAACAAATTAATATTACATTTTTAACCAAAAAGGTTATAGTTTATTTAAATAAAAAATGAATTCCGTGTTTTCAACATTTCAGTATTATAAGGGAGCCACAAAATTTGATCGTACTAAGGGCCTTTGGGGGCTGTGGCTGCACTCGTCCGAAAGTTCAGTGCGGGAGCGGGAGCGGGCGCAACGCGAGCGGTTGCGCGGTGGCGAGAGTGGGCGCGCGCAGCAGCTGCGTCGCCGCCGCCTTGGAGGTGAATGTCACCGCCGCGCTGGCCGAACGCGCGTCGCCTCAATTGATCGCGTTACGCAACGAGGGCGCTATCGATCACGACCGCCGCCGCCGCCGCCTCGCCGGCCGCGCGGCGACGGGAGAGAAGCGCCCGGAAGGTGGCCCACGCAGCCACGACGACCACTCGAGCAGACAGCGGAATCTGGCGCTTCCGAAATGCCGTCAGCTGCTCGCCGCGCCCACATTGTTGGTGTACGTCGGATCTCCAGAGAAGTGGCCTTTTCGAAGTGAACGGAACCACATTTCCCACACTTACACATTCTTGCATTACAGTACCACGCGTGTCGGGTGCTTAGATTTTCTTTCAGTCATAAAGATAATGCCCTGCTGGTGGGAAATCTTAGAGCAGGGGTGTCTAACTTTTAAGGTGTCAAGGGCCACAACTAAAACCTCACATATGGCTGCAGGCCACTTTTTCATTATTTGGGCGATCCACACGTGACACCGTATTGTTGATATCGGCTGTGTGTTCGGCTGCTCTGGAACGAGAGAGGTGGGATGGAACTATGCGCGATATCAGGCTCTACAATGCAGTTAAACACATTGGGATGATTTTGAATTTGTGAATTTACAAGAGAAAATCCTTAAATCTAATCTTAACCTTTGTTTGTATCAAAGGGGTTGTTGAATCCGACAGGCGCGTGCGCTAGGGGCGCAATGTTCTCGTCCGACATGGATGCAATGCACTTTCGCATTTGTCTAATAACCTCTCGCGAAGCAGAATAAATGCTATCATAGGCAGCATGCTGCCAGTTGGACAACCCTGACGTAGAGGGAAAAAGCAACTTCGCCTCCTAGTCGCCTCCTAGTTTCCAACCCTGCAAAATACACTGCTCGTTTCACCTTGTTAATGCGGCGGGGAAGGTATTGGCAAAGGCAAACTTTACGGCACTAAAGAAAAGTATATTATGGTTTAAGGGTAATTGGGATAAATTATTATATATTCACTATTATGACTAAATATTTACATAAGTTAACCCCGACGCCTCATGGAAAACTTGGAAAACTATGTTGTCATTTATTACATTGACATAATGAAAGGCGCAAATTTAAAAAATATGCACGACCAAAACAGGGTAAACATGTCATGAGGTTTTAATTTCGATGGCTTGGATCGATTCTTGACACCCGATTCTGTTCTACTTGAAAGAAATAATGAACGTGTTTTAGGTCTGTATTTGGCATTTAAAATTACTTCTATTTACATTTACATCTAATTAAACCTCTTGTATCATAATAATCAGGTGTTAGTGGACTGTACTTGGATACCAACGCCCTGTCAGAGATAAAGACAGAAGACTTATTTGCAATATACAGTTTTTGTTCGGTTTCAACCTCAGAAGGCATGTAGTTCAGTTGTCAAGATGTATACCCCAAAATTTGTAGGTTTTCAGTTTTTTCCAAGTTTCCGTTTCCATGTTTCAAGCGCACTAGCAATCGTTCATTGACGAATTTATTTACGCTACACGTCTGAGTTCATCCATTCTCAGTTTTATATTTAAGGGTGATCAGAGGCTGATCATTTAGTCCTAATGAAAGTAAGGTGAAGGGTTTCTAAAGATGCGAAGCAATATGTAGTCAAATTTTACGAAAATTCAGATACAATATGGTGGACATGATCATTATTCCATTTGCAAATTTGAGCTCTTTGTTCTAGTTTTAATGCTTTCTTGAAATAATTTCATTAAAATCATTTATTGAATTTATGTTATTAATGGCTTTTAGCATTTTATTGACAAACTGCTGTGGGAGAACCAGTGAAAATATGCATTTCATGATATTTTAACAATCATAACTTACATTGTTCATATTCTAGAACGTAAATATGTGACAATATTAATTTACTTAAATTATTGTACACACATTCTATTTATGTACTTGCATGGGCTTGAATTTGCCGGTGAGGTTGTTTAACAAAAGCTGTTGGCTAGTTAGTTGCTAGTGCCACCAGCTCAGTGCTTTGCTGTTTACAGTACCTCGGTGGATGAGTGGTAAGCTTACTGACCTCTGAACCCACAGTGCGCTGGTTTGACCCCAGTTTACGTACCTTGTTTTTACCAAGGGTGTAAAACCCACGGTAGCTTTGTCGTATGATTTTAGCATGAAAAATAACCATAGCATGTGCCTGGAATAAGTAAGTCCCTCGGGCAGTTTCCCGTCCTAACGAGATCTCACGTTTTTCCATCCAGATAGTTCGGATATAGAAAACTGAGGCAGACATGTGGCAAAAAACGCGAGAATCACACTTAGGCACCGAAGGGGCTGCCCGCGGGGTGCGCGTGCTCGGTGGGGGGAAGGCTTCAAAGGGCGCCTGGCTCGAATAGACGGGTGGGGACTTCGGCCAATGGCCATGACCCCGCTAAAGAACCTAAAGAACCTGCACGATAAAATGGTTATTTCAGCAGCGAGGGCGTTATAAGGGTTCTAATGATCGAGCGGCGGCAAAACGCCCGAGATCATGAAGACCACTTAACGCCCGTGGTACATACATAATTTTACTGTTTACCTAATATAGTTGATTCACATTTACTAATTTACTAATCAAGTATTTGCTAACTTGACTCGGTTTGTTTCGTCCTATTGCCTTCCCAAAGTTCCCTCCATAAGGGAAGGCACCGTTCAACTTTTTTCATATTTCCCTCGTACCACGATCTTCTCGATCCAGGGAAGGTATCCAGTGCATATCAGCTCCGTACCGAAGGCAATAAGAAACTAAGACGTATCGGTAAAAAATAAATGTTATTGATATCTCCATCCCGCGAGGAGCGGCGCTGGTGGCGCGAAGGCCATGGTCGAGGCCGGCGCCTGGGAAGCCGCGCCGGATGAAGGCAGGGCAGCGCCGCGCCGCGCCGCGCCGCGTCAGGGGCGAGCCCCGTCAGCCTTCACGGGGCACTGACCCGTCTTCAGCCTCCACCAGTTCCTCGGTATTTTCTTCCAGCGACGCCATTACAGTTTTAACGCCCTCCAGCGACGCGTTCTCTGGCATTGCAGTCTCCACTTCTGGGTTAAGGATGTGCTTGTGTCATGGCAATGTGACATGTGTAATTGCATTTTGTAATTAAGATTGCTTAAATATGCCTTTAATATATTTACTCTAATATATTGCAGCCAATATAAACAGTGCCCGAATATTAAATGTAGCGATGAGGCGGTGTGTAGTGCATGACTTTCACAGCCTTGTGTTTCTTACTTTCTTACTCTTTGAAAGGTCGCTTTCTAATATATTTGCTAATTATATCTTTTATTCGAGTATCTACTACTATTGATTAATTTTTCCAGGATCAGTAGCTCCTGATCTGTCAGTCGTTATTGCCCAATAATATGTTAAAATTTAAATCCATGCACCATTTACGTTTGGTATTGCGAAGTACTAACAAACATGTTTAATTTATGCAATTACTCTGCCAACCAAGATTCCCCAGGAGCTTTAAAATATATCGACTAGTGAGAGTGGCTGGGGCTCAATCGGGACGGTAACTTCCGTACAACGTTCATTTACGAAACCGGTCCGAGGGATGTGGGTCTGCCATTTCACGTCACGCTCGTTCCTTTGCAAACGGCTGTCGCATCGCAAGGCGTGTGGTGTATTTTTAGACGCGTTAGAAAGCTGTCTGCAATGCTTGTTTCGATGTAATTGCAGAAATTTTCTCGGAAATTGTCCCCGCTATGTTCTTGTGGAATAGCCTCGTTTAAAGAGCGACCGAATGATCATTTCTACTAGTGCACCTCGCAAGAACGTCTCTAGAGCATTCAACCGGAAACTAGAGTAGAAACTCAAGAGGCTGCTCGAGACTTACGACCTGCAGTTTCTGGAGGATTCCTTTCAATCTCGTACACAATACTGCTGTAGGTAGTTTTCTGAGAAGTACGAGTATATTTATCTTTCAGTATTCTACCTTTAATAGTGGGTCCAGACAGTCAATAATCAACATTACAGCGCAGTAACAAAATATAAAAAATATTTTAATACAAAAAATTTTAATGTAGGTAAATAGAATGAAAAGACGAAAATGTATAATATAGTCGACGCTTTGAGACGTTAATTATATTACACACTGAAAACGCTTTATGAAATGTTTTTACAATGAAGTGAAAACGTTATATTTTACATTCGATGGACGCATTGTCTTGTTAATTTACATTTGAATTGTAGTTTATATTTCACTTTATATGTGTAGAATACCTTCGTGCACCGTAAGAAACAACTACTCTGATCTAAACAAAGTGTCAATACAGAAGGGAAGCGTTCTGGTCAGGCGGTGCCCCTAGGCAGTGAATTTTACTTTATTACATGAAGTAACGAGTTATTAATTTTGACCTCTCAGGGAAATGCATGATGTTTGTGCTAGCTGAGCGTGTGGTTATCAATAGCTTTGATTGATAATGATATTCAAAAGAAGCTGTTTGTAAACGTTTTCTTGATGTGCTCTTTGAACTATTGTAGCAGTGGATGTTAGTTCTCACGAGACCATGAGGTGAACTGACTTACTGAAGTCGCCGTCTAGAGCAGGAGGTGGGGCACATATTGACTTGTTTACTGCTTAAATAAGACATGAGTGGGATATTCATAGTGACACTTCGGGAGATCATGAATAAAAGATGACCGCTTACTAGTGTCGTGTTTCGGACGGGAGCCACGTGGCCGGAGTTCAGTACACCACAGAATGTTCGAGAACGTGCAATTTTAATTTTCAGTGAAAACGCATAGAGTAGTGAAGCACTTTTGTGAATGGCTCGACGCCGCAGCGGGCATAGATATGTAAACCACGGATTCCACGAGGGCCTCATTGTACATCACTGGCAAACCCCTGCAGCTCGCACGTGGCACGTTGCGCGTTGCTAGCGCAGGCGAATGCTCTGGGGTCACTTCGCGTCTGGCCAATTCCATCGCGGCGATGCGCACGCCCAACGAACTGGAGCTGCAAACTATTCGTTTAAATGAGGTGAATCAGAAGTCACTTGAGATCTGTTATAATTCATATTGCGTACGTTTTCTTAAATTAACCCCTTTTACCACGTTATTTTGGGTTTCTTGAAATGGTTGGTTTAAATACGATGTCTTCGATATTGCCATACAAGTGTAGTATGGTCTCGACTCTAATAAATAATAATCGTACCGTCATCTGATTTTAGTAGTTTACACATGTTTAAAAGTAATTAACGGCACTCACAAAATGTACATTATATTATTCACATTGCATTGCAAGTGGCATTGTGGACTATTTTATTTCTTTATTTTATTTGTTTTATTATTTATGTATTTATTTTACATATTTTAATTATTTTACATATTCTATTTTATTAGTTTTATTTTTTACTGGTTTTATTTATTTTATTTTATTATTGTTTATGTGCGGGAAGTATCTCTGTCCGTATTTACGCTGCTAGAATCTCAATATGTTTTGGTCGGAGGTATCAGGCGCTGAAGAGGCGGGTCGAGAGGGAGAAACTTATTCTGAACAGCTTTGTCATGACAAATTCCACACCTGTCTCCTGAAATTGATCCGCAGTAGCCGAAAGTGGAAAGCCAGCGCGTTGGCCCCGCCGCTGGGACCGTCCCGGGGGTCTGGACGTTTCTCGAAGCGCTTAGCGGCGGCGGCTGCGCCTTAGAGCCGGCTGCCGAGCTGCTGCGCGAGGGAGGGTGAAGTACGTTGGGTGGTGCGGGGTGGAGGTGGGGTGGAGCGGAGGATAATGTGGCTGAGAGGGGGCGAGGGCAATGAACGCATGGGTGAGGGAGAGGCGGAGCAGCTTGGAGCACAAAGGTGAGGGTGCAGCGCAAGGATGGGGGATGCGACGTAGGGTAGCACGGGAGACGGCAGTGGTATCGGGAGGTGGTGCGTGGTGGGGAGGGTAGGAGTAGGAAGGTGCGGGAGAGGTATGGGGTGACGGGGCGAGGGGTGAGGGCGGTGGGATGGGAGAGAACGCGGGGCGGCGTGGCTCGGAGCGGAGGAGGCAGCCTGCGTGCGCCCTGGCGCGTGGGAGGAACAGCAGCGCAGCGGGGTCTCCGTCCGACCCGGAAGCGGGGCCGACGGCGCGGTGGCGCCTCAGGATCTGCGAGATGGCGCCACTGCGCTCCCCTCCTTTCACTCTTGTCTCTTTTCCTCTCTCTTCTCTGTCTCTCTTTCACGAGCCCCTTCTCCCTCCAGCCTACACGATAACCCAGGGGGCGCGATCTGCTCTCTGAGCTGCTTGCGCAGCTACTCTGCTGTAGGGCAGGGACTGAGCCTAGCGCTGCACAGAGTAGCCAATGACGGCGAAGGGGGCCATGTCGAATAAGACGCTTACTTTTTCGGTGAGGTTGTGACCCGAAGAATATACATTTTTCAAGGTTGCATTTTAATATAACCAGGAGAGACAAACGAAGACGCTCTACATCTCTACTCTTTCACACAAAAATGCAATACAAAAACTTTTTCATTAGAGAATAATGTATGTCATTTTAAAATAGGTATAATATAATAATCATGAAGTGGTGTGCACTGAATAATGTATATTAATAAAAATAAATGAAATAGAAATTGAAACTCTCTGAAAATTTCGTTCACTCGGTAAAATATGCCCCTTTGCCCAGTTAATTCCGAAAATAGACTACACAGAAAAATTGTTCCAATTTTTTGTGGCATTTGATTTATATAGCAGTATTTTAGAAGCTCACTGAAATGAGAGCTTAGTTCGTTCATGCTACAGGCCACAAACACATTTTATTTTGAGGTACATAAATCAACAAATAGGTGTTTCTATTGAAAAAGTAAAAGTATTTATATCACTTTCTTCAATAATTCTAGTCAAATTCGTTTTACCATCCCAGAGTTTCATGCGTTCTTTAAAATAAAATAGTTCCTGTGAAGTGACAATAGCGTGTGGATTGTCAACGGAAATGTGTTGCATTTGTTAGCCGATTTTAATGGAAGGTAATGGATTATAATTTAATTGATAATTATTTTATTTTTCTATTCTGCTGTTTTGTTTTTAATTAGTGTGACAGTTATGAAATTAAATTTTGGTAAACTCTACGTTACTTCACAAACTGTAAATCTTAGATATCATATAACCATATATTATAAAAGTGAATAGATCAAATACTTTCATTAGAATATTATAACAGTCAACGTGAGATCTCTTTCCTGAATTTTCTTGCTCTCTAGAAGAGGCCGTTTCCTTTGACAACTTTGTCGACATTATCTTCGCCATGAAGCGTGGCGTCACTCCGAAACCACTATGTTTCGTTCTGGTCACCGAACTACGTGGGTCGAAGATAGTACCCTTGTGACAAAAGCACGTGACAGATTGTGAAGTTATGCAAGCGATTTTTACAAATGTATGGCTTCGGAATTGAAGGACGACATGTTGTATAGGATACACGAACTAGGCTATCGTGTCTGCGGCAGCATTGGCACAATATCTATCACGAAAAATTTACTTAGCGTAAATGGTATCAAAACATTGCTAGTTCCTGGGTTTTAGCACAAAATGAAAGGTATGAATAATGAAGGCTTTCTCTTATATCCTGAAACAATATGATACTGAAAATAAAAGTTCTTAATAATCGATGTTATCTCACTGGAAGTATTTAATTGTTTTAGTTATTTTAGCTGCTTTAACTAGGAGAGGTCTAAGAGTTGAATTAGATAGAATTCAACTCGTATCTAGAACGTTAGATTCACAAACGGTGTGGCTGAAAAATATGAAATATGCTTTTTCTAGAATTATGGAAGCTTTATGCTATAGCCAAACATTTTGCTGCACACACGTTTATTTACCTCCTGAATACATTGAATACATATACTTTAATTTTGATAATGCATAATATACGAATATTGTAATACTCGCTTCAACTGCTTTACCTTTCATTATATTCCGAGAACATTTCATCGTACACGGGCAAAAAACAACAAAACTGTGATTACTCCTCTCGTTTCCCTTCATTGCGTGCGTCATAATAACGTTGGACAGTGCATGTCACAAAGTCACGACCGTCCTGTAAATTGTAATGGTCAGAAATCACTCCTGTAGAGGACCAGTAATGTAGGTCTGCATGATCGAGCTCTGGATATGGCGCGAATAGACCTCATGGGATACTTCAATTGAATTAAATACACTGGTAGTCGCTATAGCTTTCTTCCTAACAGAATCAGGGTACTGCGTTTTGGCATTCATTCCAATTGATTTACATCGCCGTACATGTCAGAATAAACACATCAATTGCGTGCGGGAGCACGCAGTAAATACGGCAGGAGGTCTCTAAATATTAACCATATATATCTTTCTTCTGATGAACTCTAACCTTAATGGTTTACTTCCCTTTCCATTATTTAGTCCAGATATATTTTTGTGGGTCTGTGTTTTAACTGTTCACAACGCATATAATGCAATATGTGTCGTGCTTGTAAAGTTTTGTTATAAAAGTTCAATTAATGGTCTCAACCGGACATTCCAGCCGACATCGAAAACCCGTCGCTAGAAGTAAAACATAAAATTTTGTTCGGTTACTTCCACAGAAGTCTAACGCAAGATGAAATCGAATTTCTTGGCCTAGTTGTGTGTGCAATGTATCGTTCTCCATTACGCACGGTGGGCAAAAAAGTAATAGCTCATTTTCTGCAATTGCGAATTTAGTACTATTAAAAGAACAAACAAGTGGTGCTACAATAGCATATACTTTCTCGCATTGGTTCTAAATTTGCAATTTTCGAAAATTCAAAGTGTTCCTTGTTTTATCCGTAAATAATTTAAAGAACAAATCGTGAGTGATTTTGGAGAAATATTTTTTTATAACTTCCATTAATTTGAAGCACAATTTAACCGAAAACTACTAGTTTTTTTAAAGACATTGTACGTGATTTTTTTAAAGGACTTATTTTTTAGAACTGATTTTCTTTAAGGTAAAAATGTATACCTTCAATTTTGTTGCTATTAAACATTAACTTTTGCGCCGTTTGTAAATTTGCCGCCGGGGCAACCTGCTGTATTGTTCGCACGAAGGGGGGCGATTTGGAGGACGACACATTTCCACACGGCACAAGCCAAGCTGGCGAGTGCGAATGTGGGACCTGGAACTGTGTGTGCTGCTAGGAAGTGCGTGTGACCGCTTGTGGCCAGTTTAGATCCACTGCGCGCCGCCTGCGAAAGGCATCTGGCGCGGAGCAGCCACTGAAGAAGCCGCGTGGACCAGCGCCTTCTCGCCACGAAGGTCATTGCGGTTGCAGCCCCGAACAGCGTCGCCTCTCGAGTGCGATCTTATTGTTGTCTAATAAATTTCATTTTTAGACAGACCTTAGCAAAAGCGGTTCTATCAGGGCACACGTGGCGTGCTAAAAGTTTTAGCACTAGTACTAAAAGTGAGGCGATGCTCAAGGGTTCACATAAATCTGCGAATGCAACAAAACAAAAATACTTTCGTCTAACCCTATCTGCTTCTACTGACCTATGTATCATTAAGTGATTTATTTATTTAAATTAAAATAAAATGAAAGTCAGTAAGGCTGTCTGAAATTTTGTGTATGACATATGGTAAAAGGGGTTTTATTTTGCTCGTACAATTGCGCCGCTTGGCCAATCATCCTCGTTGCAACATTTCCTGTTCGCGAAATAAAATATCACTTTACTACTAGTATCATAAATAACTATTATTGTGCTGTAGAACGTGCAATCTCTTTGGTACCTCTCAGATAAGAATTACTTTAAAAGTACGTAATTTAATTGAACATCAATATTTCATTTTGTTTTGATGAACACATCATTACTTAATAAATTAAAGATCTATTTAGGCAACGATTTAGTTTTTAGAACAAATGCAAAATTACAAAACTTGTGAACAACTGAAATACGCTTAATATCCAACGACGTGTGGTACTCGCATCCTACAGATTGTGACTCCCCGCCATCTCACTGCTGCTATTCGTTCGGCTTCCATTTACGCCCGAATTCTAAGTAAATTCCCATGCCCTTCATAAATGCGTCACTCAATTATTACGAACCGCAAACTCGCTTTTCATTACTAAGTTTCATTTTATAATTAAATTACCAAATATTTTTAAAAGGTAACACTACCTGCACTGTCAACTCGCACCCGTTCGCTCCCACTGCTCGGCTCGTTCTGTTTAGCACGTCATATAACCCGCTTTTCCCTGGTCTTCATGCCCGATAGCGAACTAAATCCGTTTCTTCTTGTTAGTTCTGCGCATCCCTCTTCAATTGCCTAGTATCCATGATCCTCCAGATTGGCTTTTACTTGTTCAGTATCTCAGTATTTATTCTTTGACATTCGCCCTTCATTTCCTATTAATTATTTATATAATCGTTCACGTGAATTCTTCAAATGACCAAAAATAAAATTACACACTTTATTTTCCACTATTTTATTACACTAGTCACATCCCACTTTCCTTCTTTATTAAATTTTTAATTCTTCAACCATGTAGACGTCTATTTTTGCTATCGTATGCGTTCCTTTTAAACTTTGTTATGGTTTTTATGAAAACTCAGGATAACCCATGATAATACTGAAAAAAAGTTCAACTTCCAATGGCATTTAACTGAAATGATTGTGTAGCTAAATGGAAGATACGGGAGAGCTTCTGCCACAGAGGTATTGTAGTACATCGCTCTGGATGATGTTTTAGAGCTTCATAATAAATGCATGTGATGTTACCCGCTCCGAGTGAGGTGCCCTGCAGACTCCTTGTCCCTGGACCCAGCGACCGGACATGAACCGCAAGCTCAGCCTTTCATCTGTTCCCAGAAAGCGCCTCACAGCGCGTCACAGAGTAATTATGAATTGAGCGGTTCCTCCTCGTGCGCCACGGCGCGCTCCTCCGCGGCGATTCTCCTCATGAATGGCTCATCAAAGTTCTAGAATTGCCGACGCGCAAGCACGGCCCACGACGATAGCGTACTGTCTCTGGCCTTGGGGATCCAGTTTAAATGCCAACCTTTAAAATGTATATTTAATATTTTTAATTTGGGTTTTATATTATTTTCTCGTGTTGTGTCGTTTCTTATTACTCTGCCAATAAACTTAACGAATTGACCTACAATTTGAAAATGTTAAGCTTCAACAGCAAACAATATTGCAGGTTAAATTTAAAAGTTACTTTGTATTAGATTTTGAAAAGTTTCATTCTGTAGTTAATACATTTAAAGTCACAATTCAATTAAAATAAATGTCTTCTAAAAATTAAACAAACGTGACAATAAATGATCATAAGTTTTCAAACTGGAAGTGCTACACCTACTTTTCGCATTATTGTTAACGGTTATGTATAATATTAAATTATAATGAGATAACTTCCGACTCACACTTCAACTACCATTTCAAAAATTCTCAAACAAACAAAACACGAAAAATACGTAATTTTTTTAATTTAAAAGTTTAAACGAAAATAGCTTTTTGCCTCTGAATTCAGTGTATTCACGATCTACATTAATGTACTAACGATGACTGATGCGTATTTTTGCCGTAAATAAAATTATTAGTTTACTCGTGTAATAACGCGGACCAACGGCAGCTGTCACTACCGCTTTCTTATCAGTGAGGCGTTGCCAAAGCAACAATGGCCGCTTGATTCGTTTGACATACACATTTTGCAAATCATCATTCTCGATACCGCTAGCAACTAATGCAAATGGATAAAAAATATAATCAATAAAGTTAATAGTGTTATATTAATCAAAACTACTCGTTTTTACACGAAGTACTCGTCATTCCCATACCTTACCATACTAAGCGAAATTATCCATTCGTTTTCAAATTACACTCAATTAAATGACTCAATTAAAAATACATTTAATTCTTAAATTATATTAAACGTAATGTTTCCTTTCATGATTCGAATGACTGCCTCAAACCACCACTCACATTACATTCACAGAATGACAGCACCTCAAACAAAACGCGAGAAATTCGAATTTACCATTTGCAATTCGATATTCGAATTTACTACATAACTCATTTTTAGAATTTGATTGTTGGATCCTTTCTGTACTACTCGTATGTGGAAAAATTGAAGTTGTAGTAAGATTTTGAATTTTTGCATTTTTCGAAAAATATGGGTTTTCAAAGAAAATGAGACCTGCACCACTATTTACGCTAACCGACAACAAAATTTTATCGAAAAATTTGGTGCCATTTTTTAATATTGAAAATGACACAACTTCTTTCTGTGAAGCACTCCCTAAAATGAAAATATCAGTTTCAAATTCAAGGGGTGTGAAATCAACCAAATCAATGGGAGAATATCCATTTTGGGGAAAATCCTACGTACAGTTCAGCCGTCAGGTTTGTTCACGGACAGACAGACAAACTGATGGACGTTTTGCTGTCAATCGATTTTTCGGTATAAAGGACACACCAAACAAAGATTTTGACTGTACAAGCTGTTGGAGGAAATTTATTTTTTATGTTTATCCATTATTTATTATGTTTTTCCACTAAATTCACTGTACACCCCCTTTTTTGTGTTCAACTTGTGTTAATGTTTTCATTTCTCCATTTTTCTAGAGATCCACTGAGGATGGGAAAAGTGTTTTCCCGAAAGCTAACTCTGGTTTTTATGATGATTTCATACAAGGCAAGAGCTATTTAACGCTCGTATTAGAAGTGTCATTTCAACTCCGTTATGATGAATATACTTTTTATTCTGCTTTTTCTAGTTTCATTAAATTTGTTTTTTACTGATTCCACATCGATTACTAGTTACTTCATTAATGTAACCTTTTGCAGATTTCTTTTATAAGATGCAAAACTTTTGATCGTGTGTATATCTCTCACGAGTTTACAAGTGTATACTTCAATAGTGTGTGAGATAACTTGTAGGACTCTCGTAGATAGCCATTTCACGATAAACTATCAAGGATAGATTAAATTCCAGCTAAAATTAAATACATTTTATGTAAACAACGCCAATCGAACATCTTTTAGGAAATATTTTCCTGACGCAAATCATAACATTTGAGGATTGTGATTTAATATGTTAACTCCGTGACTTAATATATTATAAACGTATTATTTTTTAACTTACATTTATCTGACACAAAGTCCGGATATATTATTTTCATTTCGAAATAATGTATCCACTAATAATTTGCCAGAATTGTGAAAAGTTTAAACATGAACTACAGAGTGAAAAGTGGTCCCTATTTCGCAAATGAAGTAACATAATTTCAGAAATTGCAAATTTATTAACATACTATATTTCTATTGTGTTCTATGGGTTCCAGAATTAGGTTTGATGATACTGTTAACAAAACACGCACCACTGATGCTTACACATTTACACATACACCATACACTTATTAAACACATAATAAACTGGCCTCTTCAATAAACAATCTTACTCTCTGCACGATAGGTTACAAAATATTTTTGAAGGGGGCATATACGGGCTTAGCTAAGGTGGGGGAGGGGGCTACTGCCACTCCTCTCTAATAAATAGTACTCTCAAAAATTAGAACGTTATAAACACATTGCGAATACATATCATTCGAGAAACACAAATTATTATATTAGTATTACCAGCTCAGATTACACGTCTTGCAGCATGAATGTTGAATTCAATATCATTTTAAAATTAACAATATTTTAAATATAATAACTTCATCGTGCCTGTAAACAAATTAGGAAAGGCTTTTTTACCCTCCGCAGCTTGGTTAGTTTACGAGATGGGCGATCCAGTACAAGCTAATATTGACCATTCAGAAGTAGGTAGCCCCCGCGAAATTTATGATTTGAAATAAAAAATATTATTAGAATTTGTAAAATTATTATTAATAAAGAATGTTAAAAATATTATTATATTTAAATCAAGTAACATGAAGTATTGTGATATAATTGTTATGTAAAGTATTTTTATATTTTAGCAGTTTATTAAAAAGAAGCAAATTTGATCTCGTAAAACATTTATGTAAATCAGTAACGTTTGTTGAAATGTAGTTAACTTCATCGTGAGAAACAATGTTTTGGGAATCTTAAATAGTTTAATGTAAACTCAAAGGTCTCTTAAAATAATTCTTAATTAATTTATTAGAAAACGCATTGGTGTCTCCCACGAAAGATAGTTTTAATGAATTTCCCTGTTATAAATTAATATATAAATGATATATAATAAAGAAGTAAATAATACTTTTGATTCACATATGAGATACCCCTTAACAAAATTGAGTAATGTCATTTCGACAGATTAAATTTCAAATAATCGATTTGTTTTTGCCTGCAATGCTCCCGTTGAAAGATTCCCATTTCTTGGAGTTTTGTCCAGCGGAAAGCCTTTTATTTGAAACATTTATAAACGTACTCACTAGCCCCTATTGCAGTGTAGTCTAGATTCCCCGTATATTCTATCAGAATGCCAGGCCATCTTGCTGAATACTCACGAAAGACAATGGACAAATAGGATTTCCAAGAAGGCATTCGAACCCACGATGGTTGAAGAATCAAACGTCAACTGTTTGTGTGTATGTACGGTGAGCTAGCACTGTACTGGAGAGTGCTTCCAGCCAGTGTCCCAGGTCACGCTCGAGGTCTGTACCGGCGGGAGCGATTGTTTTCATGGGTCATTTGCCTGCACTCGCTCGTTAGAGCTACCCTCCCATGGAGTCTCTGGCAGTTCAGGCTACTTATCTAGACACAGCCTCCGAGAGCCTTGCGCTCTGGTGAGAGCTTTTGCTTAATTTTCATGGCACCAAAATATCCCAACCAAACAATAATTCGAAACTAATAAAAATTACAAAACTGTGCGAACTCATTTATATCTTTAGATAATTATCTCTATATTTTTGCTACCTACCGTGTCTCCTCCCTATGGTAAATTTCCAAATTATAATATTTTCATAAAAGCCGGCGTATTAATGAATGCACTTTTATTTCATAAGCCTCACTAACGTATTTTCCACGTACTTCAAGAAGCCATTATAGTGGGAAGTAGTGATGTTATCAATAGAAACCTCACATGTCTCAGTAACGCGGTAAAGCTTTTCCGGCCTCACAAGAGTCATCCTCAGTTGTTACTTCACAATTATGGTGTGAGATTTCTATCTGTAACACACCCAATATTGTCAATTAAGTTGACGGATGTGTCTAATCGAAATAAGTTGAATTTCAATCAATTTTAATCGACATTTCATCAACATCACCACAATGTTACTTTCGGCTGGTAAAAGCTTAGTCAATTCCAATAAACGCCGCCCCAAGCAGGCACGCTGTAGATTTCTCGCAGAGTAAACTTATTCTCGTGTGGTAATGTGAGGGGATTCGCGTAAAGCTGTCTACTTTCTGGGTTGCAGGAGCGGGAATCCACGTAGCTTTGCAACGGGCTTTATTGAGTCCCCCTCGCGTAAAGAGCTCTATAGGTCAGGCGGTCGGGAGGCGCGGATGGGCAGACGGCTGCAAGTGCACTCGTCAAATCCTCTTTCACCGAATATATTTCTCGTCCGTTAAACTTAACGCCTCCCTGCGCGGTATTTGCCACCCGCGAGGTGCGTGAGCGAAAGGTCCTTCACTTACTCTTCCCACAAAGGGTGGGGATGGGGCCCGTGGTGTTAAGGCTGGTGCTTGGCCTCCTTCGCCGGGGTCCGCCCAATTTATGTTGGAATTTGTGTTGGATATAGCGAGTGCTGGTCAGGTTTTCTCGGTGTCTCCCGTTTCTCCTATTTCTTATTACAACATTATTCACCTCATCGAGGCCCGAAGATACGAGAGTGCTGCCGGTACATCGCTTCGGGGCCCGGAAATCGCAAAGGAACCCGTTTTCTCATAAAATATTACAAGAAACGAAGAACGAAGGGCGGGAACGAATGGGAATGTATGGTAGGTTAGACAAAAGAACAAGGTGCGCACAAGTTTGTAAAGAGAAACGATTTCGAGCTTGGACTGCGCCAAAAAGATGAAGAGTAGACTATCAGGGGGATCGGCATTATTGCAAAATGATGATGGAGCCTGCCTGGCATCGTAGCCGAGGATAAAAGTGCTTCCGATGAAAAATGGAAAACTCGCTGTCCAAGAGGGTTGTGCACTCTTCGAAAGGAAAGAGGGGAAAATTGCAACAGAGTATAAATTGTTCAAGGCGAAAGATTGGTTTAATGAATAAAATGTGAAAATAATCGCTATTCAGGAGTTATAATTAGGTAAAGATTGTTCAGATCTGCGCATGAAATATATGTTGCATATTTATTAGATTGAATGTGGTTGTTTTGTATAATAATAATTTGTAATATAATGACGTTTACATATGTAATGTTAAAAATGCAGGTATAATCTATGAGGAGTTCTGTAAATATATGGTGTTACATATTGTTTCTCTTCAGGAATTATTACGAAGGCTTATAATTTATTAAGTAATATTTTAAAGTGTTTTTCATTAATTTTAAATGTCCCAAATATACTTTTTCACTCAGCCGAGACCTTGTAATGAGCAATGTATTTTCAGGCCCACCATTTAATTATATTAAAATAAAACTCTGATATATTTGTTTATTATAATGTGTTTATTAGTATTGATATTAGATCTAAAATAAAATACCTAAATTAGTCGTAATATTGATATTAATAGAGAAAAAAGAGAGGTTTAAAGAAAGGAAAGGTTTCACTACGCACGTCACTAGTTCTTTTTTATAAGGGTCCATACTTCTTTTTGTACCAGGGCCCTGGGGAGCGGATTTTTTCTCAATGGCTCTGACCTCACCATCGTCATTGACCTTGTCATCTCGTTAGATCATCAACAATCGTCGTCCCAACGATGGTAGTACTTGAAGGGCCCCTATCTCCAATAAATAAATAAATAAATACGAAAACCTCACGAACTTGTTTGTAGAAATACACGAAGAAATAACAATAAAATAAGTACATTTATATGTGAATTTACAAGAAATATTACTCTTTTTACAAATTTGATCATTATATTGCACATTTGAACAATGTTATTACAATCCCAAATCGTAGTTTTGTGTTCTCACAATTTTCCAGGAATATCTATTGTGATTGGTTGGCGATTTTGGAAACGTTTCCATTACGTAGTCTTTAAAAGTCTTCTTTAGGTGGGCTGACTATATTTGTCTTGACATCTTGTTTTTAACTGCATCTTTCGCAGACCCCACTTTCCACATTCGTTTGCCATGCGATAACAATCTTTTCTAACGCGTGCCCTTGATCAGTCATCGAACCGAAGCGTGCAAAAGGAGAGAACCTTCTATTCATCTGTTCTTTTTACTTGTAATCCAAAGTGAAGAGCAGTTAAAACAGCGTGACTTTTCTTTCAGCAACACCGAGCCGCAACTTACAGGACCGGGCACGTCCTCGGGACGACCGCCTTCCCCTCGACTCCCCCTTCCCTCGTGGCGCTTCGGAGGGGCAAATAACATGGCGGCTGCCAATTTCCGAATTTATTTTCCTGCGCCATTTGCGTACTGGCAGAGAAGCTGCCGAGGCGCACAATTCGCGAGGGCGTCGCCCTAATCTCGACGAGCCTGAGCTCTCTCGGTTATCTCGGCCGCATTGCGCATATCCCCCGTATTTGTTCACGGGTTGAGATGGCTCAGGGATCAACTGATGTCAGGGACATCAGTTTCGAGGTCCGACGATGGCTGGATTTTCGACGCTAGCTGCGTACCTAGGTCAAATTCAGCCGCTGGTTGGTGGAGAATTTTAGCGGCCGGCGGCTTTGATCGATAGTAACTTAACAAACTGGCTGCGGATCGCGCGTGATGTTTCCTTCCTTGTCCTATCCCTAGTCCTTACTTTGCACAAATTTACACCTTCAAGCACTACGCTATTACACATATCAGGAGCATTGGGCTTGTTCCGAGTGGGTCGGTACCCCGCTCGTGGGAGATATCTGGTAAGGGAAAAACCCTGCAAGCCGACGTGACTTGCCATCCAGCGGCGAAATCATCGCCCCCTCCCGCGATAAAACATCCACTAAACGTACGGGACTAATGACAGCGGTTTTCGCGCCCGCAATCACTAATATGTTTTATATTACTGATATAATGTAAATATAATGTAAGTTTATTCACAAACAATATATGTAAGAAATACAATATAAGGAATCACCAAAGGAAAGGATAATTAAAGGTTTCGAGAAATATTATAATGATTATATTGCAGTGGAATGACAAAATGGTTTAGTCTTTATAATTACGATTAATAGAAAACATTTTATTCTAGCCTTTTATTAACATACGCTGATGAGTGAAAACCGATGAGAGTTTAACTGAGCAAATCCACCGTAAGTTACCCACAAACGTGATGAAACCTGCGCGTACAAACATGGCAAACCACGAGCGTGCACACATGTCAAAATGCCAAACTAAACAACTGAGCACTACGAGTGAGCACTTCGTTCTGACGTATGACATGAATTACAGAAATTACTGCTCTCTAGCAGCCGCAAATTAAGACTCGTTCAATCACTACCAGAGTTAATTTCTGTGGTAGTTCATTTTCTCTCTTTTCTACTGACTTGCTTTTCCCAGATGTCAAGATTAGCTCCTGTTAAATCTGGAGAAGAACATCGTATTCTGCCACTTTCTTGTGAAGTTTGCCAAATTGCGGCCTATCAGAAAGTAGTTGCGCATTACATTCAAGCAGCTAAACTGTGTGCAGGCACAAGAAAGACTATTTCTTCTTTTCTTGGTATTCAATCACGAGTTGGTAAGAATTGGTAATGAAAAAAACAAATACACTTTTATTCACTTTCGTATATTTGCTGTAATGATATTTCTGACATCTCTGGCTTGACTGGATTCTCAACAAGGAATCTTTTTAAAAATGTATTTATTGTCGCATCAACTATGAGGATATTAGAGGTATCATATATGGATGTTGCTATTAATTAATAGAAAACCTTGTGAACGCCTCTAAGTCAAATTGTCAATGAAATTTAAACAAAATTCAAGATAAATTGATATGATTCCATTCGTGGACTTTCATTCGTGGAAACATTCGTGGAATGTAATCATGTAACGCGAGCATGCTCAACATCTGCAATGAAGAAGGAGAAGTTGACCATAATAATAATAACAATAATAATAATAATAATAATAATAATAATAAACTTCACCTCTGGGGGTTTCACGACTTTGTAGTTGGTGGTGGAGCTTCAGAACCCCATGAGCAAGCGAGCCATGTCGGCGGTAGCCTAGCTACTGGTAGTGCCTCCCTTGCTGAATAGATAGAATAGGGTTAGACGATGCACTCCAAGGAGAGCTTCAACGGCATCTTCGAAAAAGATGAAACGATTGATGAAGACGACGAAAGAGGCATCTCGAACACAACCGCAGCGTCTGATCCGCAGTGCGCGGCTGCAAATAGCGCCTGTCTTCACGTTAGGGGCGGCTGCATTCATAGCGGGATGTAAGTAGAGAGGGAAGGATCAAGAACCTTTGGACTCCCTGTTGTCGGACCGCGGAGGGTCCTGGAGAGAAACTGGGTTGGCACACCAGGCCACTGATCAGGGTGGAGGCCCGAACCTTCCATTAGCCAGCGGAGGCAGCCTTCAGCAGCCAGAGAAAATCCCATTCGATTTAGAAGAGCCAACGGGCGATTGGAGGGACCATAGCTAGGCCCTGCTGGTAAATATCCTAAGGCCATTGAGGGTCGCAGTAACGGCTGACAGGAAATAACCTAAGGGTTAAATGTGACCTGTGTAATTGCTTCCTGCAAAACTTCCTTTAAAACAAATGAGGAAAATGGATATAACAAGAAATGTTAATGAATCTTACCGTGCCTTGTTCTACCAACGTCCCGTACCTGCTCAGAAACGGAGCTAATATCATCTTGTAGACGTCTGTCCATCCCACGGGATTAAGAAATTAACAGCATTGCATTCTTATTTAGCAAAGGCTGCTAAAACAAATTTTAAAATCCCAAAGAAATCCCTGGAATGCCTCACACGCGGCGTCATGTATTTGCTACCTAAAGCGGGAGACAATTCTTTGGCGGAGAACTACAGGACATCCTACTAAACAAAGCTATCTTCAATGATGTAAGGAAACGAAAACGTAATTTGAACATGGCTTGGATTGACATCCAGAAGGCCTTTGACAGTCTACCACACGATTGAAGTTGGAAGATCCTGAAGATCTACCATTGTCGTTCCGAGGGATACAGCTTAAAAGCTGATCCTTGAAAAATTACACACGTTAATCGTGTAGCGTGGTCAGTCGTGACGTATACGCCAATAATAATAATAATAATAATAATAATAATAATAATAATAATAATAATAATAATAATAATAATAATAATAATAATAATAATAATAATTCATATAATAATAATAATAATAATTAATGAGGTGTATTACATTTCGTAATTAGAATTTCCACTTGATTTCTCTGCCATCTTCATCCCAGCCGCAGTTACGTAGCGCCGCGTTCTCGCCTCGGTCGGTGCGCGAGCCGAAAGAAAGGTGGCCGGCGGCGCACCGGAAGGCGGCGGTCGATCGGCCGGTCCATCGATTGGCCGAGGGCGCTCGCAGGATTTCCGATCGGAAGGCGCAGCGCGGCGCCGCGGGACAGGCCGCCGAGCAACGGGGCCGGAAATTGTTGGCGATGGCCGGCGCAGCCAGCGAACACTGAGACAGGAAATGGGGTTTCTTGAAAGGCGATTCCAAACGACCCGAATCGGCTCACGAAATGGGTGGATGGAGACAGGAAACTATATGACTTTCATTGTTTGTTTGTTTTTTCCTAGTATTTTTTCGTTTATATTTCGTATACATATTGGTGCACACGAGCCCCTATGCCAAAAACATTAAATTCTTTATAACTTAACCGAGATATTTTATATTGCCATTTTAAAGAAGTATGTTATTATATTCATTTTCAAGAAGACGATATGAGTAACCAAATATTCGTAATTATATGCTGATTCTTCAAAGAAATTCGAGAACGTGCTCAAAAACAATCGTAAGAGTTTTAAGTACAATGCATCGCGGTCGTAATATGCCTCGAGGTAGTTTCTTCGTTGCTAATAACAAATTACCCGTGAGCGCTACACTACGCCGTGGCAAGCGAGATAAGACTCCGAGCGTGGTAGAGGTAGCTTGACCCCCAAACGACTGCCAAGCGTCGCAGCTAAAATACGAGTAGAAGAGGAAACTTGGTGTGATGTCGAGCACAAATGCCTAGCCTGCTATTTTTCAAATGTCTGTTTTTGTTTGTTTCCAATTTCGCAGACAGCTCATAAAAGATGTCTCTGAAATGTTCATAACGAATAAAAACAGGACCGCATTTATTTCTTCCGTAAGTTACGTTCCATGGCAGTCACATTATAACCATATTGTGAAACGCACTTTTTCAACGCAAATGGATAGTGTAAGAAAAATAAATTTCATTGAGGATGATGACATGCTGTTATATAAAGTGTCAACTTTGTAAATACGTTTCATAAAGCAACACTGAATTCAGAGTTGGTTAAAAGTATTGTCCACCTGTTCATTAGCCACAAGTATCGGCCAGTTAAAACAGCGTGATAGCGATGTACATATGGAATTGTCTTAGTGACCCATTGCGTCCTTATTTCTTTTGTCATCCGAACACAATGGAATATTGTCGATTAATTCTGACGTGCTCACTGCTATGTCGAATGCGTCTCTCAGTGATCATCGACAATCCCAAGGAAACAATAGCTTCTCATTTTACAGGGGAAAGCGTCTTGCAAATATAAGCACCCATAAATGTCTTTAAAGAACTGTCTTTTTCTGCCTTCCCTAATAATCGTCTCCTCTTTGTTTTCGATTTCGATTTTGTATAGTTTTTCTTCTTCGCTCTCCTCGACATGTTTTATGTCCTTACATTAACAATTTCTTTTTATATTTCTCTGATTAAATTACTGATGATGAATATAATCGCTTTTATTTTGACTAAGGGAGCTAAGGGACTAATGAACAAATGCGTTTATATATTAGAGCACCTTACTTTTTATATTTGTATTTATTTAAAATTCTTTTTTTTCAAAAGAAATATAATAGATCCCAAGTTGATTAAAGACAGTTATTAAAGAATAACTGTTTTTATGTGATTGTGTGTTTTTATGTGAACCGTTTCTTTCATAACTGTCTGTAATCAACTTGGGATTTATTATATTCATCGTGAGTTTTTTCTCATTAATGTTCTTTAATACAATTTTCAAATGATTTGCCAATTTCCAAATGATAGCTACATTTAAGCAACATATATTATCCATGTATGCAGCTAGTTGCTCGTGTATGTGGCTAGCAGGGTTGCCAGATGCTTGGCACAAACATCCTCCGTTAAATGGAAGTAAAACCGCCCATTTCCGCCCAATAAGAAAATTGAACATTCCCAGCGCAATTAAATTTTAATTCGCATTAAAATAATTGAACTAGAAGTGTCTTTTTAGATAGTAAACTTATGAAAGCTTCATTAGTTTTATTTTTGTTTTGTTTTGTTTGTAAACATTGTAATTAATGATACTTACATTGTAAAAACGTATACATTTTAAATAATGAGTTATATCTTAATATTTAAAAAATAGCTGTGACTATTCTTATGAGTACAGCACGTGAGAAAATTACTTTAAGGGATGAAATTATTTCCCCACATTTTTATTTTCACTTTTCTTGCTCCTCATAAATATTAAAAGCATAAAAAGATTATCTCAGAAATTATTACATATGCATGTTTATTCCCTATGGCCTAACGGAAAATGTGCTTCCTAAAGATGACTAATTCTAAATGGTGTGTTCTAAAATAAACTCCAAGTAATGCCAATGTGATGTACTGTATACTCAGGTTGTGCACGACAAATACCCTATACTAGAGGTCTAAAAACTTATTACTTGCATTAAAACTCATGAATAATGTAAAAATCAAAAAAAATAAAACTCACTGTCAACGTCTTTGTGGTTGTTTTTTGAAACTTTCGTCGTAATCTGAACCCACGCAAGTTTTGATGCGTTTCCGCCCGTTGGGCGGTATTCCACAAAATCAATTTTTGTCCCGAGATAGAGAGAGAGAGAGAGCCGTTTTAAGCAGGATTCCGCCCAATCTGGCAACTCTGATGGCTAGCGAACTCTAATCTCGTGTAATTTGTTCTCATTTGCTCCTAAAAAAGTGACTGTTTTACCACCTTCATCATATTATTTTAAATTAATTAATGTATGTAAGGCCGCTTTTCAACATCTTGGTTATGTAGCGATCACTGCGATATTTAAACTGTAGGGAGAACACAAACAGCCATGCTTGAGGTGTGATTCGAACCCGCGACCCTTCGAGCCGAGGCATCTACTGCCCCTCAGCCATAACGACCTCGGCTATCCCGGCCGGTCTTAAATTGTTTTGTCGTAAACGTTTAGAGAAGGAACTAAAAGGAAAATAATTTAATTATTCCCTGTTTAGTTTCGACAGTGTAACATCGGTAAACACTCGCAACGACCATTTGCTCTTAAATCGGCTTCAGCCAGCTGCAGCGCCGCTTTGGGCTGCAACCTACGCAAGCGACCGCGCTTCGGTTAAACGCGTAGGAGGGGCACATTGTGCTGAATGGTGATTCTGTGAGGACAGAAATAAAAAAAAATGTTGATACAATGTTTGAAAAACAGATACAATGTTTCAAGCGTATTGTTTAAGATTTCTGTGATTTTACATCCATAAACACAAGGCAAGAAAACGAAATAATTTCTTAACTTTGATTTTTTTAACATTTTCTATTTTTTTGTTATAAAATTAAGTTTATTTATCGTCAATCAAGTAAAAATTCTTGTTTTCCAGAAAGACAATATTGTAATTCATAGCATTTCACTACTGTAAGTGCCTTGAAAACTCAAACCACTCTTCCAGAATAAACTAGAGAAATACAGAAATCCACTAAAAAGTGTGAGTCAATTTATCGTTTAGAAAAATACCGATGGTGCTGTTGATCACATCGGTAGGTGCATCGATACTCATCCAAAAGTTTTTACTTGCTTAAAACTCCTGAAAACACCTTTTCCTCAATTATTGCAGAATGTTTTGAAACGATTTGAATAATTTATAATTCAACTAACTCGTGACTGCGACGATTCATGTTCACTTGCCCTGAATCAGTAGGCTGGAAGAGGTGTATCATGAGTAGCGGATGTATCGACTTTCACTCGGACCTACTCAGGTTACCCGATTACTCGTCGTAGGATATTCACACTGTACACTCATGTACAGACGTTCGCATTTGTGGATCCGAAAACGAGATAGTCACGAGAGAGAGAGAAAAAGGCCCATTGTGCAGCGGCGTGGGCGCTGGGGCCGGCCCCCGCGCGCTGCCGCTTCCATATGGCGCCGCTCCGCCGCCCCCGCGCTTCACACCCGACGCGCCCCGGCGCCTAATATCTTCGGGGCGCGACCCGCTCCGCAGCTTCTCTACACGCCCCCCCGCTCGTCCCGGTTCGCCCCGCCCGCACCCGCCCCCCTGCGCGAACGTGCGGCCGGCCGTGGGGGGGCGGAAGGTCGGAGGTTCGCGGAGCAGTTAGTCGCGACGCGGAATGGGGTGGGAAGACTGGTGATTTCGCCTGCTCAGTAAATACAAATTTGAGGAAAAGTTTCAGGAGGTTTTTTAAGCGTTTTAATGATAGATTGCTTTGCAATTAATCGTTAATATAGTAATAGAGTAATATGTAATAAGCGTATATAAGTAATAATAATCATAGTAGTACATGTAGAGGCTTATTGATATGACGAGCCTCGTGCATTTCAGGTGGTATAATATGCCGTCATATAAATACTAATCCTACTTGAAACGATCATTGAATTGCTTTAGGAGTCCTTTAATTTTACTTCAATACGCATTATGCAAATGTCGGAAAGTAATGAAGCGTTCACGTTTTATACAGAATGACCTATTTCATATTATTTTAACCATTCTGTTTCTAAATATTGATATTTTGAGTTCATAACTATTAAAGATTTTTTAAGGATTAATCGTCAATGCTTTATTTTTGTTCGTTTTTAAAAAAGTGGTTATTAAAATTGATTGTATATTCAAATGAATGGATGGTTTCAGCTAGATAGATGTGATCATTAGCAGACGCTCTATTAACGAGTTTCATTGAGATGAAATAATTTCAGTGACAATCGCGAAATCATATAATCAGTTATGATTAATTAGATTTTGCAGTGCATTATATTAATACTCCCAATGCAAATGGAACATTGTGTCAGTTCATATTTTTCAAACAATTTGCAGGGGTCGTTTCGTTTGACATTTAAATGCATCAGGTTATGAGTTCTTAATTTTCCGAATTGTTTTTAATGATATAATATATGACAGCGTTTTTGTGATTTCAGAGGTTTTAAGTAAGCTCATATATACTTAAAAAATTATTTTAAACTTTCGTGAAGTGTACAAATTAAAGAACAATATTACTCAAACAAATTTAAGATTATCTCCTGTTTTAAATAGCAAATAAATTACTTTCTTTGTTCTTCATTCTCTCTTTTTTCTTTCATAATAAGTTATATCGAATTTAAAATTACTAATTTAGGCCATAAATAGGAAGATATTTATATTTATTTTTCAGCTATTTTCGTTTAATTATTTTTTATCACCCTAATGTTTACTTTTTGCCTTTAGTATGCGCAATAACTATATTATATATTATATATATATATATATATATTATATATATATATTATATACTGATATAATATAAGAAATGTTTTGTAATTTCAAAGGAAACTGGGGAACTGACCTTTGGAATGTGATCGCCGAAGGCGCGGGCTGAAGGTTGGAAGGGGAAAGGGAGGAATGGAAGTATTTAGTGCTGGTCCACGAATCAAGCCTTGCTCCGGTAAATCTTCGAATTCATTAACAAAAAGAAAGAAAGAAAAACGAATGTATTACCTGGCATGAAGAAATCTCATTGTGCCATAG
This sequence comes from Gryllus bimaculatus, assembly GCA_017312745.1. Taxonomy (NCBI): domain Eukaryota; kingdom Metazoa; phylum Arthropoda; class Insecta; order Orthoptera; family Gryllidae; genus Gryllus; species Gryllus bimaculatus. The sequence goes on along the minus strand of BOPP01000019.1, from coordinate 3,063,118 downwards.
TTTTCAATTTATTCAAATATTAGTAGATACTGATTATAAATAATAGTTGGACCTTGAACTCTCAAACTACTTAGTTTAATACTGAATACCCAAATTTATTAGCTGCACTTATTTCTCCATCACGACCAACGCTTCCAAGTTAGGATTGTGTCTACTCTGTATGTGGCTTGACTCCAGCACAGGTGACCTCCGTTCGTGTAATGGTTTGTAGTCTCATTGATAAGAAAAACGTGCATGTCGTAAATTTACCTTTCAAAGACTGTTTGACCAATCGACTGCGGGACTCGTGCAGTTGCGCAAGAAAGAGAGAAGAAAAACACATAAAGCTCTGCTTGGATAGCACAACCTGCATAAAACCTCCTCACAGACAGCGAAGAAAACCCAGCGTCCTGTGGTTCCAGCGCTCATGGCTCAAAGAATATCGGCGAACAGCGGCAGGATCTAGGGCACGTATTCAAAACCAATTTCTGAGAACCATTACTAACGCCCCATGGTTCATTTTCAATAATCAGCTTCACAAGGAATTCAAAATAGAACCATTAGATCATTACATCATATACCTTGCCACAAATGTCTATCATAACATTCATCAAATTCCAGTCCTCTCCGATTTCAGACTGAAAAAAATCCGATTCATAGCACCACGATCCAAAATAAATATCCGTTTCATGATTTCCAAATCAAATTCGCAAGCATAGAACCAGATTAAAGGACCCATAATGGAACTCCTCCCCGTTGTGTAGTATGTAAGCTTAGAATAGTTAGTAAGTAACAAAAATTACATATGTAAAGTTTAAATAACTAATAAATTTACCTTCAGAAGAAAAATTAGGGCACGTGATCGATGGGCTTGCAGGGAGCATCAGTGGCTGTAGAGAGGGAGAGTGGTGAAGACGGACAAGCACTGAAGCCATTGTCCCGTGACAATGGCTTCAGTGCTTACAAGTGGGGGCAAAGATAGCAAACGGGGGCGGCAGTAGCTGCATTGGTGAGCAGTGTAGAGCGTGTCGCTGACATACAGGTTATAGTTCCTGTTACGATACTATAGAATTGGGCATGAGTAATTTCACACATGTTCCTTTTCGTATGAAAATATGTGCATTTTGCAAAATATTTTTAAGATTTCAGATGACTTGTCTAAGTGTATTATCTGGGATCGACTGGGTCTTCCACATAAGATGGTTCTGTTCTTGCAATATATTTTAGTATTCTCTGCCAGACTCCGAGCATTGGTCTGTGGTTTACAAACCTTTTTTAAGCCAATTCGTTTAGTCATGGCGGTGACAAACATGAATGTTGTTAAGAAGATAAGATAACATTGTGAAAAGTAAATAATTTAATAAGAAATTTATCAATCATCGTTGAACAATGTGTTTTCATGCTATTTCTAAAAAGTGACAATGTTTCACTTGGGGATAGACATGGCCATTATTTATTGAATCTAAAAATATCCTATTTTTTATGCTAGCGGTATTTGTATCATATTGGGGAAGAGAATATAGTTTCCAAGGACTAGCGACTTTTTAAACAACCTTTGGTAAGTTCTGTTTTTATTGGCTTTCACAGCTATCGCCGCACTTCGCTTCTGCAGCGCTTGTCCAAACGCAGATCATGAGGAATGTGCTATAAGGATGGGAATGAGCGTCAAGGTTGGGAATGAGAAGTAGATTGCGAAGGAAGTTAATTGATTGATTTAATTAAATGATGATTCCGTGCGCGTCAACTCATATGGCCATTTGTTCCGTTAGAGTAGTGAATGTTTTATGCTGGAAGGTGGCGGTGGTTCCTCTCCCTCTGGATGGTAAGATCCACCGGCCTCCTCCCCCTTGGCTTAAGGGCGATTTCCCCTCCGCGAAGCGAGGCACCGCCCCGGCCGAGACAGGAAGTAGGTCCCCGACTGGTCTCCCGACACGTGTGGAGGTGTAGTGCGTGTGTGATGTCTCGCGACATGTTTGCCTGTGTACATGTGAGAAGAGGATATTACAAGGAACGGGAAGGAAACGTTGCTCACGGTCCTTTTGTTAGGATACTGCTTAGCATTCGCGTGGTATTGATCGGAGAATCCACGAAAAACTAGCCGTCCGCTAGAATCCTCCAGGCAGAGACTGAGCTCAACCTAGCCATATTACTAGTGTTAAAAATCCGCCTTCGATGCAACTCTAATACCTCGACCTCCGGCCAGAAAGAATCTCGCGAGAATCGTGGACCGTCCTTTACGTTATTGCTCCGACATTCATCAGAAGAAACCCATACGATCAGGTTAACTATCAACTCTATTGCTGGAAATGGAACTTTGGGCTTGGCGGTTCGGCGGCGTGTCTACGAGACCATGACGGCAGGCGCTGGGCCTAATTGGATATGCGGGTATGACGGTTCATAGTCCTCGCCGACATGGATTGCTAATGGAAGGTAAACAGCGTCTCGTGCCAACAAGGTACGATTGGGTTTTGGGCGTGGGTCGTGGGATTAGGACCTCAGTATCTCCAACGGGAATGCAACATAAGAGCTTAATATGTCCTAAACGAATATTAATATTTTTGATGAAGGTTACTTAATGAACAACAGAATCCTGTAACAATATGAAACCTTGTGCGTGTGGTAATATTGCACCATATGCTCCCTAACCGACCGTTGATTGTTTTGTGTTTACGGGTGCCTGGACCATTATGGTCAGAAATCCCATGGGTGTAGTATGGGTGTAGTGAATATGCTATCTTCCTACTACTGAAGCGTTATGACATTCGACGCCGGCCTAAACATCGGTTTCGTTTTTTCCCTCTTCCAAATATCTCCGCCAGAGGGGGCACCGCGGCGACTTCCTCCACTGCGAGGGACTCTAAGCTCCCGACTAGTCTCCCGTCAGGTGTGATAGTGCAGTGCATGTAAGTGTGTTTGTCTGTGCACAAGCAAAGGGTGTATATCCATGTGTGTGTGTGTGTGCATACATGTGTGTGTGTGTGCGCGCGCGCGCATATAGAGGAGACATTGATGATGAAGAAAAGATTGCATGCGATCCTTGGGCCGTTGATGTGCTACTGCTTCGGCAGTCTCCAACTTCGGAGAGATTCTTCACCTTTTGATCGGACCTACCACGGAAAGCTACTGGATCAAGCAGCCGGACCAAGTGTACTCGTACTCCACCAGTGACCGAATTCGTACTAGATATACAGTTGTTGAATTTATGCTATCTTCGGGACTCGAACCCTGGAACCTGTCGGTCAGAACCGCTGCAGTAATAACAATAGTTGCTCTGAGCCATCTTGGCCAGTGCGAAATATTCATCGAAAGGACTCCCTAAGTGCAAGTTACGTCGTGAATCCGCTTCCTGTGGTCTGCTTCGACCCAGCCATTTAGCAGTCTAACAGTCTAGCCGTCGATGGAGCTCAAATCTAGGACCTCCGGGTTAGCAACACTTCAGTTGAGCTCTCGCAACCACATACGCAAATCAGTCCAATTCTCCTCTGTTTTTCTACTTTTAGCTTATCGAGATTACCTAAATGAATTTCACGAGCTCCCAAGATTGCAGCGGAGTCCCCTTGGACCCGAACGCGAAGGGGAGGGGGCAGCGGGTGACGTAATTTAGTGATGAAAGCACGCACGCCGCCGGTGCTATGTCTCGTCGGCAGCCACGTGATAGCCAGGAGCACACGCGGGCGAGCACGCGACAGGTGCTGGCATATCGACACTCTCTTGAACGTCTAGGCTTTATCTCCACACTCTTTGCAACTTTGCCGATTACACAAGTTCGAAGAACGGAAATAATAATAGCGTTTTCACGTATGTCTTTCTTGGTTTCATTCGTGACACTTGCGAAAGGTTAACAAATGTCTTTTTAATATAATTTATCAAATAAAATAATTGTATCGTTCTGTTAGACTACCTCGTTTTGAATTTGTTATATACGGTTTTTTAAGTTTAACAGATATTTTACAGAATTTAAGAATAAATCAATCGAATGTCGATATCCATGAATTAGGATACATTAAATATAACATATAATAAAAATTGATGTAATATTAACATTAATATAACATAATTTAATACCATCATTTAGTATAACATTAACATTAATGTAACATTAAATATAACGTTTCGAATAAGGAAGGATTATTATTAAGCTTCTTATGAGCAAAGCAGGACAATAATAACAAAGCAAAAGAAGACAGTTTCTTTCCCGAAACTTAAAATCGAAATATAAATAAAAAGTGTGAATGTATGAAAGGTGCTAAGGAGTTACAAGGAATTAATTCTATTGAAGTGGGTTATTTCTAGATAATCGAGTAAGTTTACAGGTAGATGATTGATATTAAGTTCCCTGCGAGGATATTTTAAGTTCATTTCTTCGTTCTTTTCCCGAAATGTTAGCATATGTTGGTGTAAAGCAGCAATCGAATGTTAATATTATTCTGTTTGTGTTTCAATGGCGCGTGTGCTTTGTGTTGCAGGCCATCTCGGAGACGTTCGGGCGCGGCGGGTCGCATGTGGACGAGGAGCTGCCCGACTGGGCGACGGGGCTCAGCCCCGAGACCCGCGTGCCCATCGTGCTGCACGACCACCTGATGACGGACGCCGCGCTGGGCACGCTGCCCATCAAGTCGGAGCACTCGTACTCGCTGGCGTCCGACGGCGACTCCGGGCCCGACTCCCCGCTCTCCCGCGGTGAGCACTCGCGCGCGCCACCCCCACCCCCATCCCCGCACCCACCACGCCCCCTGTCTGGTCCCGTCTCGCCTCACCTGCGAGTACTACTTCGACAATAGGTGCAAACATGTGGATAATTGGATGGCGTAAACATTTGACTAGCATTACATGTATATTCAAGTAATTGGGTCAAGTTAAGGAAATGTTGCCCATTTAGCCAGTACCTTTTTTAATTTATCTTCCACCAACTTTGTGTTTTGTATTGTAGATGATATTTATTTTTTAATAAAAAAAACGCTATTCTTTCCCCGGCACTCGTTTTGCATAAAATATCCCAAGTCAGCAAATATTAATTTTAATTGTTTCAAACCCGAACAATTTACTTAAAACGAAAAAAATAACTTTTCTGTATCTTCGACGTATTTGAGTGTGTTTACTGCAGAACGAAAGCAAACACAATCCACGGAGTTCCTTAATTGCACACCGCAAAATCAACATCGTTCCTCGATTAAACGCACTGTCATAATTACGGCAGCAGTTGTTAGCCGCGAGAGAGGCTGGCTCTAAAATTTAACCTTGCGCCGAGACCCCTCCCCCCGAAGGAGATCCGCGGTCGAGAGGTCCTGCGGCTCCCAAGTGCGCCGCTCGGATGCCCATTGGCCGAGAGGTCTCCCTCGCGAGAGAGCTTCGAGAGCCTGTTATCGCTGCTCCGCGAGCAACGCGTTGTGGTCGGCACTCACTGCTTGAAATACATTCAACTTGGTGCACAATACATCGTGCAAGGATGTGTAAGGCACGCATTGAAACACGGTGCGTAATTAAAGGAATAATCAAGAAATAATGAGAAATTTCAGATAAGAAATTAAATACGACCTAAATTACGTGCCAGGAAAACCTGTTAAGATGAAACATTCGCTGAAAATATCTACTGAAAGTTGGTTATCAGAGCCACTCAATGTTGCTCGAGGCAGCAGCTGATGTCGCTGCAGGGCCTCTGAGCGGGAGGTCCTATGGTTCGAGTCTCGATTATATAGCAGGATTTTCGCACTACTTTGCCAGTTCGGTCAAATTCAGCCGCGGTCTGGAGGAGAATTCTAGCGAGTGTCTGCTCTAATCGGTAATTTTCCGGTGTTTCTCCTATCAACCACAGGCGAATGCTGGAGCAATATTCTCATAAACGGGCCGTGGACCGCGCGCGATTTTTTCTTTGTCTTTGCCCTTTCCTCATCCCATATACTTACATTACCACACAATCAGGAGACCAGTCGGGAGCTTAGAGCTTACCCCGGCTAGGGCGGGTAGTGCCACACTGCTGGGAGACACCTGGTTGGGGAAATAGGGAAAAATCAATGCAAGCCGCCGGGGGGAATCTCGCCCACCTCCCGCGATAAATATGCACTACACTTACGGGAATAACGATCTTTACTGACTTTCGAGAGCATGTAAATGCAAACGAACTTAGAGATAGCCTTAGAGTAAGTAGCGAGCTATCATGAACTAGCTGTCAGTCCATATCTTTAAGTTGAAAACCTTCTAAATCCAGATACTGGCACCATTTTGACAAATGTCTATCGGCAAGAAATGTACTTTTTTGTTATATTAAAACGTCATTAATTGACATTTCAAAATGATATGTTATTACTGTATATATCGGTTTTTTCAATTATTTGCCAATATCTCACAATAAGATCATCAAATTTATTATGAGCAAACAAAATTATAGTTTTAAAAGAAGTGTATTATTTACTTTTTATAATATAATACAAATGTTATAATTATACGAATGCTCGCAGCGGCTTTATCGTTTTCATAACAATAAATAACGGAGAATGAACAAGTTTATTTAAAGGCATGTAGTTTCTTTTATTCTTAATATTTATTAAAACTATTAATTTTATAAGTTAAATAGTAGTTTTACTAGAAAAAAGATTTTCTGTTGTTCTTTCATGCTCTCTTTTTCTTCTACTTTAGAATAAGAATGAAAGTGTACGTGTGCCCGATGCCCGTTGCTGAGACACTACACTCGTGTTCGTTTAAAGTTGACCACAAAAACGACCTAAACTAACACAACTTGGTAGAAGTCAAATAACTGCTGTCACAAACACTTTATTACGCTGTTCTCGCAAACACGTGCCTCTCTACAATCCGGACGAATACAGGTGACTCAGGGATCATGACTGTGTAAAAAGTTTGTTGAAAACATTCTTGAGTATTCACGACCTGTAAAAGTTCTGCTGGCATTAAGCTGGTAACAAATTTCTGATTTACTCAGTCAAAATGTTGCTGTCCCTTAAACACATAGGCTCAATTCTTCATCGTCCCGGCGCCCTTGCAAGAGCACTGTCAAATGTTTTTTCTTGAACCTCCCGCACTTCTGAAGTGCATGACTCCCCCCCCCTCGCAAATTGATTAGTTTCCTAGAGTCCCCGCCTAGAACACTTACAAAGAAATGTCATGGGAGATTTGTCGCATAGGACTAGGCCCACGCAATGGTCCGTACATGCCACGGTGCCGCGAGCGTCGCTAGTGCTGTGTTTGTCGCCGTAGCTTAGTACGCGCCGTGATAGCGAAATCGCATCTCTGAATTGCCTCCCCCGCTTCGGAGTAATTAAGCCGACCTTGATGATCTTGAGTCGCTCGACCCGCGTGGCACATACGCTTATTTTTACAATTTGGTTTGAAGTTTATGGGCACTTACTTTCGATTCCATGCTACCCAAAATGTCATTTTAATGAGATACAGTAGGCGCGATTATACCTAACCTGTGAAATGCATAGTGGGCAGTTGCGCAGTTGCAATTGGCGGTGGAAACGAAATGATGTAGCAAAAATTTTCTCCAAAAGCATAATTAAAATACAGATTTGAATGGAATGCAGTACATGTTTTAAACGCTATAAATTGTCAATTTGAATGAAATAAAAAGAACAGAATAAACTATTTTTTAAATATATTTTTGATTTAACTTTTTCGAAAACATGTCTGAGATATTTCTTTTAATTCGTCCTTTGAGAATTGTTCCTTTCACTGTCTTCACAATTTTTTCTTAGAGTTTAATTTTTTAAATATGTTTTAGGTTATACTGCAGTTAGTTTCAGTAAAAGTTTTATTGTATGGAATAATTCTTGTACTAAGAATTATTAACTAAAAAACAAGAAAAAATGTCCTTTGGTTGTAAAGTGGGACAACTTTGAGTCACACGAATAACTGCTCTCGTGACGTATATTATTTATAGTGCAAGTACTGATTCCATCGTTAGTTATATGTGAGAGGGTTATATCTGAACTTTCACGACAGATGAAAATATCAAACTGGCCTATAGTATATTAAAAGTGTCACAAAGTGCCCAAGGATCACTTGTAAAATTAAGTGTGGAGACAAGGCAGTGTAATTCTATGTTCTATTCCAACTTATATCAATTTTGCACAGGTGTACTTGTAATGCACACCGCAATGCACATAACTATAAGTAAACGTGCATGACAAGTGGTACCAATTCCTCTGTTGGATGCACCATGGAACACTCGTAGTAGCCAAAATTGTAGCCATGCATTATTTTGATGAAGAAAACATCTTACTAGAATGCAAGATGTGGAACTTTGTAAACGAACTATGAAAGATATGGACTATGGAAAGTTCTGTTTTATTTTGGCTACTACGAGTGTTCCATGGTGCATCCAACAGTGGAATTTAATTTGAGTTATTTGCAGTTTAAGATGGTTTTGGCTGCACCTCCCCAGATGAGATAAGCATATAAATTAAGGTATAACATATAATATACCAAGAACTTAATTCTCGAAAACGAAAATGTGATATTGAGTGTCATCATTGAAACAGCCTCATCATTGTGAAAAGTATCATAGCTCACTTCAGATTCTTCGAAGATGACAAGTTCAGCTTCTCTCCCATCTCATATTTCGACTGAAACATTTTTAGGGCTTTTCCCCTTGTTTATACGGATACTTTCAATGGCTGGAGAGAACCTGGAAATTACACTTTTCAAATCTATCACAGAGATTCATTTCTTGGTGCCAAGTTAATTTTTCTATTCCTCTTCTCCGATAGTTCGGTGATATCTTATATCTTCTTAGACTTTTCTATTAATGCCACAATGTTGGCCCTCAACATTTAGCGTTACACTATTTAATTAATAAATAAAATTAAACGTCATGTAAACAATGTATTTCTTCCGAATCTGTAGATACAACATATGAGTATTAACAGGAGCATAATTAATTACAGAGACTTCAAGGTTTTTTTTTGTTTTGTTTTTTGTACTGCAGCAAAGTTTCCAAAAGTTTCAGTACACACGTGTGACACTAGCAGTGTAAATTTGTTTCTTGTGATAGACCTAATGTGCAATTAATAATTATGCTCGACTGGCAGTAGGCAACACTACCTGGGTAAACCTCTGGATGTAGTCGTAGGTAAACTAAGAGTAGCGGCTGGTTTTAATTCGTGCTTTGACGTGTCACTGTCACTAAATGGTCCCAGATAATTGTATTGATTTGTTAGTTTACTGTACGTATTAAACCTCGCAGATTCATTCCTTCGAACACAAAATTCATGTTACAATAAAAATGTAAGCAGCCCCTTACTGTCCATTGATTAAAAATATAGGACTAATGTTTCTCATTTTGACGTGAAAATTTATTCGTAAACTTTGTACGTTGCTTGCAGAAATGTCGTTTATTGTCAATAAAGTATTGAATTAAGGGTTTTTTGTTCATATTATTATGTTATACGATCAATGAAATAAAATTACTCAGAAAGTTACATCCTGACAAGGTAGAAAAGTCTAGAATTACTTTTAAGTTCTTCCAAGGTAGCGATTACACAGGTAATATTTCCTGCTGAGAGTACAGAAGGTCAAGCGTATTGTATTTCTTAGCTCATGTTCTAATACAATCTCGTAATGTAAGATGAAGTAGTTATTTAAAATTATAAGTATGCAATAAATCGTATAAAATGTATCGTAATAAAATGAACTAAATTCGAACAAAACATTCTTAAGAATTGTCACTTTGTTTAAATGTTTTCCTTACATTGTTTAGCAGGACAATAATTTCTGAAAAATGTCTTACGTCGTTGTCATAGTAATTTATTGGAGTAGTGAAGCCTAGAATGCTGTCCTGAAAACAAAGTCAAACTTAATTAAGAGAAATTGAAGTTTTGATATAAATTACCTTTTTTGTGGTGAGTTATTTGTTTCTCCAGACACGAAAAATGTATCACAAAAGTACAATAAATATATACTTACTTAACTTATTACTTAGAGCTTTGAAATCACCTTAACAATAAACCAAAAATTAATATTATTTTCAGATATAACTTATTAGGATTGAGCTATGTTTGTGCTGTCCCAAAACTTATTAAGATTGGTGCAGGTGGAGAGGAGAAGCATGGAATTTTGTACCCGAAAATCGATTTGTATGGATGGATGTGTAACTCTGCTAAATTAGAAGCTTTTAAGCTAGAACTTATTAAATACTACAGAAGTAAGATCTAGTTGTGCTGTTCCGGCGATCTTTTAAGATATTTTAATTTTAGGGGTACTTTATATGAAATCTCCTCAGTTTAAAAATATTCTAGAAAATGGCTGCACATGTTCTCTTTAACTTTTTTCTTACAGAAGATTGAGATCCAGTAATTCATTGATCGCTTGGTAAAAACTTGAATTCGGTGCAATGTTTTGGGGAAAGACCTGTCGCAGACAGAAATGTTGCATTTTTCATGCAGAAATTCTACACACATGGAACCGGTCGCTACCCCTCGATCATCGAACGCCGCAATCTTTACTCTCAACACGTCCAAGTGGGCAGCAATCCAGACGCTGTGTAAATCAGTTTCCGAGCATCTGGTCGGTAGTAAACGGATTAGGCAGAGTTATTGCCCGTCGTAACCAGTCAGCAGCAATCGCCGCGCAGATGCGTACTGTTTCATAACTTTGACACGATTTCTCTGGTAACTTGAGTTGATGGGATCAAATTCACATTGTAGTATGTCAATATTCATCTACATTTGTTGTATATAACGATTTTATACTAAATTTATTTTACATTTACTAATGTAAATTAATGTGCATTAAGTCTAAATGCACTGATCGCTCGTGATGCAGGCTTTTGATGATCACGTATTTGAACTAACGAGAGCAGTAATTCTGTAAGTAGATTAAACTCTTACATTGAATGAGGTGCTCTCAAAATGAGAACGTTCTTCTTATAAAAAATATTGTAATGATTTCTCTGAATTTGAAGCATTCGCGTGCATGTTTGTGTGAGTGTACAAGTAATGTCATTTTTTCGTTGAACTCCTTTTGGAGTTGACGAATACAGAACCGGACAGAAATGAGAAAATTTATTTTAAATCGAACGTAGTTAAATATAAAGAATCAACGTGATTGATGTATAAATACAAATTATTGATCCTATTTATGATTTGTTAGAAAAGGGTAATTACTGTAAACCACGAAAGTAACACTAGTGTTCAATAATTTTTCACCGATTGTACATTTTAAGAGTTAATACCATAAGAATAAACAAAGTGAAAATAATATATTGATGGTTTAATTAGTCTCCAACATTGTTCAATACTTTGGGAGCGTAAACCTAGCGGTCTTCGTAATACAAAGCAATGTTTTTTCCATTTGCTGCCTGTCCAGGTAGAACATGAGGGATAAGCAATATGAGAAATTAATTTTCGAAGAAATAATGCGCTTTTGAATAATCTTTTTCAAGAATTACACATAATTAATTCCAGCTTTGTTCCGAATGCTGTTGGGATGGAATTTTTTAAACCGGGCTGTAAATTCATCCGTTGACTGACCACCACAGGCCGTATTTACATGCTTTAAAAATACATTAAATATGTAAGCATTTATTCAGTAAAAGCCTCGAAAATATTCTGTATGTGCCATATTAAGTTTATAAACCTTCTTACCGTAAAAAGGGAAGTCCCTAACTGTTTCACATTCCATTTCCCTCATATTTGCGATGATGTCCTACTGTGATGTGTTTGTTTGGAAGCACCACAATCGCGTGCAAGAGTTCATCGGCGATACCAACTTTCAATATTGAACTGAAAACACGTGTTACTTGAAACGATATTTATTTTCCAAATCAATATCTTGCGTACATGAGATACAGAAAATCATTATTAGCTACAATGAACCACGAAAGTACACACATAACAAAATAGAAAATAAAATGTATGGATTAAAATAATTAAAAGTAAATATATGTATAGATAAACTTTTAAAAATGTGCATAATAATTTACAATACAACACAAACATGAGGTTCATTAAGAAATCCAACAAATGTGCGTTATATGCACCACAATAACATAATCAACTGATTTTTTTAGATCGCTTTTTAACCTTTGGGCCATGTAGCGACCACTGTGACTATGTACATTGGGGTAACGGAAGGGGAACACGGCACGTAAGGAAAACACAAGAACACACAAACGTCCACGCGCGAGGCGGAATTCGAACCCTCAGCCCTTCGAGTCAAGGCAGCTACAGCTTTAGCTAACCGGGTTTGGAAATTGGTCATTGAAATACGATGTAATTAAAAATTGGTGTTTTTAAAGCAGTTTTAGGTATATCTAACTTACATGTCTGCTAGGGGAGGGAATGTATTTTGACAAGGGTCTTCTTTATTTATGTATAATTGTGATTTAATTGACACAACAAAGCCAAAAAATGAACAGAAATGTTATCAAAACGTTTATTATCTGATTGGATATACTAAAAAATTAGTACATTTATTGATGAAAACTTGACTAACTTATTTTTCATACATGATCCCTTCAGTCTAAAGTACGTTCAATTTATAGATATCTAAAAATTATTAGTGTTTGTTATATTGTACATTCTTCATAAAAAAAATAAAATATCGACCACACAAAAACATCGATTTATCAGTAAACCGATATTGGAAACATGGATGTGGCATGCCCACTCTAGAAGCGCGCGTGGCCTGAGTGAACATTCGAGAGCTGACGAGGGGGTGTGCGCGGTGTTTCAGATGTGGACGACGACTGCTTCCCCTGCGTGCGGCTGGACAGCGCGTCGAGCCGGCTGTGCGGCGACCCTTCGTCGTCTGTGAAGGAGGAGCCCTTGAGCGAGCCCGCGTCCCCGACCTCCAGCTCCGAGCCGGCCAGCCCCGCGTCGCCGCCACCCGCCGCCACCGCCAGCGCCGCCATCGCAGCCACCGCCTTCACCACCGCAGACGCCAAGGTACCGCGCTCGCGACGAGCCCACGGTCTCGGAGTGGAGAGTGGACGGAATGGAAACTTGACTGCATGCCCCGCGCCATATTTATGCTGTGGCCGCCATGTTGAAACCGAGTAAACTGCTGGACCGCCGTAGTTGAATTGTTGTGATTCTATGGCGGTGTGTTTCGCAGTTTTTAGGCTGCAAAATTTGTATGTAGTAACCAGTTGTTGCTCATAGTTAAGTTTGGTTCTTTGTATGAATTCACTTTGTTATATTTTATTATTTACAACGACTGTTGGTAGGAAGAAAAGTTGCTGTCTGTGTATTTATTATTTTCTGTTCATTAGAACCTTTTTCCTCTAATTGAAGTGTTTTTCCCCTCAGGCGTAGTGGGTGTCAATATTTATAATATTTTTGTTCTAAGAAAACATTTTTCTTTAAGCTTTAATAGTGAAACAAGTTTCATGGAGATAGAGTATTTTGTTTCTATTCCTTAAGTATCAGTCTTTAAGTATCAAGATTATTCTGTGTCAATTTTGGCGGCCGGCTCAACTTCGCTGTCTCTCGAAAATCAAAAGATCAGTCAAGTTTCCTTTCTATGTAGGTTATATCCTGTGGTACGGCAGTCTCTGTGCGGGGTATTCAAATTCATTTTTTTATATAGACACAAACACATTCTGTAAACTTCATTAAATAGTCTGATTTTTAATGTCTTTATAAATGTCTTTATAATAAGTGCCTTACAATGATTGTTATCACCATCATACTGTCGATTCGTTACTAATGTCTGGTCTTATTCTTTTCCGCAACTCGCTTCTATTATTGACCTCTACATTACTGTCCTACTTGATTTGTGAATTCTCCCATTTCCAAACCGCATACATCACAAACACTACTATTTTACTGCTTAATATCTATTTCTTGTTCCTGAGAGCCAACCCAGCCTGACACAGAGATTAGTCGGTAGCATGCACTACGTGCCGGACGCCAGGGGCGGCCACGTGTGTGCCTGCCTGAACAAATCGGGATCGTAAGTAGCGCCTGGAGAGTACTCCGTGGCGCAGGCGTTCTCGCATAGGCGATGCGGCGGGAGCGGATGGGATGGTGGATATCCCTTCCCTTCCATTCCATTCCGGTTCCAGCGCCCGGCTCGGCGGCCGCATCGCGCTCGTCGCCTGTCAGCTCGGCCCCGTTACGCGCCGTATGGCCCTGCCCTGCCCTGCCTCAGGCCGGTGCGCCGTGCCTCTGAGCGCGCTCCCGCTGCTTCCAGCTTCTCGCGGTCGGTGATACGATTGTAGGCTTCTTTTCTTGTCGACGCTCTGCTTTGACGTTTCGTATGTTTATTTATTCGAAAAAATATGCGTGACCTCAAGGATTAAATGGTTATCACTGGATGCTGACTGGCAGCTTGTTGAGATCTCGGCGGGAAATTTTCGGACGAAGCTTAATATGTACGTATATGTGCATTTATTTGGTATGGTATGATATTTATTTGGTAAGGTATGTACGTATGTATGTAGGTAGGTATTTTAGGGTCAGATAAATCTAACTTTTGCCAGCTAGGGTAGATATGTGGCGAGCTTGACGTATTTCATCACCGTAGCCACCTTACTTAACCTGCCTAATCTTTTTCATTCGTCACAGCTATAGAAACTGAGATTATTTATATTCTTAATATATTTAATCATATTTAAGTGCAGGATCACTAGAGTCTACATATAGGCATAAACAAAATGTACACAATATTCCACTTCACACTGGAACACACTGTTCTTTACACTTACTGAATCTTGTAACCTAGCCATATTCACTCATGGTTCTTTTACGACTTAAACCACATTTCATCATTAACATTTACATCTTGGCTTCAAATAAAACCGTTGTATTGTTCGCCATGAAGAAGCGTCATTTATATATTCTAGAGGCTTTGCGGGCAACTTTCCACTTCGCGTCTTTGTGATCACTCTCTTGTTCAACTGCTAATTATCTCGGTCGTAACGACGAGCGTCGGCTTCACCTACGGCCTGATCGCGCTTCAGCTTCAGCGACAGGAGCGTTCCTGGCAACTGATCGACTGCTACCTGCGACTGCGGTTGTGATTTAACTCACTGCGGCGGTCGCTGCTGCGGGACGGATTCTCACAGTTTCGAAGGAAATAACTCTGGAGGCAAGATATTTACTATGCAATTATTTTTTCCTATTGCCTCTGCCGTCGTCACTACTGGCATCTCCATCATGGTTTCAATCTACAATCTCCATCATCACTGCCCCTCCTAACTCTAACGCCCCCGTCGTTACATCAACTAAGCTATCTAATCACTACCATCATTGTTGCACTATTGCCACTGCAGTGGTGAAGTGACACATGCTACAGAGCAGATGCTTACAAAGCCTGCGCGAAGTCCAATTGTTGCCACCATTTCCGCTATTACTACCACCACGATTAAAGAGACAAACACAAGCTATAACTCATTTCTTCTCTTCCTTGACATATGTCTCCTTCGACCTTGTTGCCTCTATTTCCAATTTAACATCTGTTATCATCACAGTCACCGTACCAGTCATGAGCTTTACCACGTTGGCAAACCTCCACCCTCTTCATCGGTAGTACAATTATTTTTGTGGACTACACCTGAAATTAGTTCAATGAGTCATTCGCCCCAATGCAATTACTAAGGTTCTAACACTGTGTTTACCTTGTCATCAAACAGCAGTACGAAAACAACGAAATTCTATCTATTCCTCAAAGCGTCATAATTGGCGGTTCTCCATTACGAATATTGTAATAATAAATGAAAAGGAGTACCAACACTACCGACCAATTTCGATTATTACTTCCTAAATGAATTCGTTTTAGCTACGTATCTCAGACCTCTTCCCAAATAATCGCCGCCCTAGCTCCTGCCGTAACCCATCCGTTGCCTACTTGCCCTGTTGCTTCAGCCGCCGGGCGGGCACTCCGTTTGTCCCTCCCTTCTCTTCTCCTTGGGCCAAGGAGCTGTCGCTGCCTCGCGGAGGAGGCGGAAGCATCCGGCTCCCTTTCCACGCGCCCTCCACCGCCCACAATCCCTCTTTCCCCTTGACGCCTCGAAAGAGAAGAAAATGTTGCTCAATGATTGATTATTATGTGCTCCGGTCGCGTCCACTTTTGCGGTCTTTAATTATACGATGCTTTCTATCATAATATGTCGCGGGAGGCGGCGGTAGTTCGTGTTCCTCCCCCGCTACAACGTGAGATCTGGTGCAGACCTGCGTGTGGGCTACTGGGGTTCCCTGTCACGCACAGCAATCGCCCAACTCCAAGCTCCCGACCAGGAACTCGACAAGTGTGGTTGTGAGAATAATGGGAGAGGAAGGAACAAGGACAATGAAAAAGAGCGAGCACGGTCCTTGTTGTGTACTGCTAGTACACTGTTGGTGTACTGCTCCAGCTTTCGCCTGGTATTGCTCGGAGAATGCACGTAAACTCAAAGATCAGCCTGCTGCCAGACGTTTACTCCTACTGTCGGCTGCCAGAAGTATTCATGTCGAAAATCCGCCACTATCGGGATCTCCCGGACCCTAGGACCTCTCGGTCAAAATCACTGTAGTGGAAACGGTTGTTGGTGTGAGCTATGTCATTCGGAAAAATATTGATCAAATGTAAAAAGCAAATTGCCAATTGCTCATCGAAATACTTCACTGAAGTACCTATTGATTCCGCTCTTATCACGGAAGTAATTTAGTGATATTCGACTTATTGGTACTAGTGAGTCATTTTTGTTCCTTCGGTATAATTATGCTTATTTGCAGACTGTTTTTTTTCGAAACGCGACGACGCTGTTTAGAAAAGTTCTGCATCACTACACAACAGAGAGCACGCTTACTTTCTCACGTTTAAGCTGGCATTCTATTTTCGATCTTGCTATGAAGGATGCAGTGTGGACTTCACGCATTTTCGCCAGATTTTCTTCGAGTGACCGTTTTATTCTTATTAATTTAATTATATCCTCATTGACGTTCATTAGTCACGACTCAATTTAATTTATCAGTATACATCTCTCAAATATCTCGCCGTCCCCTAGCCATCATATATTACTTGATTTAAATGGAGAGCAATAAATTGGAAATAAAGCTTGCGAAGTACTCAGGACTTGATATGAACGTCGTAAAAATCACAGTAAAGGAGGCACTTTTTAATGGTAAAATTTTACGTTCTCTTTGCGGTGCTTTTAGACCTTTCCAACTGCTCTCTCTCTCTCTCTGTTTCCTCCACATCCCCTCCTCCCTCTCCCCCCTGCAATTTCCTGCGCCTTCCCCCCGCGCCGCCCGCGCCCTCTGCCGGTCCGGCCCCTCGGCCACCTCCGGCGCCCGGAAGCGGAGCGCCGCGCGGGCAGCGGAGGCGCCACGAGTCCATCGCGCGAGAGGTCGATCGCGGCGGTCGAGGCGCCGCCGCCGCGGACAAATGGCCCCGCGCGCTGCTCCACTTTTCACGCGACGCCGCTCCGCCGCCGCCGCCGCAGCCTTCCCTCGGCTGAACAACCCCCTTCCGACGCCTGCTACGGCGGCAGCCACCGCCGCACATCCTCAGTGCCACCGCCGTCGCCACAACCTCAACCTCCATCGCCACCACTACAACTACTACCCCTACTATCACCGCCACTACCCCCATCGCTACTTCCATCTCCACCACTATCATCACCAATACTATCACTACCACAATCACTATCACCATTACTACTGCCACCATTATCTCTACTACCACCACCATCATCTTCAATACTGCCATCACCATCTCTACTACAATCATCGCCGCCTCATCTACAGCTACCATCTACTGTCGCAACCACTGCTGCCACCAGCGTCCCCGCCGAAGTATCGCCACCTGCCAAGTGCTTTTGTGGCTCGCCGCGCACCGTTTGGCGCCCGGATTTGCTTTCCACTCCTGTGCGAACGGGTGGGCTGCAGCGGCGATTCTGCACGGACGCACACCGAGGGAATTCGGAACCTCGCCCCAGGGGGCAAGAAACTCTAATGAATACACCTCATTTCAGTAAACAACAGACATTATTTTATTCAAATAACTGTTATATATCTATTGTTAACTTTTCAACATACATTACAAATATTTTAGTGCCTTCACTTATAACTACAAATAACACACAGGAGTTTAAAGGTAGTCTCGGCTGGGCCGTGCCCCGCTGCCCGTGGTGTCTGAGGAGGGGGGGAACCTGCCAGCCGTCACCGGCGCCGGACCTCACGTTTTGACGGGGTTGGAACACCGTCACTTCCCGGGATATAACATACTCTACCCTAAGGGACTAATAGCCGATGCAGTTGACGCGCCCGAAAACAGTAAAAATAAGCAAGCATGTACTCGTATGTGTGTACAGTTCCAGCGCAGCTCTGGTATGTCTACGGCAATCTCAACCAAACTTAGTGTAATTGTGACGGGCAGAGAGGGTGAGGCTTTCTAGTGGATGATTGTGGTAAATACCCCGGCAACATCTGGTCGATAAACTTCGAAAGTCGTTTATATTTTCATCAAAATATCCCGATTGTCTTTGAAACGAAAAGATAACTGCTTTCCATTTTGAAAAATGTCTTGCATTGTTTACCTCTGAATTCTAGTAGATTCGAAAATATCACTCAATTTCTTATTCGATTTAATCGAACGATTGAACTATAAATGAAAATTTGAGTATTATTTTTTTGCGCATAAATGTCATTTCTTGAATGTATTATATTGAACGCTCAATATTCAAGGTATTCATGCTATGATAGAAAATTATTTATGTAAAAAAATATGAAAGTATGATATTGAATAATTCAGAGTAAAAACAAATATTCACCTAACGATTAATGAAAATGAAACACGAAATAGAATAAACGTGCGAATATCATGAAAACATTTGTGGTTTGGTAAATCGGTTAGCGTATCAGACAGTTTTACCCAAGTTCGCGGGTTCAAATCTAACTGAAGCTTTGCGAAAACATCCTTCATACTCCTTCCTTCGAAGGGTAATTAAAGTCTCCTGTCTCGTCTAAAAGTCATATTGCTCCCTCAATGTCTCCCGTTCTCTGGACTATTCAGGCACGTAAATCCTCCAGTAAGCAGAGGATATTTTTAAGCAGCTGCCCAGACAGGAACCACCCCTGTCCCACGCACTATCTCACTCCCTTTTCAACTTCGTGCTTTTCTTCCTCGAGATGAATAGCGTGCTGTATATCTTTGGCGGCCGGACTGTAAATCCACAATTTACAAGTCAAAGCTGGCCATGACTCCGAGTAAAAAAGGATCTACTGTTCTTAGCGCGGGTCTCGGCGAACATAATAGTGAAGGTGGGTGTGAGCTTCGGGGGAGGGGAGGAGAAGCATGCTTGAGACTACTAGGTGCCTCATTCGGGCTCTCGTGGAGGAATTTCGTTGAGTGAGGTGATGTGTTGCGATGCGTGTGTTCGGTGGTGCGCAATACGTCTGCAGGGGTGGATCAAGGAAACGGCTTTATTAGAACATTTTTCTTCTGAAAGGCGTTTCTTAAAAAACGTAATACATATTTTGTGCCAAGGACTTTATTCAACGAAATATTCCCCGTTTTTGTCAATTTGAAAAATTATGAATCTCGTTTGTGTAGAAAAAAGTTATTTTAAAGACAAAATATACATCTTCACTCGTTGACTGCTTCAAAGTAATGAAACCATTAATCGTCTGTTAAACCCAAGAAGTCATGTTGACTCTCTCTCCCATGTATATTTCATCACAGTGAATCTTACAGCCCAGCATTTGCAAATTTCCAGAGTTCAAATATTTGCGAGACCTTTATCTGAGCTTTCTCTTTCGACAGTGGGCTGCACTTTTTGCAACGGTAGGAAGTGTTTGTAAAAAGGAACTCTGAAAATGCCATTTTCAAAATGGAAATGATTTGTTTGCTTCGTTGAAGTGTTGTTGATGATGTTATCTTGCTACCGTTTTCGACTGAAATCGTCTTATGGGATCGTTTTACACCATCAGACACCATACATTTAATTTTTTCAACTTCAATAGTACTTATATTTCCTTCAGAGAATTGTGGAAAACTGTACAAGTGATTTCAATGGGTTATTCGAATCTTGTGGCAGAACCATTTCGTATTTGTATTCGTTTTTGGAACATCTGCCATTCTACCGACAAAGATCTTGATTTTTTTGTTTAACTCTAATCACGTAAACAGTGCAATAATCTTCCAGCTATCTTCTGCATTTGACCATCATCCAGCAGCAACATCTTACTAATATGTATATTCGGATTTGAATTTGGAGAAGCAATTTCATAAACAAATTTTCCATCTTCTCAGACACATTCATCGCATAGTATTCCAGGAGTTGCATGTTGGTATTTCCGAATCGCAAGTCGCAAGTTACAAGGTGCTAGTCGCAAGACAGAAGTTGCGAGTTGCAAGCTACGGATTGATGGTTACGAGCCCTCGTCCACATGAGAGGCTGTTGCGATCGCTTCTCCCCCTTGAAATACGGCCGTAAATTGAGAACCAAATAATCCCTTCATCTTTTTTCGCGAAGCTCACTTTCAAATTCTACGTATAAATTGAGAACCAAACCAGGCAAGGAAAAGGACCCATTGAGCACTAAGCGCGTTAAGGGGACCACCGCCGCCACGCTGCTGACCAGCTTTTCCTTGTGCATTATTGAACATCTTCCAGACTCGCCCTATATCAAAATGAAAAGTAAACGAATAATCCAAATTTTACGTCCATCATTGTAGAAAATTAGTAGAGAAAAAGGAAAAATATAAAAATGGCAAGATAAGCGGAATTAATTCAATCGACGAATGATTCAATTGAATGAAAACGATCTTAAACCAAACCACATTTCGAAAGAAAATGTCAGTCCTAAGTCTGTAAAATTGGGAAGGTAAAAATATGGCATATTTTAAAAACAATGGCTATCAATTTTTTTCTGTAAGGGGAAGTTTAGAAACAATTTTACCTACAAAGGGAAGAGGTTGTCGGTCCCCTATTTACGTGTGCCTTTCTGTGTGTCGGTATCCAATTTACATATGGGTTAAACTTTATTTTCCTTCTGGTCCCCAATTTACATACGCCGTGAAATGCGAATTGGGAGAAGCACGGCGGCGGGCAGAGGCTGTTACGGCATCGCCAGTTCGCGTGTTGCCTTGCCCCCCCGACGCTGCACACAACGCCTTCGCCCGCCCGCAAATCCTCTTCGTCTGCTGGCGGCCTCTGCGATCACTTTCACTTCGCGGGGCTCTCAGGCCTTTGACCTCGCCCATAGCTCGCATTACAGCATTTTCACCCTATCTTTGACGGGCGTCTAAAACGGTTGAATGGCAAAAAAATTGAATGGTTGTCGTAGTACAACGTTATAGGACCACGCGGGAAAACATTCATTTGTCTGCAATGTGTAATCCAGCAGACAACATACAATCCGGCAGACACATACTACAATTTTGAAATGTATTAACATGTTAATATATATTTAGCTGTTGTTAATCAATCAATTATTCCTAATTTTATGTTAGGTTCAGGCCATCAGGCCCGCTCTTTCGCGTGACCACGCAAATTTCGCTATGCACTTTTCACCAAAATGTTGTCACATAGTTCTTATTAGAGAAAAAAAGTTTTAGAGCTCGTTTTTACTTGATGAAGCAAAGGCTGCACGTCGGGTCTCCTATCCAACTATTCCGACCTTTCCAATTATCGTGATTGTTTTTCAATATCTAGATAAATAGAAAAGGTTTAGTGAATTAATGCATGTCACAGTGGTTCTTTTGGTCTCCTTCCACCGTCTCAGGATGGAAAAGTACTTGCATTAATACACCACTATTCTTGCGATCATTCAGTTGTATCACCTGATATCTCTTTCTCTCTCTCTTTCTCTCTCTCTCTCTCTCTCTCTCTCTCTCTCTCTCTCTCTCTCTCTCTCTCTCTCTCTCTCCTCCCGCTGACATTTCTTTTTATTTGCTCTCAAGATGTCACAGAGGTGAAGTTCACATTTCTCGAGTCTTAAAGGAGATGTTTTCTCTGCGTCTTTGCACTGTTTAATATTTTCAAACAATAATTGTGAGTATGTTTTTACTTTTTCGATATTACTAAAATATTTTGATTTCGGAGGCACTTTATGATTATACAAAGTCAAAACTTATTTATAAAACCCTCTGTGACATTTTCGAAATTTTCTGGTAAATAACTGCAATTTTTCTTTCATTTTTTACTCGACAAGAAGAAAGTGCATTTACAAATATGGTACAATTCTGATTTTCGATGAGACTTATCAAATGTGGAAAGTTGTAAAATTACAGATTCATTTTCGAACCTGACCTAATAACCTCCAATATTAAAGCAAGAGATGTCTCCCTCAATGCGATTTCTCTCTCAATTTTAGATCTTGAACTGAAATCGTGCACTACTTTTTCAGAAAACATTAGTAGTAGTTGTTGAGTAATAGCTGTAAGAGAGGTAGAGTTTCGTTGTCGGCGCGTGTTCTTGCGTCGCTCCCGCCCGCGCACGGGGCTCACGAGGTGCCCAAGGCCTCCGCGCGGGGCGGGCGACGGAGCCGGGGCGTCGCGGAGGCTGATGCGCGCGTGCGCGTGTGCGTGCGCAGGTGTGCGGGCAGCAGAGCGTGCTGAAGCAGCCGGCGCTGCTGCTGGCGACGCGAGGCGGCTCCCTGCTGACGCCCACGCGCGTCGTCATCCCCAAACTAAGCATCAAGCTGGAGGGCTCCGCCGCCGCCGCCGCAGGTAAGCACTCCGCCACGTCACCTCTGCCTCTACTTACTCATCTACCCCCCACAACCACCTCCACCACCATCACCCCCAAAAAACACCCTTACCACCACCACCATCTCTCACCACCTGCACAACCATCCTATCTTTGACCACCACCAGCACTACCAACTTGACCATCAGCTCTTCCATCACCACCAACACTACCGCTTCCTTCACCACCACTAACGCTACTACTCATACCACCGTCACCCATACATTTAGCACTGCTCCACACACGTCGCACGCGCGCACGCACACACACACACACACACACACACACCTCCACAAACGCACGCACGAACACACACACACACACCTCCATTACTATATACATCACCGCCACTACCCACATCAACTTCACCACACACGTCCGTACCAACACCACCACCACCCTAGCCACCGCCTATCTCGGCACGACCACCATCATCACCGCTTTCCCACACCCCACCGCATTCCACGAACGTCACCGCTTCCCCACACCCCTACTACACTACCCACACCACTACTAAAATTCTCACCACTCGCGCACACCGCTTCTCTTTCCACAACGCAGCCGCAAACCACGTTACCAATAACAATTACCCACAATAACACTCCCAATAGAACCGACATAGCC
Organism: Gryllus bimaculatus; assembly: GCA_017312745.1. Lineage (NCBI taxonomy): Eukaryota > Metazoa > Arthropoda > Insecta > Orthoptera > Gryllidae > Gryllus > Gryllus bimaculatus. Next base: position 3,039,886 of record BOPP01000019.1, on the reverse strand, counting down.
CCCCCTTGCCTCCACCACCCACGTCACGTCACCCACTCCGATGCCAGAATAACCCAAAGTCTACCTAGCATGATTAAAATTGAATTAAAATTAATAAAAAAGTAATGCATAACTAAAATAATAAAAAATAAATTTCTCTTTGTTTTCATCGAATATTTCCTTTATATTATATTTATTTCCACTCGCAGAAAATAAAATATTGTCTTCATACCTTCTTCTTCAAAAGTGTAAATTTGTCTTCCTATCTTCTTCTTCCCTTTTATCTTCTCTCTTTTGCCTTTAATTTTTTAAATATCTTATTAAACTAAATGTTTTCTTTTAAGCATTCCGTTTTTCGTCAACCCTTTCGTGTTTCTGGAGTCTTCCAGAAACGTTCCTTTCCTTTTGCTCAAACCCTCGAGGACACCGAGAGAGCCGACGTACAGGCGAAGCCCTTTCTCGCGAGCAGCGATTAGAGATCGGGCGGTGGACTTTTCCCATGCAGCCCCGCCGGCGGCGCTTACGTCACGAGGGAGGCCGCAGCCTC